>JAPDVU010000016.1:1280590-1765590 GCA_026230045.1 Corynorhinus townsendii
AGAATAAAAGGCTCCTAGGCACATGGTCCCCTCGACCAGCAGTTCGACCAGCAGGCAGGCCGGCCCACCGCCCACGTCCCCTCCCCCTGGCCAGGCTGGCCGGACCCCATCCATGCACGAATTCATGCACTGGGCCTCTAAAAAATTAAAAATAAATAAATATATATATTATATATACACACACGCACACGTGTGCACACACACACACACACACACTGAGTGGCCAGATTATGATGATCTCTGAACGCATAATAATCTGGCCACTCCGTGTCTGTCCCATAGAATAAAAGGCTCATATGCAAATGGTCCCCTCGACCAGGAGTTCGACCAGCAGGCAGGCCGGCCCACCGCCCATGTCCCCTCCCCTGGTCAGGCTGGCCGGACCCCACCCATGCACGAATTCATGCACCGGGCCTCTAATATACATAGACACACACACACACACACACACACACACACACACACACACTGAGTGGCCAGATTATTATGCGTTCAGAGATCATCATCATCTGGCCGCTCCGTGTAGTGCATAGGATGCAAGAATGGATGTCGAACAGGGTGTGGGTGGTGGTGACCCCATAGCCTTTGTCTCCCAAAGAGAAAGGCATCCCCCATCCCAGCCATAAACAAAAGTCCTTTGGTCCCTGAGCATTGAGTCTCCCATGTTTTTAAAAGAAAAAAAAAGGTCCTAGCTGGTGTTGCTCAGTGGGTAGAGCACCAGTCCGTGGCTTGAAGGGTCTCTGAGTTCCATTGCTGTCAAGAGCTCGTATCTCGGTTTGCAGGGGCCACCTGGTCGGGGCACGTGTGGGAGGCAACCACTCGATGTGTCTCTCTCACATGCATGTTTCTCTCTGTGTGTGTCTCTAAAAAAAAAAAAAATCAATGGAAATAATCCTCGGGTGAGGATTAACAAAATTTTATTTAAAAGGACCTCCTGCGCGCATATTGCATACATTATGGTGGCTCGCCCCTGAGCACAGAGTACACCTTGTGCGCATAATAGTTGCTCATCCCTGAGTGCATAATGGTTGCTGACCCCTGAGAGCATAACGATTGCTCGCCCCTGAGCGCATAATAGTTGCTCGCCCCTGAGTGCATAACGGTTGCTCGCTCCTGAACGCAGAGTGCACCTTGCATGCATAATAGTTGCTCATCCCTGAGTGCATAATGGTTGCTGACCCCTGAGTGCATAACGGTTGCTCGCTCCTGAACGCAGAGTGCACCTTGCACGCATAATAGTTGCTCGCCCCTGAGTGCATAATGGTTGCTCGCCCCCTGAGTGCAGAGTACACCTTGCACGCATAATAGTTGCTCATCCCTGAGCGCATAATGGTTACTGGCCGCTGAGCGCATAGTGGTGGCTCGCCCCTGAGCGCAGAGCAGACCATGCGCCCACCATGGCTGCTCGCCCCCTGAGCACAGAATACACCTGGTGCGCATAATAGTTGCTCATCCCTGAGTGCATAACGGTTACTGGCCCCTGAGCGCAGAGTACACCTTGTGCGCATAATAGTTGCTCGCCCCTGAGCGCATAATGGTTACTGGCCCCTGAGCGCAGAGTACACCTTGTGCGCATAATAGTTGCTCGCCCCTGAGCGCATAATGGTTACTGGCCCCTGAGCGCATAATGGTTACTGGCCCCTGAGCGCAGAGTACACCTGGCGGGCGCATCATGGCTGCTCGCCCCTGAGCGCATAATGGTTGCTCTCCCCTGAGCGCATAATGGTTACTGGCCCCTGAGCGCAGAGTACACCTTGCTTGAATCATGGTTGCTCGCCCCTGAGCGCAGAGTGCACCTTGCAGGCATAATGGTTGCTCGCCCCTGAGTGCATAATGGTTACTGGCCCCTGAGTGCAGAGTACACCTTGTGCGCATAATAGTTGCTCGCCCCTGAGTGCAGAGTACACCTTGTGCGCATAATAGTTGCTCGCCCCTGAGCGCATAATGGTTACTGGCCCCTGAGCGCAGAGTACACCTGGCGGGCGCATCATGGCTGCTCGCCCCTGAGCGCATAATGGTTGCTCTCCCCTGAGCGCATAATGGTTGCTCGCCCCAGAGCACAGAGCACACCTTGCACGCATCGTGGCTGCTCGCCCCTGAGCGCATAATGGTTGCTAGCCCCAGAGCCCAGCGCACACCTTGCGCGCATAATGGTTGCTCCGTGCGCCCTGGACGCGGTTTGCAGGGCGCTTGGCAAACAGGCCTATTGAAGGGGAAACACAGCCCCGCTTTCTCAGGACGGGGCCCCGTCCAGACCTCAAACACTCCTCCTGCCTGCGCAGTGATTTGTTGGGCTGCCTGGCGTTTCAAGGACCCTGAATAGCTGCGTTTTATGGGGGGGGGGGGGGGGGGGGAGGAGCACGCGAGCGGGTTTTGCCAACCCCCGCCCCCCTCCCCTTATTTAAGGAGGAGGATGCATGCGGGGGGGGGGGGGTGGTTTGGGTCTCTCCCATCCGTGCTTTTCCGGGCGAAGGGATGCCCCCCAGAAACCTTTGAGGCCCTGCCAGTGTCACTCAGAGGCCCTCCGTCTTAGGGGTTGCGCTTCAATGAGCTCATTCACTGGCCTTTCCCACAGCCCGGGACAGGGCGGGGCGGTCTGGGTTTTAGGCTCCTCGGTGCCAGAAACGGAGGCGCGAGGCTTGATGGAGAGCATTCCTGGGGCGCTGCGTCACAGAGTGGGAGACCCCTTACAGGGTCAACCTTGCACCCCAATCATGGCCCCGGAGACAACCCCCTCCGCCCCCCCTTTGCATGGCATCTTCTCTGGAAGTCTTACAAGATGCGGAAAGCCATCCTTCCCCATGGGCAACCCTTGAAATATTGGGGGGATCATTTCGGACATTCTATCCACGTCTAATCACGATGTGGCTAAGCACTGTGATTTTTTAAAAATACATTTTTATTGATTTCAGAGAGGAAGGGAGAGAGAAAGAGATAGAAACATCCATGATGAGACAGAATCATGGATCAGCTGCCTCCTGCACGCCCCACACTGGGTATCGAGCCATCAACCTGGGCATGTGCCCTTGACTGGGAGTCGAACCCTGATCTCCTGGTTCATAGGTCAATGCTTAGCCACTGAGCCACACCTGCTAGTCCCCTTTAACTTCTTTTTTTAAAAATTATATGTTATTGATTTTTTACAGAGAGGAAGGGAGAGGGAGAGAGAGTTAGAAACATCGATGAGAGAGAGAAACATCGATCAGCTGCCTCCTGCACACCTACTGGGAATGTGCCCGCAACCAACGCACATGCCCTTGACCGGAATCGAACCCGGGACCCTTTCAGTCCGCAGGCCGACGCTCTATCCACTGAGCCACACCGGTTAGGGCCCCTTCAACTTCTTGTCCCTCACGTTTCTCATCTGTACGCTGAGACCTTTGCCTCGAGGTTGGAAGGAAGGGAGATGAGAAGGCACAGACTGTGATCGGTGAGTGGAGATGATTCTGTACCTAAAATCTCAGAGTTTGGAGAGAATCCAAGATGGTGGCGTAGGTAAACACCTAAACTGCTGCCTCCCACAACAATTTAAACTGCAACTAAAAGACAAAACGTCTATCACCCAGAACCACGGGAAAGCTGGCTGAGTGGAAGTTCTACAACTAGAAGGAAAGAGAAAAGAGCATCGAGACGTGCACGAGTGCTGAAAAGCTGAGGTACAGAGGCGCGGGATCCAGGCTAGCGGCAGGCATTGCTTTTTTCAACCCAAAGGGAGACAAGCCCCCGACTACTCTGAAATCCAGTTTCTGGGGAGACGTGGGGGACCCAAACTCCTACGGGGAAAAGCTGGACTGTCTGCCAGCGAGGGTGGATTGCTTGCAGAGCTGCGCACAGGAATAATTGTTTACTGAACTGGGGCACGGGACTCGCGGATGCCTTTGGGGACACAGAGCCGGCTAACTAGCAGCCATTGCTGTTTGCCATGCCCTAACCTAGTGACACCCTGAGGCCCCGCCCAGCACAACCTACAAACCCACCCAAGCTCCAAGCAGCAGCGTTAGCAGAAGAAAGCCCCACCCTATCGCAGCTTAACCTAGCAAACTTGCAGCCCGGGTCAGACAGCTCCAAAACCTCCAAACCCCAAGCAAAGAGGAGAAAACTACAGCTCTCACTGTAGCTCCTGCTGAGTGGCCTCAGACAGTAGCTGACCTGCACCCCATTGGAGATCCAGAAGCCAGTGTACCTAGTGGTCAGTGTGAGACAACAGATTTCAACTCCTCAAATCCATAAGTGACACATTCAAGAGGCAGACTCAGTGAGCACCAAAGCCCCACTGAAACAAGTCCTGCCCCATAAGCGTGTCTTCAGCGCAGCAGTTCTTCCATTATAGACACAGGGAGTGCTCACAGCTAATTGGCCTGGAGGTCAATTCCTCCCAGCATACCAACAGCAATTCAGGCTTAACTACACCAAGACTTTGCACTCAGTCCACAAAGGGGTGTACCAAGAGCATCCACATCAGGTGATTGGGGAGGCTGAGCTACTGCCCCCTATAGGTCACCTACCACACAAAGCCACTCCATCAACACAGGGAAGCAGCCAAAATGTGGAGACAAAGAAACATGTCACGAATGAAAGAAACGGAGGAAAGCAAACTACTGGATGACATAGAGTTCAGAACCACATGTATAAGGTTACTCAAGAATCTTCTAAAAACCGCTGAGAAACTTGATGACACTTCTGAGGAGCTTAGTAAGACCTTCAAGGACCTTAATGAGAATGCCAAAAAAATGGAAAAGGATCAGTCAGAAATGAAGCATACACTGTCTAAAATAAAGAATATACAGAAACTCAACTGTAGATCAACGTACCCCAAGAATCAAACCAAAGATCTGAAATATGTGGAAACAAAAAACATCCAACCAGAAAAACAAAAAGAAAAAAGAATCCAAAAATATGAAGATAGTGTAAGGAGCCTCTGGGACAACTTCAAGCGAACCAACATCCGAATTTTTGGGGTGCCAGAAGAAGGGAGAGAGCAAAATATTGAAAACCTATTAGAAGAAATAATGACAGAAAACTTTCCCTACCTGGTGAAAGAAATAGACTTACAAGTTCAGGAAGCACACAGAACCCCATACAAGAGGAACCCAAAGAGGACCACACCAAGACACATCATAATTAAAATGCCAAGGGCAAAAGACAAAGAGAGAATATTAAAAGCAGCAAGACAAAAACAGTTAATTACCTACAAGGGAGTACCCATACGACTGTCAGCTGATTTCTCAGCAGAAACTATGCAGGCCAGAAGGGAGTGGCAAGAAATATTCAAAGTGATGAACAGCAAGAACCTACAACCAAGATTACTCTACCCAGCAAAGCTATCATTCAGAGTTGAAGGTCAGATAAAGAGCTTCACAGACAAGAAAAAGCTAAAGGAGTTCATCGCCACCAAACCAGGATTACATGAAATGCTGAAGGGTATTCTTTAAGAAGAAGAAGAAGAAGAAAAAGGTAAAGATAAAAATTATGAACAACAAAATGACATCAAATACATACCTACCAACAAGTGAATCTAAAAATCAAGTGAATGAAAAATCTGAAGAACAGAATGGACTGGTGAATATAATAGAATCAGGGACATAGAAAGGGAGTGGACTGACGATTCTCAGGGGAAGCAAGTGTGAGGGGTGCGGGAAGAGATTGGACAAAAATCTTACTCCTATGGATGAAGACAGTGGCAGGGGGGTAAGGGCACGGGGTGGTGTGGGGAATCAGGTGGAGGGGAGCTATGGGGGGGGGGGAAAGTGGAACACCTGTAATAATCTGAACAATAAAGATTTATAAGAAAAAAAAACAAAAAAAACAAAATAAAATAAAATAAAATAAACCTTTCCTTACTCAAAAAAAAAAAATCTCAGAGTTTGGCCCTAACCGGTGTGGCTCAGTGGATAGAGCGTTGGCCTGCGGACTGAAGGGCCCCGGGTTCGATTCCAGTCAAGGGCATGGACCTTGGTTGTGGGCACATCCCCAGTAGGGAGTGTGCAGGAGGCAGCTGACCGATGTTTCTACCTCTCCATCCCTCTCCCTTCCTCTCTGTAAAAAAAATCAATAAAATATATATTTTTTAAAAATCTCAAGAGTTTGGGTTAATACTTGGACAGACATGAGCGCCTGCTGGGGCCAATAGAAATGTTAGCCATGCTTTTAAAAAAAAAGAAAATAATTTTTTTTTTTTATTGATTTTAGAGAGGAAGGAAGAGGAAGAGAGAGAGAGAGAAACATCCACGATGACAGGGAATCATGGATCGGCTGCCTCTTTCATGTTGGACCGAGCCCGCCGCCGAGGCATGTGCCCTTGACCGGAATTGAACCCGGGACCCTTCGGTCTGCGGGCCGTGCTTTTGTGTTGGAGTAAATAACAGGCATTGACTCACCTTCCAGCAGTGCCCGGAGCACCAAGGGGACACAGCGTGGTTTCCACGGAGATGGTGTGTTCAATGCACAGTGAAGTGCATCCCGGGGCCAAGCAGTCCCTGAGAAATAAAGCAGATTTATTTCAATCTTTTCCTTTAAAAAAAAAAAAGTATTTTATTGATTTCTTACAGAGAGGAGGGGAGAAGGAGAGAGAGTCAGAAACATCGAGGAGAGAGACACATCGATCAGCTGCCTCCTGCACACACCCTACTTACTGGGGATGTGCCTGCCACCAAGGTACGTGCCCTTGACCGGAATCGAACCCAGGACTGTTCAGTCCGCAGGCCGACGCTCTACCCACGGAGCCACACCAGTGAGGGCTCAATCTTTTCCTTTAAAAAATATTTTTAATTGATTTCAGAGAGAGGAAGAGAGAGAGAGAGAAACATCAATGATGAGAGAGAATCATGGATGGGTTGCCTCCTGAGGCCCCTGACGGGGCTGGGGGCGGGGGAGGAATCAAGCCCACAACCCTGACTGGGAATTGAACCTTGACCTCCGTGGTTCACAGGTCAATGCTCAAGCGCGGAGCCACGCCGGCCAGGCTCCTGTATTTTTAAAGATGCCTTGATTCTGTGGAGCCCGCCTGGTGTGAAGGTCAGCTGATTAACGTGCCGTCGGCAACCTGGATCACGGAGGCATCCCATCCCCACGTGCCCGGAACACGTGTGTGCGCAGCAAGCATGTCACACTCGCAGGCTCACACGGGCCCAATAAACAAAGTTTACGTCTATGTGGGCCGCGAGAAAAAATAATAATAATAAGTTTCCATTTTCATAGTAAACGCAGGTGTATTGCGATAGGGACCTGCTGACTGCAAACGACTGAAATAAATGAGTCGTCGTGAACCTAAAATAATAGAGCATTTTTTTAAAAAAAAAAATAATATTTTTCCTTGAACGTGGACCTACCAGACACCGAATAACGGCACCAATGAATAAGCGTCACGCAAATAAACCTGTTTTTCTCGTTCTCCGAAAGCTACATGTTTCTGGTTGCCCACGCCACACAGGTCAGTCCCAGAAGAAGGGCGTGCGTGGCCATCGGCAGCTAGAATATGCATGGCTGGTGTCCGTGGGGAGAAACGGTGCGCCTGCGCGTAAGGTGCGTGAGGGAAGTGAGTGCCACACGATCACAGCCAGCGGTCATCAGCGAACGTTGCAGTTCGTTATGAATAACTAGAGGCCTGGTGCATGAATTCGTGCACAGGGGAGGGCGGGTCCCTCAGCCCCGCCTGCACCCTCTCGCAGTCGGGGACTCCTCGCTCCTTACCACCCGCCTGCTTGCTGCTCCTTAGCGCTGGCATGGAGGGGAGAGAGGCCCCTGCCATTGCCATCTGTGAGCCCGGCTCCTGGCTGACTGGCGCTCCCCCTGTGGGAGTTCACTGACCACCAGGGGCAGCTCCTGCATTGAGCGTCTGCCCCCTGGTGGTCAGTGCGCATCATAGCGACCAGTCGATTTGCATATTAGGTTTTTATGGCGATGACACAAGTGTCCTGCCCTGCCCCCTCAGGGCCAGTATATGCAAATTAACCCACCATCTTTGTTGGGGTAATTTGCATACTCACTCCTGATGGGCTGGTAGGTATCGCAGAGGTACGGTCAATTTGCATATTTCTGTTTTATTTGTGTAGATTATACATAACAGGGAGTTGTAAAAATTAAGTGATGAGCCCTAACCTGTGTGGCTCAGTGGATAGAGCGTCGGCCTGCTGACTGAAGGGTCCCAGGTTCGATTCCGGTCAAGGGCAGGTACCTTGGTTGCAGGCACATCCCCAGTAGGAGGTATGCAGGAGGCAGCTGATCGATGTTTCTCTCTCATCCGTGTTTCTAACTCTCTATCTCTCTCCCTTCCTCTCTGTAAAAAAATCAATAAAAAATATTAAAAATAAATAAATAAAATAAAATAATTAAGTGATGAAATTTTTACTAAAACGTTTCTTACTTGCCGTTCAATTGGCTGGGCCGCAAAAATATTCTTTGTGGGCCGCGAGTTTGACATGCTCGGTGTGCAGGTCTGGGGTGAGGCATTGTCCCGCCCACCACACTCTACCCCCACAAAGACCTTGTCTCCATCCACGTCAGCCGAGGAGAACGATTCTTCATCTACAAGAAACAGGATCTCCGCTGTGGCTTTCCAAACCGGAAGCTTGGACCCTTGTGTCCCTTGGGGATGCTTCCGGATTTCTGATGAGGGAGTTAAGATGCTAACTCCCAACACGCGGTGGACAGCGGGGTCCGTGCTCATGCATGCGTGCATGATCCAGCGCACAATGAGGCATTTTGAGACAGAGCGTCCGGGGGACGAGGTAATACCGGGCATTCGATGCCACTGGCCGTGCAAAGCCAGCTGAGTGGGATTTTTTTTTTTTTAAATCTCTCTTCTGTCTTATTTAGCAAACGCTTTCTGAATTCCAAGTGTGCCCATGAGGATGGAGAAGATGTCGGACTGGGAACAGCTCCCAAAGCAGGTTTAGTTTAGGCGTCCCAGGATCTCAGTCACGTGTGGAATCGAATGAACTCGATAAACGGATGAAGAAAATAGAAAACAGAAGCATGGAACAGACGGGAGGATCTCAGAGGGGGAGGGGGGAAAAGGGGGGCGGGAAGAGATGAACCAAAGAACTTAAATGCGTATATAGGCACAGGCAATAGCCCAGTGAAGGCCTGGGCGGGTGGGGGCAGGGTCAAGGGAGTCAATGGGAGAAAGAGGAGACATCTGGAATACTTTCCACAATAAAGATACATTTAAAAGTAGATGAGATAGATGATAGATGATAGATAGATAGATAGATAGATAGATAGATAGATAGATAGATAGATATGGATATAGAGATAAAGATAGAGGTAGAGATAGAGGTAGAGGTAGAGATAGAGATGGAGATGGAGATGGAGGTGGAGGTGGAGGTGGAGGTGGAGGTGGAGGTGGAGGTGGAGGTGGAGGTGGAGGTGGAGATGGAGGTGGAGGTGGACGTGGAGGTGGAGGTGGAGATGGAGATGCAGATGGAGATGGAGGTGGAGATGGACGTGGAGGTGGAGGTGGAGGTGGAGATGGAGGTGGAGGTGGACGTGGAGGTGGAGGTGGAGATGGAGATGCAGATGGAGATGGAGGTGGAGATGGACGTGGAGGTGGAGGTGGAGGTGGAGATGGAGGTGGAGGTGGACGTGGAGGTGGAGGTGGAGATGGAGATGCAGATGGAGATGGAGGTGGAGATGGACGTGGAGGTGGAGGTGGAGGTGGAGGTGGAGGTGGAGGTGGAGGTGGAGATGGAGGTGGAGGTGGAGGTGGAGATGGAGGTGGAGGTGGAGGTGGAGGTGAAGATGGAGATGGAGGCAGAGGTAGAGATAGAAATAGAGATGGAGATAGAGATGGAGATAGAGATAGAGATAGAGATGGAGATACAGATGCAGATGGAGATGGAGGTGGAGGTGGAGGTGGAGATGGAGGTGGAGATACAGATGCAGATGGAGATGGAGGTGGAGGTGGAGGTGGAGGTGGAGGTGAAGATGGAGATGGAGGCAGAGGTAGAGGTAGAAATAGAGATGGAGATAGAGATGGAGATGGAGATGGAGATGGAGGTGGAGGTGGAGGTGGAGGTGGAGGTGGAGGTGGAGGTGGAGGTGGAGGTGGACGTGGAGGTGGACGTGGAGATGGAGGTGGAGGTGGAGGTGGAGGTGGAGGTGGAGGTGGACGTGGAGGTGGAGGTGGAGGTGGAGGTGGAGGTGGAGGTGGACGTGGAGATGGAGGTGGAGGTGGAGGTGGAGGTGGAGGTGAAGATGGAGATGGAGGCAGAGGTAGAGATAGAAATAGAGATGGAGATAGAGATGGAGATGGAGATGGAGGTGGAGATGGAGGTGGAGGTGGACGTGGAGGTGGACGTGGAGATGGAGGTGGAGGTGGAGGTGGAGGTGGAGGTGGAGGTGGAGGTGGAGGTGGAGGTGGAGGTGGAGGTGGAGGTGGAGGTGGAGGTGGAGGTGGAGGTGGAGGTGGAGGTGGAGGTGGAGGTGGAGATGGAGGTGGAGGTGGAGGTGGAGGTGGAGGTGGAGGTGGAGGTGGAGGTGGAGGTGGAGGTGGAGGTGGAGGTGGAGGTGAAGATGGAGATGGAGGCAGAGGTAGAGATAGAAATAGAGATGGAGATAGAGATGGAGATGGAGATGGAGGTGGAGATACAGATGCAGATGGAGATGGAGGTGGAGGTGGAGGTGGAGGTGGAGGTAGAGGTAGAGGTAGAGGTAGAGGTAGAATATAGATTGCGGGGACTTTGTAGATTTCCGCATCTTATAGAGCGAGCTTGCTTGGCAGGTCCTGGTTCTGTGGGCGCCACTCAGGGATGCCTCGAATCGCTTTACATTCCGGGGTGAGTCTGGGTGATGCTGATCCTGAACGGACACACACCTGCTCATCTGGACCTACCGGTCCGAGCGTCTGCCCCCAGGTGTCAGTGCACATCATAGCGACTGGTTGACCAGTTGACTGTCTGCCCCTTGGTGGTTAGTGCATGTCATAGAGAGCGGTTGAGCAGCCTTAGCATATCATTAGCATATTACACTCTGATTGGTTGAATGGCCAACCGGCCAATCGGACACTTACCATATTAGGCTTTTTAAAAATATATATATTTTATTGATTTTTTAC
The DNA here is from genome assembly GCA_026230045.1 of Corynorhinus townsendii. NCBI lineage: Eukaryota > Metazoa > Chordata > Mammalia > Chiroptera > Vespertilionidae > Corynorhinus > Corynorhinus townsendii. Next base: position 1,291,644 of record JAPDVU010000016.1, read on the forward strand.
AGAGAGGAAGGAAGAGAGATAGCTAGAAACATCGATGAGAGAGAAACGTCCATCAGCTGCCTCCTGCACTCCCCCTCCTGGGGGTGTGCCCACAACCCAGATACATGCCCTTGACCGGAATCGAACCCGATACCCTTCAGTCTGTAGGCTGACGCTCTATCCCCTGAGCCAAACTGGTTTCGGCCATATTAGGCTTTTTTATATAGGATGTCACCCCAATACATGCAATTAAAAATGTTTTTAAAAATATTTTTATAGATTTATAGATTTCAGAGAGGAAGGGAGAGGGAGAGAGAGAGAGAGAGAGAGAGAGAGAGAGAGAGAGAGAGAGAGAGGAACATCCATGATGAGTGAGAATTATGGATCCGCTGCCTCCTGCACGCCCCCTACTGGGGATGGAGCCCACAGCACGGGCCTGTGCCCCCACTGGGAATCGAACCCGGGACCTCCTGGTATCTAGGCCGATGCCCTACCCACTGAGCCACACCAGCCAGGGCTTCAATTATATTCGCGCGTGTGTTTGCTTCTCAGCGTTCGCCGCACCGCCCTCTTCTGCGTTTTACCCACAGCTCCCCGGAGAGCCCTGCTCGCAAAGCTTGCAATGGGAAATCGCTGCTTAATGAATTAATAATTCTCCTCGATGGGCCTTAGACATAAATCTGGATCAACCAGTCATGATGAGCAAGATGCTCAACCAGTATTTCAGGCTTTATAAATAATGGAAAAACATCGACATCGCAGCCAGGGCCCGCTATCACTCGGCCAAAAAAAAAGAAAAAAATCTCTCCCCGCGAGGATGAAACGGCTTTTTCGCACGAAGCCTGCAGAAACCCACACGCCAGCGGATTCACGCGTGTCTCCCTCTCCCCCTGCACGCAAATACACGGAGTGGCCAGATGACGATGATCTCTAAACGCGTAATCCTCTGGCCACTCCGTGTCTGTCCTATAGAATAAAAGGCTCATAGGCACACGGTCCCCTCGACCAGGAGTTCCACCAGCAGTCAGGCCGGCCGACCGCCCGTGTCCCCTCCCCCCTGGCCAGGCTGGCTGGACCCCACCGTTACACCCATGCATGAATTCATGCACTGGGCCTCTTAAATATCTATATATCTATACACTGACTGGCCAGATTATTATGATCTCTGAACGCATAATAACCTGGCCACTCAGTGTGTGTGTGTGTGTGTGTGTGTGTGTGTGTGTGTGTATATTAGAAGCCCGGTGCATGAATTCGTGCATGGGCGGAGTCCAGCCAGCCTGGCCAGGGGCAGGGGACATGGGCGGTGGGCCGGCCTGCCTGCTGGTCGAACTCCTGGTCGAGGGGAGCGTGTGCCTATGAGTCTTTTATTCTATAGGATAGACACGGAGTGGCCAGAGGATGATGCGTTCAGAGATCATCCTCATCTGGCCACTCCGTGAATAGTGCATCCATCGCTTGCCGCTCGGTCATCGAATTCATTCATTCATCGGGCTTGCCACCCTGAAATATTTTACAGAAAAAATACGCGTGACATACATACAGCTGGTGAACACGCAGAAGCCACAGCTCCAGACTTGGTCACCCAAGACGACCCCTCATCCTTCGGACGGTAAGCACAAACGAAGGATGAGGGAGCGTGCTAATTGCGTTTTCCATTCTTTGGGCCTCTTTGCGGGATGTCGTCCCTAATGACGCCGGAAAAAGCGGAACCAGGAAAAGCTACGTTCCAGCATTTCTTTAGCTTTCCCGTTTTCTTCGTCGTCTTTTTTCTCGACAAGTCCACAGGGTCCGTGCAAAACAGAGCGTAGGACAGGCTGTCATGCCAGGAAAAAGGTATTTGCACTTAAAAAAAAAATCTATTTTTTTTTATTGATTTCAGAGAGGAAGAGAGAGGGGGAGAGAGAGAGAGAGAGAGAGAGAGAGAGAGAGAGAGAGAGAGAGAGAGAGAGAGAGAGAGAAACATCCATGAGGAGAGAGAATCATGGACCGGCTGCCTCCTGCACTCTCCCCTCCTGGGCATGGAGCCCGCAACCCGGGCGTGTGCCCTTGACCGGGAATCAAACTCAGGACCCTTCAGTCCACAGGCCGACGCTCTATCCACTGAGCCACATCGCATCCGCCTTGGCTGGCCTGGTGCTAGTACGTGTCATAGCGTGGTCATCCGGAAGGTCGCCCGGATGGTCGTTCTGCTGTTGGGTCGTCCGGTGGATTCGCATAGCAGGCTTTTCTTATACAGGATATGATCTTTTATTTCAGAAAAAAAGAATCCTAATTAGCCCGTTTTCCAAGAGCGCCAGCCATTATTCCGCAACCATAGATACAAGAAGTGTCAAATTTATCTCCGGCTCGGCCCTTCCCAGTCGCTAAACAGGCTTGATCGCATCTGTGTTCGTAGTCAGATAGATGAGCCTCAGACATGGGATACATCACAATTAATTCCCCCCTACCAAGCCTCGGACAGGAAATCCATGCGGCTACTTGGTGATGATGATGATTATTTCTAATATATTTTTATGGATGTCAGAGGAGGAAGGGAGAGGGGGAGAGAGAGAGAGAGAGAGAGAGAGAGACGCATCCGTGATGAGAGAGAATCATGGATCGGCTGCCTCCTGCATGTCCCCCCACACTGGGAATGGAGCCTGCACCGTCTACGGTCCATTCTGTATGTTTTATTAAATACTTGCTTTCTTTATTCACTCCCATTACTTGAGAGGCTCACGAGAGAAATGCACGGGGTGGCTCCGTGTCAGCGTGTTTGTTCACTGGCGGGTTTGTACTTTCATGCGTGTGTGTGTGTGTGTGTGTGTGTGTGTGTGTGTGCGCGGGACTCTGCAAAGGCTTACTTTTTTTTTTTTTATTGCGTTTGTTGGGGTGACATTGGTTAATGAAAGCGTGCAGGTCTCAGGGGCACAGTCTTGTGACGCACCCGCCGCGTACGCTGTTGGGTGCTCGCCACCCCAACGCAAGTGTCCACCCGTCACCGCGAATGCGTTGGTCAAACGTAGTCTCAGCCTTAGCCAGAATTTAATTACCTAATGTTTTTTTTTTCCTATTCCTATTTTCAAATATGTATTTTATCGGTTGATTTCAGAGAGCAAGGGGGAGAGAGAGAGAGAGAGAGAGAGAGACATCCACGATGAGAGAATCATGGATCAGCTGCCTCCTACATGCCGCACACTGGGGATCGAGCCTGCAACCAGGCATGTGCCCTTGATTGGGTATTGATCCCTGACTTCCTGGTTCCTAGGTTGATGTTCAACCACTGAGCCATGCTAGAGAGGCTGATTTTATAATTCTTTTTTTAAAAAAATTATCTTTATTGATTTCAGAGAGGAAGGGAGAGAGAGTGAGAGAGAAACATCTATGATGAGAGAGACTCATGGACCATAATATATTATATATTTATATAGTATGAATGTGAAATGTAATACTCTACCAACAATCTTAGTTAACCCTGGAAATATTAGTGGAAAGGATTATTTGCAATCTTGAGTAGGCTCTGAGCATTCCTGGTGCTAGGCTGGATTTAGATACAGGGCAGCTGCTGTCAGCCAAGAGAGAGTGAGAGAGAAACATCGATGATGAGAGAGACTCACGGACCGGCTGCCTCCTGCACGCCCCCGACTGGGGATGGAGCCCACGACCCGGGCGTGTGCCCTGGACGGGGAATCAAACCCTGACCTCCTGGCTCCTGGGTCGATGCTCAACCCCTGAGCCACGCGCGACCGGCCTCACAGAAGTGTCTCGTGGGATTGACGTGTGGGGCCCATTGTCTGCGGGGCCTACCTCGCCATCCCCACCCCCCAGTCCCATTTCCGCATGGACAGGTCTGCCCGGGGGAGAAGCCAGACACACCCTGAGCGAGGCGTCTGTGCTTTGAACTCTTGATGCTGGACTTTCTGTTCATCTTCAAGGCCCCAGGGGGAGGCCTCCTGTGACAGGCTCTGGGCCTCCCCTCCACTCCCTCCCCCTGCTCCTTGCTCCCTCAGATCTTGTGCAAAAGACCTTTGTCCACGGAGCCGGCGTCCTTTATGAGAGAAGGACCGTCCGGGGGCTGAGCCGGGAGGAGACATCAGCGGCGGTGTCTCCCCCTTTGCCGTGTCCGCGCCTCCTCTGACAGCTCTGCGCCTGGGAAAAGGGCTGTTTCTGTCCGCAGATCCGTCCTGTTGAGCGATGCAAACACAGACCCCACGGATGCCTGGGCGTCAGGGCCTCTCTGCGCTGACCTTTTCCAATGTCCCCCCACCCAGACTTTCCTGTTCGTCTCCCTCCTCCCAGAATGAATTTTCTCGTCCTCGATGCACCCAAGCCGGTGCAGGATTCTGCTCACACCTGTCTTCCTCACCCCTCCCCACCCCGCCTCCCCTCATTGGACCAGGTTTCATCCCTGTCATCTCACTGGTGTCCAGGTCAGACACTGGGTGGGCCCATCGCATTCCTGCTGACAACGAGAGGTGGGGGAGTGGGGGAGTCCCCAGGCCGGTGTGGCTCAGTGGGTAGAGCGTCGGCCTGCGGACCGAAGGGTCCCGGGTTCGATTCCTGGTCAAGGGCACAGGCCCGGGTTGTGGGCTCGATCCCCAGTAGGGGGTGTGCAGGAGGCAGCCGAGGCAGGATTCTCTCTCCTCATGGATGTTTCTCTCTCTCTCTTCCCTCTCCCTTCCTCTCTGAGACCAATAAAAATACATTTATTTTTTTTAAAATATATTTTATTGATTTTTTTACAGAGAGGAAGGGAGAGGGAGAGAGTTAGAAACATCGGTGAGAGAGAAACATCGATCAGCTGCCTCCTGCACGGCCCCTCCTGGGGATGTGCCCGTCATTGACCGGAAATTGAACCAGGGACCCTTCAGTCCACAGGCCGACGCTCTATCCACTGAGCCACACTGGTCAGGACAATAAAAAAGTATTTTTAAAAAAGAATGAAAACATCAGCCTTGGCTGGCATGGCTCAGCGGTTGAGCATCAACCTAGGAACCAGGAGGTCCCGGGTTCGATTCCCGGTCAAGGGCACACGCCCGGGTTGCGGGCTTGATCCCCAGTAGGGGGCGTGCAGGAGGCAGCCGATCCATGATTCTCTCTCCTCATGGATGTGTCTCTCTCTCCATCTTCCTTCCTCTCTGAAATCAATAAAAAATATTTAAAAAAAAAAAAAAAGGAAGGGAAGGGGTGTCTCCTGCAGGCCCCGTTGTCAGCCTTTTCAGAACCAATCTGGGGGCCGAGGGGAGCCTTTTAAAAGAGCAAGACAAACGCAAGACCCTCCCCCCGCCCCCGCCATCCAGGAATGGCTCGGAATTAACCATTTCTTTCTTTAAAAACTAATTTGAGAGACAGAGAAAGGGAGAGGGAGAGAGAGAGAGAGAGAGAGAGAGAGAGAGAAACATGGAGGAGAGAGAACCACCAACATCCATTGGCTGCCTCCAGCACGCCCCCCACCTGGGGATGGAGCCTGCAACCCGGGCATGTGCCATCGACTGGGAATCGAACCCGGGACCTCCTGACCTCTGGGTGCCTGGGTCGAGGATGCTCAACCACTGAGCAACACCGGCCAGGTCTGACTGAGTTATGTCTTAAAGATTATTTCATTAATGGAGGTTTTTGTAAATTTTATGATGCAGTCTTGATAACTTTAAATTTTATTTATTTATTTATTTTTTTGCCCCAAAATATGACTGCTTTAGGTTCATTGCATGTTCAGGAATTTTACCATGAGATGAACTACCAATAGAAATTTTCGTGATTACTTTGGGAACAGCTTTTTGTCCAATACAATTAAGTTTACTTGAATAGTCACTTATTTCAATTAGCCTATTTAAATTAATCTGAAAACTTGGTTACTATTGTACTGTGAAATGTAGTACTCTACCAACAATCTTAGTTTACCCTGGAAATATTAGTGGGAAGGATTATTTGCATTCTTGAGTAGGCCCTGAGCATTCCTGGTGCTAGGCTGGATTTAGATATAGGGCAGCTGCTGTCGGCCAAGTCTCTTGTCTGTTACCTGGGTCCTGATCTGAGCAGGGCCAAGTCTCTGTCTGTCACCTGGGTCCCAATCTGAGCTGGGCGTGGAAAGCTAAGCAGCCATGGGGGCAGGAGACCTCCCTCAGAAGGGGTGAGGGTTCAGGCCCCTTCAGGGTTGGGGGGGGGGTGAGGGTCTGTGCCCCATCTCTGTTGAGCCCCAAGTTCTCTCCTGATGGCCCCTCTCTGACTGTGCCTGTCTTAGGTTGTTCCTTCCTTGAGGAATCTTACCCGTCTCTGGCTACCCAGTCAACCTCTTAAAGATTATTTTAAAATCGTGGAAATACAAAGCAAGCAGGGAAATGAGGTCGTATGTCAAGGTCGAAAGAGGCCACACACCCACCTGTGCCCATTCGGGTAGAGCTGCAGGTGTAACCAGACCAGGGAAAAGAAAAAGATTGCAAACCCTGGCAAGCAACACAGAAATACATTTTTTAATATATGTGTTTATGGATTTGAGAGAGAGAGAGACGAAGGGAGAGAGAGAGAAAGAGAGAGAGAAACATCCATGAGGAGAGAGAATCATCAACCAGCTGCCTCCTGCACGCCCCCTCCTGGGGATGGAGCCCGCAACCCGGGCGTGTGCCCTTGACCGGGGGAATCGAACCATGACCTCCTGGTTCCTGGGTTAACACTCAACCCCTGAGTCCTGCCACCTGGACTGGCATTCGGTTTTACAGATAATGCGGCTTATTTTGTGGAAATCGATCAATAACATCGTCATAGCACTCTCTCTCTCCCTGAGGCCTTCTAAGGCTTTCATTCCTACGCATACAAATCACGTGTGGCATTTGCTCCGAGCGTGGTATTTAGAATGTAAGAGGCGTCGTTTGTTTCTGACCGTCCCAGCCCTTCTTATTCTGAAAGAGGATACAAACGGGGGAATCCATTACACTGAGGCAGCTCTATTTACGCCTCAGATAGGCCGTCGAGATGAAAATATCGCCAGGGAGAGTAAACATAACACATCTCCGTGCGACTGGGACAGGTGGAGGAGGGTTTTAAATTGTACATCAAAACACAGCAAACACGAGGAGGGATGGGGTCCCTCAGGAAGCCTTCCTTCCTCCCCTAGAACATGATTCTTTTTTTTTTAAATCCTCAACTCCAGATATTTTTCCAGTGATTTTTTTTTTTTTAGAGAGAGTGGAAGGGGAGGGGGGCAGACTGAGAGGAACCTCGATGTGAGAGAGACACGTGGAGGGGTTGCCTCCTGCACACGCGTGCAGACACGGCCCGGGAGGAGCCTGCCACTGAGGTCCGTGCCCTTGACCGGAATCGAACCCGGGACCCTTGGATCCGCCAGCCAATGCTCTAGCCACTGAGCCACACCAGCTAGAGGGGAAGGTGATGCCAATACACCCCGAATCCTGAAATCAATCACAAAATATTTTTATGAAAAAAAGTAGAGGCCCAGTGCATGAAATTCGTGCATGGGGTGGGGGGGGGGTGTCCCTCAGCCCAGCCTGCACCCTCTCCAATATGGGACCCTTCAGGGGATGTCCGACTGCTGGTTTAGGATCGGGCCTAAACCAGCAGTCAGACATCCCTCTCACAATCTGGGACCACTGGCTCCTAACCGCTCACCTGCCTGCCTGCCTGATCGCCCCTAACCACTCTGCTTGCCAGCCTGCTCACCCCCAACTGCCCCCCATGGGTCTTCTCACCCCCAACTGCCCCCCCCTCGCTGGCCTGCTCACCCCCAACTGCCCCCCCTGCCAGCCTGCTCACTCCCAACTGCCCCCCCTCACTGGCCTGCTCACCCCGAACTGCCCCCCTGCCAGCCTGCTCACCCCCAACTGCCCCTCCATGGGCCTGCTTGCCCCCAACTGCCGCCCCCTGCCAGCCTGCTGACCCCAACTTCCCTCCTGCCAGCCTGATTGCCCCCAACTGCCCTCCCTTCCTGGCTTGATCACCCCTAATAACAACCTCTGCCTCAACCCTGACACCATGCCTTTGTCCGGAAGGTCTCCCGGTCTAATTAGCATATTACCCTTTTATTAGGATAGGCAATCCAGCCCTGGCTGGTGTGGCTCAGTGTATAGAGCCTCGGCCTGTGGACGGAAGGGTACCGGGATTGATTCCGGTCAAGGGCACCATAGCCTGGGTTGCAGGTTCCCGGGCCCTGGTCGGGGTGCGTGCGGGAAGCAACCAACCAATGGGTCTCTCTCACATCGATGGTTCTCTCTGTCTCTCCCCCTCCCTCCCACTCTCTCTAAAAAAAGCAATGGAACCCTGGCCAGTTTGGCTCAGTGGATAGAGCGTCGACCTGCAGACTGAAGGGTCCTGGGTTCATTTGCAGGTCAAGGGCACACGCCCGGGTTGCGGGCTCGATCCCCAGTAGGGGGCATGCAGGAGGCAGCCGACCCATGATTCTCTCTCATCATGGATGTTTCTCTCTCTCTCTCTCTCCCTCTCTCCCCCTTCCTCTTTGAAGTCAACAAATATATATCCAAATCCCACATAATTAAGAGCTAATATGCTAATTAGACTGGAAGGCGGAACGACCATCCGGACAACTTTCTGAACATAGCCGGAGCAGTGAGGGCCGAGCCCGATGTCCAAATTTCATGCCTCGGGCCTCTAGTAATAATAATAATGGTAATAATCTATAGAGAGAGATTGATTATTACTCAATAACTGGAATGACTGGAATGACCAGTTGCTGTGACGCGCACTGAGGCTGGCCAACCAGCTCGAACAAAGGTGGGGCCGGCTGGTCAACCTCCTGCGGTCCCTCCCCCCTGGCTGGCCTGGCCCCAATCAAACCTCCCTCCACCCCAATCAGGGGGCCGTGCCAGCGGGCCAACCTCCCACATCCCCTCCTCACAGCCAGACCCACCCCGATCCGGGGCAGGCCAGCCAAACCCCACCTGTGCATGAATTCGTGCACCGGGCCTCTAGTTATAATAATAATAATAACAGTAATAATAAAATAAAAACCAATGGAAAAAATATCCTCAGGTGAGGATTAGCAAAACAGAAAAAGAACTGACATGGGAACCCCCAGTCCCAGGCTGAGCCACCTGCACCCCCCGCCCCCTCCCCCCCCCCCCCCCCCGGCTGGCCAGGCTGCCTCTGATGACTCAGGCTCCCCGCTAACCAGCTGGGCATTGGCTGCCTGAATGAGGCGTCACCCTCGCTCAAGGATTTAATCAGTTCTGTGCAGTGTGTGTCTGCTTCCTCCTTCCCTCGCTGGGGCTCTCTCCCTGCAGGTGGGGGGTACCCTCTGCACCCCCAAATCCTGCTGCCTTGCTTTGTGGGAGCCGGGGCCAGGGACGTCATGCCTGTCCGTCAGAGGGACACAGCCACAAAAGGCCAGGTGGCTCCGGGGAGGGTGTCCCCGGCTGGGATCCCATTCAGGGGAGATTATCTCCAATGTGGGGGACCCTGTCAGGAAGGTGCCCAGGCGCCCCGAGACCAGGCTGGGCTGCCCCCTGGGGAGGAGGCAGGAATAGGGGGCGACAGGCTGGTGGGTGCACAAAACAGAGAGAGAGGCCGCTGTGCGCTCGGCCCAGGAGGACGGATGGGGCTGGGACCGTGCAAAGGGTGGGCGGGGGGATGTCCTGGCTGGTTTCACGCCCAGTGGCTGTGGGCTGCAGCCAACGCAGATGCCACCCGGGGTGCAGGGGGGTGTCGCTGGGAGGAGGGGGGAGGGTGTGAGGAGCCCGGGCCAGCGGCCCGCCCTTCAGGAAGCAGCTGCCAGAGAGAATGTGGTAATCACTGGGGTTGCGGCCACGCTGGGTGGCTGCCTGGTGATTTTCTTTATGGGATCAAATGTAATGGGGTTCGCCGATCCCTCCCGCCCCGCGCTCAGAGGGAAGGGAGGCTTTTGTCTCTCCCAGACCTGGCCAGCTTCTTCTTTCAAATATCTAGTTCTATCTCTATTCCTATCTCCATCTCTATCTCTATCTCTATCTCTATCTCTATCTCTATCTCTATCTCTATCTCTATCTCCATCTCTATCTCTATCTCTACCTCTATATCATTTCTATCTATATCTGTATCTGCACCTATATCTAATCTCTATCTCTATCTCTATCTCTATCCCTATCCCTATCCCTATCTCTATCTCTATCTCTATCTCTATCTCTATATCATTTCATCTATATCTGTATCTGTATCTATATCTAATCTCTATATCATTTCATCTATATCTGTATCTGCACCTATATCTAATCTCTATCCCTATCCCTATCTCTATCTCTATCCCTATCCCTATCTCTATCTCTATCTCTATCTCTATATCATTTCATCTATATCTGTATTTGTATCTATATCTAATCTCTATCTCTATATCATTTCTATCTATATCTGTATCTAATCTCTATCTCTATCTCTATCTCTGTCTCTATCTCTATATCATTTCTATCTATATCTGTATCTATATCTGTATCTAATCTCTATCTCTATCTCTGTATTATTTCTATCTATATGTGTATCTGTATCTATATCTAATCTCTATCTCTATCTCTATATCATTTCTATCTATACTGTATCTATATCTGTATCTAATCTCTATCTCTGTCTCTATCTCTATATCATTTCTATCTATATCTGCATCTGTATCTGTATCTATATCTAATCTCTATCTCTATCTCTATATCATTTCTATCTATACTGTATCTATATCTGTATCTAATCTCTATCTCTATCTCTATCTCTGTCTCTATCTCTATATCATTTCTATCTATATCTGCATCTGTATCTGTATCTGTATCTATATCTAATCTCTATCTCTATCTCTATATCATTTCTATCTATACTGTATCTATATCTGTATCTAATCTCTATCTCTGTATTATTTCTATCTATATGTGTATCTGTATCTATATCTAATCTCTATCTCTATCTCTATATCATTTCTATCTATACTGTATCTATATCTGTATCTAATCTCTATCTCTATCTCTATTTCTATCTCTATCTCTATCTCTATATCATTTCTATCTGTATCTATCTCTGTCTCTATCTACATCTATATCTATATCACCATCTATATCATCATCTAGCCTATCTAATACAAGGGCAATATGCAAATCAACCATTGCTCCATCACAAAGATGGCAGTGCCCATAGACACAAGCTGGTGGTGCCCAGTTCCTCAGCCCCGCCGGAGTCCCCCAGTCCTGGGGGCGGGGGCGGGGGCGGCTGCTGAGAGCAGGCAGCATGAGCGGCTGGGGCAGGATGCTTGCATTGTTGCCATGGCAATGAGGCAAGTGTCCTATGCCGGCCGCAGAGGGCCTCTGGGCCATGGAGAGCCTCTGGGCAGCGGGCGTGGAGCGGCCCGGCCCAGCAGAGAGCAGAGAACCACGAGGAGTGGGCCTGAGCTGTCAGGGGTCCTGGATTGGAGAGGGTGTCGGTAGGGCTGAGGGACCCACCCCCATGCACTAATCTCGTGCCCTGGGCCTCTAGTATCTACAAATCTATAGTTATATCTGTATCTATGTCCATATCATATCTAAATCTATATCTATATCTGTGTCTGTATCTATATCTGTATCTATATCTATATCATCCATATCTATGTCATCATCTATATCTATATATCTGTATCTGTATCTATATCTATATCTATATCATATCTATATCTACATCTACATCTATATCCACATCCATATCATATCTATATCTATATCTAAATCTATATCTATATCATATCTATATCTATATCTACATCTACATCCACATCCACATCCATATCATATCATATCTGTATCTATATCTATATCTATATCATATCTATATCTATATCTACATCTACATCTACATCCACATCCATATCATATCTATATCTATATCTGTATCTGTATCTATTTCTATATCTATATCATCATCTATATCATCATCCATATCTATATCATCTATATCTGTATCTATATCTATATCATATCTATATCTACATCTACATCTACATCCACATCCATATCATATCTATATCTATATCTAAATCTATATCTATATCTGTATCTGTATCTATATCTATATCATCATCTATATCTATATATCTATATCTGTATCTATATCTATATCATATCTATATCTATATCTACATCCACATCCATATCATATCTATATCTATATCTATATCTATATCTATATCTATATCTATATCTATATCTATACCTATGTCATCATCTATATCTACACTGAGTGGCCAGGTTATTATGATCTCTGAATGCATAATAATCCGGCCACTCCGTGTCTATCCTATATAATAAAAGGCTAATATGTAAATTATCCCCTCGATCAGGAGTTTGACCAGCAGGCAGGCTGGCCAACCACCCATGTCCCCTCCCCCTGGCCAGGCTGGCCAGACCCCACCCATGCACAAATTCATGCACCGGGCCTCTAATATGTATATACTGAGTGGCCAGATTATTATGCGTTCAGAGATCATAATAATCTGGTCACTCAGTGTATATCTCCATCTCCATCTATATCATATCTATATCTATATCTGTATCTATGTCATCAGCTATATCTATATCTATTTTTTAATCCTCATCCGAAGATATTTTCCCATTTGAGTTTTCGGGAGAGTGGAAGAAAGAGGGAGAGACGGAGAGAAACATCGATGTGAGAGAAAAACATCGATGGGTTGCCTCCTGCACCTTCCCTGACCAGGGTCTGGGCCAGGAAGGGCCTGCAACCCAGGTACATTCCAGGCCTAGGGACCCTACCCGTGCCCAAATTTCGTGCACCGGGCCTCTGGTAAAAATAAATAAATAAATAAATAAAATAAAAAAATAAGAATCAATGGGAAAATACCCTCGGGTGTGGATGGACAAATATCTATCAGCACAGTGGGTGCTACGTCTCTGTCTGTAGAGTAGCCCTTTAAATATAAGCCAGTCCGAGGCAGACAAGGACCCCCTGGTCCCGCTGAGACGGGAAAATCTAATGAAGAGATGCAATGAAGACACTGAACAGAAACAGACGGGTCGAGACAGAGACCAGACTGACAGATGTCACGTGGACGGACAGCATTGCGCACTGCAAACCCGGATAACCTCATTAACGGATGCCGCCCTCCTAAATTCAATAAAAAAGGTGTGTTTTTTTTGTTTTTTTTTTAAATGACTTCACTTCCTTTCGAATCGGGTAATGTGTTTTAATACCATCGACGCCACGCTTTCTATGAACACGGCCCGTTTTAGCTTTGTTCCTCCCATGGATGGTGGGCAGGTGGGGACTAGACTTTCGGGGTCAGTCACTCCTGTAAGTTATACAAATGTCTCACCATAGGAGGTACGCTTGAAAGGAGTATCTATAATAACATGCTAATAATAAAAATGTGCTAATAATAAAAATGTGCTAATAAAAATACGTTATAAGATAATGTGCTAATAAAAACACAATATGCTAATTAGACCCGACAGCCGCACGACCTTCCAGACGACCTTCTGGACCAATCCAGGGTTGTGAGGGCCGAACCCCATGCACAAATGTCATGCATCGGCTCTCTAGTCTATAATAATAAAAGCATAATATGCGAATTAGACCAGACGTCCTTCCGAATGTCCTTCCAGATGACCTTCCTGATGACGCCGGGGGCTGCGTGGGAAGCCCGGGTCCCGGGTGCCAGAGGGAAGCCAGGCCTACTATTTTTTTAAAAAATATATTTTTATTGACTTTTTACAGGGAGAAAGGGAGAGGGATAGAGAGTTAGAAACGTCAATGAGAGAGAAACATCGATCGGCTGCCTCCTGCACACCCCCCACTGGGGATGTGTCCGCCACCAAGGTCCATGCCCTTGACCGGAATTGAACCTGGAACCCTTCAGTCCACGGCCCGACGCTCTATCTGCTGAGCCAAACCGGTCAGGGCAGGAGGGCCTACTCTTGCACAACTTTCATGCATCGGACTTCTGGTAGAAGAATATTGAGTGTCAGCTGGAATCGGGGGAGGGGGGAGAAAATGGCCTGGTATGACACGTACACATGTTTCGGGGACATGTTTAGCACAGAGACTTCCCTGTGTTTGCTGGGTCAGAGCTACATATGTTATCGCTGTGATATGTCTCTAATTCGTTAAGATGGAGGGAGTGTATTTGCACAGGGATTTCTACCTGATACCCATGTTTGAGGACTTATGCAACCGTGTAACAACCGGATCACAGATCAGCAGGAGGGTGGGGCTGCGAGCTATGAGGAGGGGCAGGGGATGGGGGAGACAGAGGGAGCTACAGGAGGGCGGGGCAGTGGGCAGAGAGCTACTGGAGGGCGGCAGCAAGCTACTGGTGAGCTACTGGCACAAGAATTCGTGCACAGGACTCCTAGTGTATGTGTGTGTATGTGTGTGTGTGTGTGTGTGTGTGTGTGTGTGTGTGTGTGTGTGTGTACATACACAGAATCTCTCTCATGCCCTTCACACTAGAGGCCCAGCCCACAAGATCACCTGAGACCCAGACCCCGCTGCGCCATGAGACCGAGACTCACCACGCCACGAGACCCATCAATGCACCCCCTGGTGACTGATCACTTGGTCACGACGGTGTTATGGTCACTGGCCTTTTATAATACAGACATACACGGAGTGGCCAGGTTATTATGATCTCTGAACGCATCATCATCTGGCCACTCGGTGTCCATCCTATAGAATAAAAGGCTCATATGCACATGGTCCCCTCGACCAGGAGTTCGACCAGCAGGCAGGCCGGCCAACCACGCATGTCCCCTCCCTCTGGCCAGGCTGGCCAGACCTCACCCATGCACAAATTCATGCACCACACCTCTAATCCTATCTAATAAAATAGTAATATGCTAATTAACCACCACTCCACTATACTCACAAGCCACACCGACCAGCCAATCAGGAGCGAGTATGCATATTAACCCAACCAAGATGGCTTTGACCATGTGGTCAAAGATTCTGCCCCCATGTGGACACAAGATGACCGCCACAAGATGGCCAGCAGGGGAGGGCAGTTGGGAGGAACCAGGACTGCAAGGGAAGGCAGTTGGGGACGATCAAGCCTGCAAGGGAGGGCAGTTAGGGGTGACCAGGCCAGCAGAGAAGGGAAGTTGGGGGTGACTGGGCCTGCAGAGGAGGGCAGTTGGGGGGGACCAGGCCTACAGGGGAAGGCAGTTAGGGGTGACCAGGCCTGCAGGGGAGGGCAGTTAAGGGCAAACAGGCTGGCAGGAGAGCAGTTAGGCATCAATCAGGATGGCAGGGGAGTGGTTAGGGGGTGATCAGGCTGGCAGGCAGAAGCAGTTAGGGGCAATGAGGAAGGCAGGCAGGCGAGCAGTTGGGAGCCAACAGTCCTGGATTGTGAGAAGGATCTCCAACTGCCCATTTAGGCCCGATCCCAGTAGGACATTAGGCAGCCAGACATCCCTTGAGGGGTCCCAGATTGGAGAGGGTGCAGGCTGGGCTGAGGGACACACACCCCTGTGCACGAATTTTGTGCACCGGGCCTCTACTATAGTGTGTGTGTGTGTGTGTGTGGAGAGAGAGAGAGAGAGAGAGAGAGAGAGAGAGAGAGGCCAGATTATTATGATCTCTGAATTCATAATCATCTGGCCACTCCGTGTCTATCCTATAGAATAAAAGGCTCATATGCAAATGGTTCCCTTGACCAGGAGTTCGACCAGCAGGCAAGCCGGCCGACCACCCATGTCCCCTCCTTCTAGCTAGGCTGGCCAGACCCCACCCATGCACGCATTCATGCACCGGGCCTCTCATATATATACACGCGGAGTGGCCAGATGATTATGCATTCAGAGATCATCATCATCTGGCCTCTCCGTGTCTATATTTTTTTTCTTTTCACTCCTTAAGCCCCTGTAGTCGGCACGGGAAGACCCTTCAATAACGCGAAGCCGTGCACGAGGCATTCTTGAGCCAGGATTCAGCCAGACCTCCACCGTCAGGTCAGCGCCGGATTCCAAGAGAGTCGCCCTTTCCACGTGGCACAAGGTCAGGGAGTTCATGCTCACGTCCATTTTTTTCTTCATGTGTCACGGACATTCTCACGGCTCTGTATTATCAGACCATCACACTTTCTTTTTTTCCCCCCCTATTAAAATGCATATTAGAAGATTTAATATTCAAAGTTTAACGGGATTTTTTAAAAAAAATGTCTTTTCTCTCCATTTCTGGAAAATGGATGGTTGAGATTCATTATTCAATGCGAATGTGAGCGGGGGGGGGGGGGGAGGGATCCCATGTGCTCTACGATGAGGAGAGAGGTCACAGACTGACGAGTGTGGAGGCGAGGATGGGGGAAGGAAGAATGAGGGTTACACTGGGGGTTGAGGGGAGGAGGGGCCAGGGTTACTCCTGGGGTTGAGGGTCAAGGTCATCAGCAAGCAGAAATGTCCCTTGTTAAATAATAGGTTAAAGTATGTTGCCCGCTTTTAACGGAGACCAGAGATTAAGATCCCTCTTCACTGAGCCTGGAGAATGGTCCTACTGTGTGCATGCAGGTTCTGGTACATTCTGTATTACACATTTAAATATATATATATATATATAATTGATTTCAGAGATGAAAGGAGAGGGAGAGAGAGATAGAAACACCAAGGATGAGAGAATCACGGACCAGCTGCCTCCTGCACGCCCCTTAGTGGGAATCGAGCCCACAACCCGGGCATGTGCCCTTGACCAGGAATCAAACCCTGACCTCCTGGTTCCTAGGTCGAGGCTCCACCACAGAGCCCCGCCGGCCCGGCAAAATGCCTTTTTTTTTTTATTGACCTTGATGCTCAAGCTTCTCTTTCCCATGCACTGGCCGTGTAAAACCAAACTTTACACGCGTGTCCTGTGGGGTTCATCGTCTGTGGAGAAGCCAATGCCATCTCATAAAAGCCTAATATGCCAATTGTCCCCTCGACTGGGTGTTGGACCGGGAGTCCCACTGGGTGGTGGAACAGGGAGCGGGGCAGGCAGCCAGAGGAAGCAAGGCCCCGGGACCAGCCGCACGCAGCCGGTAGGGACCCTCCCGGTGCACGGATTTCGTGCACTGGCCCTCCAGTTGACAAACAAGGAGAACGTGAAGCGCGAAGAGGACACGAGTTATTATTTTGGCGTGAGGTTCTGATGGTGCCTGTGGGTTGTTTTTCCCCCCGAGGTGGTGCGCATGTGCCATGGCAGACGATGAGACGTTAATGACAAATAGAGCGGAGACCTCGCCGGTTTGGCTCGGTGGACAGAGCATCGGCTCCAGGTTCGATGCCGGCTCTGGGACCCGTCTCTGGTAGACACAGAAGCAGAAAAACCAGAAGAGGAAATCAGAAGGCATTTTATGGGAAGGAAGGGTAAGGCCAATATGCTCCCCCTCTGGATATTGGGACTTGCTGTGGGTTGCGTGGTCGCGGCCGGGAGGCACGGAAGGGCAATTCACGCGGAGTCACAGAATCAAAATCAAAATTAAAATCCGGGCCATGTCGTCGGCGTGCCTGACTTTGGGGACCACTGTGGCCTGCTCTCTGGTTTGATGCAGTGGCTAAAGATAGAGTTAAGAGCCTTCTCAAGGAGGAGAGGGAATTGTGGATCGGCCTGCCTCCTGCATGCCCCCTTCTGGGGATGGAGCCCCCCAACCTGGGCATGTGCCCTGGACCGGAATCAAACCGGGACCTCCTGGTTCCTAGGTCAATCCCCTGGTTGATAGCTCGATAGTCAACCACTGAGCCAAGCCGGCTAGGGCCAGGGCCACTTTTCTGAATCAGAAGAGAAATCGCAGTCACGTGGAATCATGGCCAGGTGATCCCATCTAGTAAAAGCCGAATGTGCTAAGTGTCCAGTCGACCAGTTGGCCGTTCAAGCAATCAAAGCATCATATGCTAATGATAGGCGAAAGCCGCTCAACGGCTCGCTATGACGCACACTGACCACCAGGGAGCGGATGGTCGACTGGTCGACCAGTCGCTGTGACGTGCACTGACCACCAGGGGGCAGACGCTCCGACCGAAAGGTTAGCTTGCTCCTGAGCTCCCGCCCATCGGGACTGAGCGAGACGGGCCGGACCCGCCCTGGAGCCCTCCTGCCATTCCTCCCCGGCTGGCCGACCTCCTGCGTCCTTCCGTGGCCCCGATTGTGCACCGGTGGGGTCCCTCAGCCTGGCCTGCACCCTCTCACCATCCGGGACAATCTCGAGGGATGTCAGAGAGCCGGTTTCGGCCCGATCTTGCAGGCCAGGCAGAGGGACCCCACGGGGGCACGCATTTGTGCACCGGGCCTCTCGTAGGAATAAAAAAATAAAGTCCGTGCAGCCAAGAGTGGATGGGCTTCCTCCGGCTTCCGGGGTGGCTGCGGCTGCACGTCACCCCCACGCAGCACCTCAAGGCTGACCTCAAACAAAGACCACGCGGCGGGATGGTCACTAGGACACAGCGCCAAGCTGCTGCGACCAGAAATAGCATCCTCGCGGATCTAAAACAGCACCTCCGGGTGCCCCGGGGGTCAACCTCTGAAATAAACAGAAAGGGAACAGGAGGAATAGGCACAGAGCATCGCTGGGAGATGGGGTGTGGGTTACTGTGTGTAAACCCACGGAGTTCGAAAATAAAATAAAATAATAAAATAAATAAAATAAAATAATAAAGTAAAATAAATAATATAATATAATAAATAAAATAAAATAATAAAGTAAAATAAATAAAATAAAATAATAAAGTAAAATAAATAATATAATATAATATAATAAATAAAATAAAAAAGCCCACTGAGTTCTCACAATCATCTTACACACACACACACACACACACACACACACACTCCATCCTGGAGCGTTCCCACTTGTACGTGAGGGTAAGGGTTAAAGACGAAAAACTCCACTGTGACCACGATTCACAACTTTGTGAGCCGGTATTCTCTTGTTATTCTGTATAATAATAATAATAAAAAAAAGCCTAATGTGCAAATTGTCCCCTCGACTGGGAGTGTGACCAGGAGTTCGACCAAGGGGGCGGAGCTGGCTGGCCCACCGCCTGTGGCCCCTCCCACCTGCTGGCCTTGCCCCTGATTGGCCCCCTCCATGTGCCAGCCCTGCCACCCATCGGTTGCCCCTACTCCGATCGGGGGGGTGCACTGGCCGGCCAACCTCCTGTGTCCCCTCCCCCTGGCCGGCTCATGCACAGATTCACGCGCCGTGCCTCTAGTTGGGTTGTAAGTGTTACCTGTCCACATCGTGAATAAAGTTCCTGACTCCATTCTACACTTTCCCTCTTTCACCTCCATCCTGTCAGCTGTCTTTTTGCTTTGTTTTTAAAAATAGATTTTTGTTTTGGGAGGAAGAGGAGGGAAAAGGGGGGAGGGTAACATGGGAGATATCTGTAATACCATCAACAATAAAAAATATATATATTTTATTTTTAAAAAGTGGTAAGCTGCCATTTTCAGGAGCATTTTCTCAATTTGTTGAGGTTTTGCTTCCCAGCAATCATTGTCAGTTTGGCTGAAATAAACTCACAAAAATTCAATACATATCGATATTCATATCTAGATATAGATATGGATGTAGATATGTAATATAGATAGAGATAGAGGTAGAGATAGAGATAGAGATCTATAATATAGATAGATATAGATATATTATATAGTTATATAGATATAGATATGGATATGGACATAGATATGGATATGGATATAGATATAGATATGTAATATAGATAGATATAGATATACAGTAGATATCATATAGATATGGATATAGATTTAGATATGGATATGGATATAGATATAGATATGTAATATAGTCACATAGATATAGATATACAGTAGATATCATATAGATATAGATATGGATATGGATATAAAGTATAGCCAGATAGATATAGATATACAGTAGATATCATATAGATATGGATATAGATATATAGATATATAGGATAGTCAGATAGATATAGATATACAGTAGATATCATATAGATATGGATATGGATATAGATATAGATATAGATATATAGGATAGTCAGATAGATATAGATATGCAGTAGATATCATATAGATATGGATATGGATATAGATATAGATATATAGGATAGTCAGATAGATATAGATATACAGTAGATATCATATAGATATGGATATGGATATAGATATAGATATAGATATATAGGATAGTCAGATAGATATAGATATGCAGTAGATATCATATAGATATAGATATATAGGATAGTCAGATAGATATAGATATATAGTAGATATCACCATAATAAAATGCCAAGAGGAGTCACGACCAAAATGACCAAACGACTGGTCACCATGAGGTGCATGGAGCACCTCTCAGGCCCTCCCCCACGGCCCACAGGCTCTGATAGCAGCAAGGCTGGTGGCTGGTGGGTGGGCGGGATGGTGGGCGGAGCGGCGGGTGAGTGGGTGGGGCTATGAGCACAGCGGGGCATGCATGGGTGGGTGGGGCCGCATGATTTTGCACACTGGACCTGTAGTATATATATAATATTGATAGAGATAGAGATAGAGACAGAGACAGAGATAGAGAAGAGATAGAGGTAGAGGTAGAGGTAGAGAAGAGATGGAGATAGAGATAGAGATAGAGAAGAGATAGAGATAGAGGTAGATATAGAGATATAGAAGAGATAGAGATAGACATATAGAAGAGATAGAGATAGAGATAGAGAAGAGATAGAGATAGAGATAGAGAAGAGATAGAGATAGAGGTAGAGGTAGAGATAGAGAGAGAGAAGAGATAGAGATAGAGAAGAGATAGAGGTAGAGAAGAGATAGAGGTAGAAGTAGAGGTAGAGGTAGACGCAGATGCAGAGGCAGAGGCAGAGATAGAGACAGAGATGAAGATAGAGAAGAGATAAAGAGATTGATTTCAGGGAGGAAGGGAGAGGGAGAGAGAGAGAAACATCAGTGACGAGAGAGAATCGTGTCACTTTCCTGCTGGTTTCTTTCGAAGACAAACGTTCGTGATGCTGCTGATGTCCCTTGCTCGCTGTTGTGTATCACGTGTGCCTTTAATGTCATCTCTGAGAAGAGATAGAGATGGAGAAGAGATAGAGATAGAGATAGATATGGAGATAGAGATAGAAATGGAGATAGAGGTAAAGATAGAGATAGAGAAGAGATAGAGGTAGAGGTAGAGGTAGAGATAGAGAACCCAAGGTCCAGGAGAAACAGTCACGCTTTCCCCCAAGAGTTTGGCAGTTCAGCTGTTCCATGGAGGTTTAGGGGGCCTTCTGAGCTCAGCTCCTTCAGGACGGGCAAGAAGGTCCCGTCTCACTCTCTTTTTCTATCCTGTATGATGAAAGGCCAGCCACCACACGCGGAACAATCAGAGACCAGAGACCAGAACACCCAGGGCCCCTCGCCGGGCTGGCCCCGCCCCCAAGCAAGAGGTTAGGAGCAATCAGGCAGGTAGGCAGAGTGGTTAGGGGTGATCAGGTAGGCAGACAAGGGGTTAGGGGTGATCAGGTAGGCAGACCAGTGGTTAGGGGTGATCAGGTAGGCAGACCAGGGGTTAGGGGCGATCAGGTAGGCAGACCAGTGGTTAGGGGTGATCAGGTAGGCAGATGGCCCCTTGCAGGGCTGGCCCAACCCCCCATAAAGCAGTTAGGGGTGATCAGGCAAGCAGGCAGGATGGTTAGGGGTGATCAGGCAGGCAGGGTGGTTAGGGGAGATCAGGCAGGCAGGCGAGCAGTTAGGGGAGATCAGGCAGGCAGGCAGGGTGGTTAGGGATGATCAGGTAGGCAGGCGAGTGATTAAGGGAAATCAAGCAGGCAGGTGAGTGGTTAGAGGAGATCAGGCAGGCAGGGTGGTTAGGGGTGATTAGGTAGGCAGGCGAGTGGTTAGGGGAGATCAGGTAGGCAGATGGCCCCTCGCAGGGCTGGCCCTGCCCCCAAGACAGCAGCTAGGGGTGATCAGGCAGGCAGAGTAGTTAGGGGCGATCAGGTGGGCAGGTGAGTGGTTAGGGGAGATCAGGTAGGCAGACGGCCCCTTGAAGGGCTGGCCCTGCCCCCCAGCAACCAGTTAGGGGTGATCAGGCAGGCAGGGTAGTTAGGGGCGATCAGGTAGGCAGGGTAGTTAGGGGCGATCAGGTAGGCAGACCAGTGGTTAGGGGTGATCAGGTAGGCAGACGGGCCCTCGCAGGGCTGGTCTTGCCCCCTCCCCCAGCAAAGAAAGAGGGAGGCCCAGGCCAGCCAAGCCATCGCACCCCACTCATGTTGCCTGCAGAGGGAGGCCACCGGTGGCTGGGGAGGGGGGCAGCACTACACAGATGGCAAGCAGTGGCAGCGGCGGGGGTGGGGGCAGCTGCCTGCAGCTGGGGATAGAAAAACCCCGATAGGCCCTGATCACAGGCCAGGCCTAGGGGCCCTGCCCAAGGGGTCCCAGGTTGTGAGAGGGTGCAGGGTGGGCTGAGGGACACCCCTCCCCCCCCCAAAGCATGAATTTTCATGCACCGGGCCTCTCGTAGCTTCTAACCCCACATAGCTTATCTGGGACGCGTACACCCAGCCCCCAGCCCATTGCCGATGGAATACCGACGGTGAAGCACATCCAGCTAAAGACACGGAGAGCGAGGGTGTCGGCGTAGGTCCCGCGGCGCCGGCTCGCCAACCTGGGCGTCACGCTTTAATTGGAAGGACAAGTCGCGGGGCAGGGAGATGAAGACAGAGACGGGAGCTAAAAATAGCTCTTCCGGCTGGGATCCTGGAGGGTGAGGTGGGCTGGAGGGGAAGGCCCAGGCTGTGCAGGAACCTTGGGAGAGAGAGAGCGCGAAGGACTCTCACGGCGCAGCTGAGAAAGGAGTTTGCCCGCAAGACGCCTGGGACCTTGCTGGGGTGGCTCGGTGGATGGAGCGTCGGCCTGTGGACGGAAGGGTCCCGGGTTCGATCCCGGTCAAGGGCACCTGCTTAATCCCCAGCGGGGGCCGTTCAGGAGGCGGCCGATCCGTGATTCTCTCATCATTGATGTACCTATCTCTCCCTCCCTCTGCCTTCCTCTCTAAAAAAATCAACACACACACACACACACACACACACACACACACACACACACACACTAGAGGCCCAGTGCATGAAATTCGTGCACTCCGGGGAGGGTCCCTCAGCCTGGACTGTGAGAGGGTGCAGTTTAGGCTGAGGGACCCCACCGGTGCACAATCAGGGCCGGGGAGGGACGCGGGAGGTTGGCCAGCCGGGGAGGGACCGTGGGAGGGCTCCAGGGCGTGTGCAACCCATCGCGCTCAGTCCCGGTCGGCCGGACACCCAGCTGCAAGCTAACCTACCGGTCAGAGCATCTGCCCCCTGGTGGACAGTGCACCTCACAGCGAGCGGTCGAGCAGCCTTCGCATATCATTAGCATATGACGCTTTGGTTGGTTGAACGGACCGCCAGACCCTTAGCATATTAGGCTTTTATTATATAGGATATATGTATATACTAGAGGCCCAGTGCATGAATTCCTGCCTGGGTGGGGTCCCTCGTCCTGGCCGGCAACATGGGCCAATCGGGGCCATCTCGCCCAATCCCTGTCAGGGCCGATTGGGCCAGCTGGCTGCGCGGGGGAGGGACTGCGGGAGAGGTTGCCCGGCTACAGGAGGTTGGCTGCATTGAGCATCTGCCCCCTGCTGGCCAGTGCATGTCATAGCTGACAGGTCGTTCAGCCAACCGGTCGTAATGGTTGTTTAGGCTTTTATATAGAGATAGATTTTTTTAAAGATGCTTGGAAAGGCAATAAGGACGCTTATCCAATAAAAAGCTAGGCACTGCCCAGCTTTGCAGGCTCAATACCCCATGTGGGGTGTGCAGGAGGCAGCTGATCCATGATTCTCTCTCATCATGGATGTTTCTCTCTCTCTCTTTCTCTCTCCCTCTGACTTCCTCTCTGAAATCGATCTTCATAATAAAAGGCTCAGTGGTTGAGAATCAACCGAGGAACCAAGTGATGACTGGTTCTATTCCCGATCCGGGCACATGCCTGGTATGTGAGCTCGCACGCCAGTAGGGGGCGTGCAGGGGGCAGCCGATCCATGATTCTCTCTCATCATGGATCTCTCTCTCCCTCTCTCTCTCTCTCTCTCTCTCTCTCTCTCTCTCTCTCTGCAAACAACCTATCCATCGTCTGACACGGTTATGTTCTTAATCTGAAAACTATGACGAGAGAGAGAATCACATCAGCTCAGAAAGCTGCCGTTGTCGGCATTATTGTCCCACGAGAGGCCCGGTGCATGTAATTTTGTGCACTCAGGGGGGGTGTCCCTCCGCCCGGCCTGTGCTCTCGCGCAGTCCGGAAGCCCTCGAGGGATGTCCGTCTGTCATGGGGGTGGGAGAGGGGCCTGGGGAGGGACGCGAGAGGTTGGCCAGCCGGGGAGGGACCGCGGGGGGGCTCCGGGGCGTGTCCAGCACATCTCGCTCAGTCTCGATCGGCCGGACCCCAGCAGCAAGCTAACCTACCGGTCGGAGCGTCTGCCCCCTGCTGGTCAGTGCACGTCCTAGCGAGCGGTTGAGTGGCCTTAGCATATCCCATCTAGTAAAAGAGCGATATGCAAATTGACTGTCACTCCAACACACAAGATGGCTGTCCTCATGTGGTCAAAGATGGCTGCCCCCAGGTGGACACAAGATGGCCACCACAAGGTGGCCAGCAGGGGAGGGCAGTTGGGAGGGACCAGGCCTGTAAGGGAGGGCAGTTGGGGGTGATCAAGCCTGCAAGGGAGGGCAGTTAGGGGGACCCAAGCCTGTAGAGAAGGGCAGTTGGAGGGGACCCAGGCCTGCAGGGGAGGGCAGTTTGGAGGGGGGACGAGATCAGCAGGGGAGAGCAGTTCAGGGTGACCGGGTCAGCAGGGGAGAGCGGTTGGTGGGGGGGGACCAGGTCTGCAGGGGAGGGCAGTTGTGGGCAATCAGGCCTGCAGGGGAGGGCAGTTGTGGGCGATCAGGCCTGCAGGGGAGGGCAGTTAGGGGTGACCAGGCCTGCAGGGGAGGGCAGTTAGGGCCAAACAGGCTGGCAGGGGAGAAGTTAGGCATCGATCAGGCTGGCAGGGGAGTGGTTAGGGGGTGAGCAGGCTGGCAGGCAGAAGCGGTTAGGGGCACTCAGGCAGGCAGGCAGGCGAGCAGTTGGGAGCCAGCAGTCCTGGATTGAGAGAGGGATGTCTGACTGCCCTACCCGGATCGGACCTAAACGGACAGTCGGACATCCCTTGAAGGGTCCCAGATTGGAGAGGGTGCAGGCTGGGCTGAGGGACACACATCCCCGTGCACGAATTTCGTGCATGGGGCCTCTAGTCATTAGCATATTGTGCTTTGATTGGTTAAACAGCCGGCTGGACAACTGGATCATTGCAATGCAAATACATATGTTATTCCAGGTCCCTCGGTGCTGTCTCAAAGGGTAAGAGATTTTCCTTTCTCATGGCTGCGTAGTATTCCACAATGTAGACCGATCCTAGTTTTTCTGTGTTTTTTTTTTTTTTTTTTTTTTGGATCCTCTTGTCTGCTGGTGGGCGCTTGGGCTGTTTCCAGATCTCAGCGATTGTCCATTGTGCTGCTATGAACATAGGGGTGCACGCATACTTTCGGATGGGTGATTCGGGTTTCTTGGGATATATTCCCAGAAAGGGGGATCCCTGGGTCCAATGGCCATCCCACAGTTAAATTGCAATGAAGGCAAATATTTAGTTTGGGAGTGAGGAGGGGAAGGTTAATGGGGGAAAGAAGGGGGCACATCATTAATACTTTCAACAATAAAGATAATGAAAAGAATATCTTATTGCAGTATTTCCACCACATGAGAATTTTTAAATATTTTTTTAACGTTTTTAGGAGAAGCCCAGCGCGCGAAATAGCGTGGCCGACCCACCCGTGCATGCCCCGCCCACATGCCCGCTGCCCCACCCGCCCGTTGGCTGCTAGGCACCCAGGACCTGGGCTTCTTCGCTCTGGGCACCCGGTTCCCCGTCTGGTCATTGGTCGTTACGGTGTTACGACCACAGGACCTTTTCTTATTAAGATTGATTTCAGAGAGGAAGGGAGAGGGAGAGGGAGAGAGAGACACATCCAGGATGAGAGAGAATCATGGATCGGCTGCCTCCTGCACAGCCCACCCTGGGGATCGAGCAGGTGCCCTTGACCGGGAACCAAACCCTGACCTCCTGGTTCCTAGGGTGATGCTCAACCACCGGCCGGACAGAAAGGACATCTTTAAGGAGGAAAATGCAAAGGGGGGATGTGGCACCCGGGGACTCCGTGGCTGAGGAAGTGCATGGCGTGGCGGTCCTAAACCAACAGTCGGACATCCCCCAAGGGGTTCCAGATTGGAGAGGGTGCAGGCCAGGCTGAGGGAACCTCCCCACACACACACAAAGTGCATGAATTTCATGCACCCAAAAGAGACAGAGTTTTAAGGTGCCCGGGTCTTTGCAAGTCATCGCGTGAGAAACAACCAAAGAGCCAGATACGGGAAAATGCCTCCTTTTAACCTCATTTGATCGCTGTGGAGAGAGGCCCGAGCAGCAAAAGGTCCCAGGCGCCCGGGGTGTCTCCCTCACATCGCCACGGTCCAGGCCCTGCTGTGGGGTCACGCCCGGGTCGAGCCCAGCAAGCTGTCAGCAGTACGTGTCCTACTTTGGTCTGGAGGCGCCTCGGTGTCCAGTCCCCGTTTCTGATCTATTTTGGTGGTACCCTCATTGTGTCACGGAGCCCACTGGGTGACGAAGACAAATAAAAGTGTCACCCGGCTACGGTGCATTGAAAATAGAAACACCCCATCAGTACCTTTTGTGTGTGTGTGTTTGTTGGAAGTGTCTCGCTCCATCCCTCCCGCTCCCCATCTCTCTCTCCATCTCTCTGTCTCTCTAGACATATATATAGACTAGAGGCCCGTTGCATGAAGGTTCGTGCAAGACTAGGCCTTCCTTCACCCTGGCTGCCAGCACCAGTATTCCTCCCGCACCCGGGACCCAGGCCTTCCCTCCGGCTGCTGCCTTCCGCCTCCACTCTGGCCAGAGCCTTCAGTGTTTACTTCGGCCAGAGCATCGCTCCTGTAGTGCCCTCTGCCCCCCATCCCCCGCCCTTCCCCTCATAGCAGGTGTCCTGCCCTACCCGGCTGCTCCGCGCCTGCGTATGCAAATTAACCCACCATCTTTGTTGGGTTAATTTGCATACACGCTCCTGATTGGCTGGTGGGCGTCACGGAGGTACGGTCAATTTGCATATTTCTCTTTTATTCGTGTAGATGTTAAACATATATATATTATAACATATACTTTATTTCCAGTAGATAATATATTTCTTTTTTAAAAAAAATAGTTTTATTGATTTCAGAGCAGGAGAAGGAGAGAGAGAAATATCCATGAAGAGAGAGAATGATGGATCAGCTGCCTCCTGCACCCCTCCTACTGGGGATCGAGCCCACAACCCGGGCGTGTGCTCTTACCGGGAATCGGATCCGTGACCTCCTGGTTCCTAGGTCGATGCTCGACCACTGAGCCACGGGGGCTGGGCTATTTGGTTCTTTTTTTTTTTTTAAAGATTCCACATGTAAGTGAAATCACACAATATTTGACTTTCATGGCTTGACTCATTCACTTAGCGCGATGCCCTCAGAGTCCATCCGTGTTGCCACAAATATCAGCATTTCCTTCCCTTTTGTAGTTGAACTAGAGGCCCGGTGCACGAAATTCACGCACTGCGTGTGTGTGTGTGTGGGGAGGGGGGGTTCCCTCAGCCCGGCCTGCACCCTCTCCAATCTGGAACCCCTTGGGGGATGTCCGACTGCTGGTTTAGGACCAACATCCCTTTCGCAAGCTGGGGACCGCGGACTCCTAACGGCTCACCTGCCTGCTGACCTCCATAGCCCTAGCCACTCTCCCTGCCAGCCTGATCGCCCCTAACCGCCTCTGCCTCGGTCCCCGCCACCATGCCTTTGTCCGGAAGGATGTCCGGAAGGCATCCGGTCTAATGAGCATATTGGCATACGCTTTTATTGGCATAAACATCATCCCATTGTGCGAGTGTGTAATACGTAGGTCCCATTTTCTGTATTCCTTCCCTCGGTGATGCACACTTAGGTGCCCCCATACCATTGGCTATTGGTAATAACGCAGCAATGGCCTTGGGGTGCAGCTCTCTCTGTGATTATCGATTTCATTTCCTCCCGATACATCCCCGGACATGGAATCGCTGGATCAGAACGCAAACCCCAGTGTTCATTTATTTATTTATTTATTTTTAGGAAATGCCGTGCTGATTTCCGCGGTGGCTGCGCCCCCCTCTGCCTCCCCCACCAGCCGTGCATGAGGGCCCCCTTCTCTCCACGTCCTCGCCAGCATCTGCCGTTGGGTGATGTGTGCATGGTAGCCCATCGGGCAGGGGTGAGGCGGTACCTCGCTGCAGTTTTGAGGCGATGCGTGACACCGAGCATCTTTTCATGTGTCCATTGGCCTACTGTGTGTGTCCTCTTTGGAAAACCGACTATTCGCCTTCTCTGACACCGACGGTTAAAACACTGGAGGCCCAGCGCACAAATTCACGGGCCAGCGGGGCCCCTCGGCCTGGCCTGCGGGATCGGGCCGTAACCGGCTCTCCGACATCCCCCGAGGGGTCCTGCATTGCTCCATCCCCCGTAGGAGGGGCGGGCAGGAGGCGGCCGATCCATGATTCCTTCTCATCGTGGATGTTTCTCTCTCTCTCTCTCCCCCTCTCTCTTCCTCTTTGAATTCAACTCAACTATAGATATTTTTTAAAAAAGAAAAGAAAAACACCCCAACTATGAGCAGACGACCGAAATGATTAGCATGTTTGCTGATATTTAACCGTTGCTGGCCTAAAAATAAAAATAAAATGCTAATTTCATGCGGCTCAAAGCAGAAAGAACCCGTTATCGAACACCTCCTAAATGTTTCCTCATCCTTTCTTTCCAGGCGACGCGTGGAGGGACAGGAACGATGGGAGTTTTGCGTTTTGGTTTCACTGTCTGAAGCGCCTTGCCCTGGATTCAGGAGCGATGAATCCATCGATGGACGCGTTCTTTCAACGAAGCCTTATCAATAGTCACGGGGGTCCCCATAAATGCGGGACATTGTGTCCGGACAAGACAGGAAGCCACGTACCCTGTGTCCGAAAGGCCGGATTCCAGCAGGCCGGATTCCAGCGCGGTCTAGGTGGTGGTGTTGTTTTTTTTTTCTTTTCCGTAAAATTAGTCCTGGTTGTAGACTTGTGTGTTTGTCTCTGGGGGACAAATAAAGACATGACATAAAGCCCGTTTACCACTCGGATGAACTGGACAGGGGAGGATGAGAGGGGGTGTCTGGGGGGGTGAACGCGGGATCCCTGCTGAGATTGTGAAATTTTGATGATGGCCTCAACGTATTTTAAGAGCCCAAAGAAGACATTGCACATTCTCTCTCTCCCTCTCTCTCTCTCTCTCTCTCTCTCTCTCTCTCTCTCTCTCTCTCTCCTGTCCTCACCCAAGGATGTTTTTCCCATTGATTTTTATTATTTTTAATAGTACATTTTTATTGATGCCAGAGAGGAAGGGAAACGGAGAGAGAGAAAGAGAGAGAGAAACATCCATGAGGAGAGAGAATCATGGACCGGCTGCCTCCTGCACGCCCCCTTCTGGGGATCGAGCCTACCACCCAGGCAGGTGCCCCGTCCAGGAATCGAACCCTAACCTTCTGGTTCACAGGCCGATGCTCAACCCCTGAGCCACGCCGGCCGGGCTACAGGAAGCGTTCTTAAAGAGACCCTCGTGCATAGAATGTAAAGCCACGTAATACACATAATACAAACTGCAGGAAGTTCCCACAGATTTCTACACAGAAAGCAAAAGTTAAAAGGCCAGGTTCAGACATTTGAAACCAAACAAAACCCCTGCTTATCATTCATCTACATTCCAAAAAATAAACCAAAAAAAAAAAAAAAGGCTCAAAAGCCTCCAATCTATTCACGTGTAAATTGAATGATCACGGATGACCCTCATTTATCTACCTGATGCAGCAGCAATCGGTCACTGGTCAGATTTCGTTTCTGTTCTTAGATTTGGGTTACAGTCAATCAGCAGATGGACCGGCTGCCTCTTGCACGCCCCCTACTGGGGAGGAAGCCCACAACCCGGGCTTGTGCCCTTGACCGGGAATCGAACCTGTGACCTCCTGGTTCCTAGGTCGACGCTCAACCCCTGAGCCAGGCCAGATAGGCCGATTTTATCATTCTTTTTTTTAAAATATTTTTTACGAGTTTCAGAGAGGAAGGGGACGATGGGTAGAGAGAGACAGAAGCATCCATGACGAGAGAGAATCAGGCATCGGCTGCTTCCTGCACTCCCCACATTGGGGGAGGGAGCCCACAACCCGGGCATGTGCCCTGGACCAGGGTTAGAACCGTGACCTCCTGGTTCCTAGGTCAATGCTCAACCCCTGAGCCATGCCGACCAGGCTGTGTGAGTGCTTTTTCAGTACAGAAAGGAGACGATCCCATCTCCAGGATGTTCGTTGGGGGATGTGTTTCTCCACCCAGGCGTCACCTTCGGACACCTCAGTGCCCCTGGGGGAAAAATAAAGACATGACATAAAGCCCTTTACAACTGGGATGAACTTGACAGGGGAGGATGAGAGGGGTGTCTGGGGGGGGTGAACTCGGGATCCCTACCGCGATGAGTATATTTAGCCGCACCATCCTATATCACAAAAGGCTAATATGCAAATTATCCCCGCAACCTGGAGGTCGACCAGGGGGGGCGGGGCCAGCCGGCCAACCTCCCCTGTCCCTGCCCCGCAGCTGGCCGGACCCCACCCATGCACGAATTCGTGCCTCAGGCCTCTAGTCTGCATTTATAAAACCCTAAGTGGCTATGATGACCGGTCAACCGAACGACCGGTCGACCGAATGACCGGTCGCTAGGATGCACACTGACCACCGGGGGGCAGACGCTCAACGTAGGAAAATGCACCCTGGTGGTCAGTGCGCTCTTCCCCCAAAGCCAACCTCCCGCAGTCCCCCCCAACCCCCCTTCAGGCCAGCTGGCCCCAATTGGCCCCGACCGCCGGCCAGGCCGAGGGACCCCGCCTGTGCACGAATTCGTGCACCGGCCCTCTCGTTCCCATATATACTTAGACATGCCCATACCTCCACCGGCCGTTCTTGCCGTTACCGCTGTGCCAAGGTAGCCGGAGAAATAAGGAACCTGCCTTGGAAGAGTGTTCGGGGACCGTCTGGTGTCCCCAGCGCCTCATTTTCGGGGGGGCGGGAGGAAGGCTTACGAGCGATGATTCTGCTTCCTCGCAGGGTTTAGTTGGCTGCGTCAGTGTGTTTTGATTTTGCGGGATTCGTGCCCGCTGCCGTCATGGGAGGGCTTGTCCTTGCGGATGGGCCTGGGGCTGACACGGCCACTTGAATGCGTTCCTCCGGGCCTGATCGGGGGCGGGGGAGGGGGGGGGGCGGGAGGGGGAACTTCTGAAACCTGATTTGCATGTGAGTGGCCTCTTCTCATCGCCATCGCCCACCTCGCTTAGATGCTGAGGGAGGATCCATGGGAAGGTGGGCCCTGTCTGTCAGTGTGTATGCAGACGCCATCAGGTGTTAGGGGCAGAGCACAGTGAACCCCTGAGGGGTCTCCCCCATGTAGACGTCAGGCGACAGACACGTCGGGACAAGTGGAAGCCACCTTGGGAGTATAAAGCAACCCAACGTCTTCACATACCTACGGTAGGACCCTCTGAGGCGGGCATGCATGTCCAGATGGGTGGACGGATAGATGGACAGGTGGATGATGGATAGATTTGTGGGTGGAGAGATGGATGGATGGAGACAGGGGTGGGTGGATAAATGAGCGAATGGATGGGTGAAAGGAAACATGGAAGGATGGATGGATGGATGGATGGATGGATGGATGGATGGATGGATGGAAGGAAATATGGATGGATGAATGGATAGATGGATGGATGGGTAAATGGGTAGATGGATAGATGGATAGCCGGATGATGGGTAGATTTGTTCATTAATGGATGGATGGATGGAAATATGGATGGATGAATGGATGGATGGATGGATGGATGGATGGATGGATGGATGAATGGATAGATGGATGGATGGATGGATGGATGGATGGATGGCCAGATGATGGATAGATTTGTGGATGGAGAGATGGATGGATGGAGACATGGGTGGGTGGATAAATGAGTGGATGGATGGATGAAAGAAAACATGGATGGATGGATGGATGGATGGATGGATGGATGGATGGATGGATGGGTAAATGGGTAGATGGATAGATGGATAGATGGATGATGGGTAGATTTGTTCATGGATGAATGGATGGAGAGATGGATGGATGGAGACATGGGTGGGTGGATAAATGAGTGAATGGATGGATGAAAGGAAACATGGATGGATGGATGGGTGGATGGATGGATGGATGGATATATGGAGGATGGATGGATGGATGGATGGATAGATGAATGGATGGATGGATGGAAATATGGATGGATGGATGGATGGATGGATGGAGACATGGATGAGCGGATAAATGCGTGGATGGATGGATAAAAGTTTGAAACATAGATGTATGTATGTATGTAAATGATGCCCAGGGAAATGTCACTGCAGAGATTCGATCCTCTTCTTAGGGAGTGTGAGAAGCCTGCTCTCGGGGGGTCCCCAGTGACCCATGCCTCCTAACTTCACCCTTGTGTGACCCCTTCCCTTGAGTGTGGGCTGCCTCGATAACGGGACTCTAACCTTAGGGCACAGCCAAGAGGGGATGGGCTGTCTGTTCTGTGATGAGGTTGCATAAGACAATGGCAGTGTTTTTCTTATTTGTTTTTTTCCCCTTTTATAAATAAAAATAAGTATATATATTTACATATACGTCAAACCCATCGCCAACATGGTGAGCACATGTGAGAGCTAGCAGACGCCCAGTGGGGGGGGGGGGGAGGAAGAGAGAGAGAGAGAGAGCTAGAGAGCATGATGCTGAGCAAAATGAGCCAGCCAGAGAAAGACACACGTATCCTGTGATCTCACTCACAGGTGGAATCTAATGAACAACATAAACTGATGATCAAAAATCAATCTGGAGACATAGCAGCATGGAACGGACTGAAGAGTCTCGGAGGGAAGGTGGGGGAGGGTGGGTGAGTGGGAAGAGATCAACCAATGACCTTGCATGCATCGATGCATTACCCATGGACACAGACAAGAAAGGGGTGAGGGCCTGGGATGGGGGTTGGGGGCAGGCTGGGTGCGGGCTGGAGGAGGTCCAGGCGGGACACGGGGGGCATATATCATACTTTCAACAATAAAGATTAAAAATCTATCATAATAAAAGTGTGATATGCTAATAAGACCGGACAGCCGAACGACCTTCCAGACATCCTTCCGGACGAAGCCGTGGTGGCGGGGCTGAGGCAGAGGTGGTTAGGTGTGATCAGGCAAGCAGGCGAGCAGTTAGGGGCAATCAGGCAGGCAGGCAAGTGGTTAGGGGTGAGCAGGCAGGCAGGCGAGCAGTTAGGGGCAATCAGGCAGGCA
The DNA here is from genome assembly GCA_026230045.1 of Corynorhinus townsendii. Taxonomy (NCBI): domain Eukaryota; kingdom Metazoa; phylum Chordata; class Mammalia; order Chiroptera; family Vespertilionidae; genus Corynorhinus; species Corynorhinus townsendii. The sequence continues at coordinate 1,325,075 of JAPDVU010000016.1, forward strand.
GAGTGGTTAGGGGCGATCAGGCAGGCAGGCAGAGTGGTTAGGGGCGATCAGGCAGGCAGGCAGAGTGGTTAAGGGCGATCAGGCAGGCAGGTAAATGGTTAGGGGCGATCAGGCAGGCAGGTAAGTGGTTAGGGGCGATCAGGCAGGCAGGCAGAGTGGTTAGGGGCGATCAGGCAGGCAGGCGAGCAGTTAGGGGCAATCAGGCAGGCAGGCAGAGTGGTTAGGGACGATCAGGCAGGCAGGCGAGCAGTTAGGGGTGACCAGGCAGGCCGGCGAGTGGTTAGGGGCGATGAGGCAGGCAGGAGAGCGGTTAGGGGCCAGCGGTCCCAGATTGGGAGAGGGATATCCTACTGCCAGGATATCCTGCAGGATTGGGCCTAAACTGGCAGTCAGACATCCCCCGAGGGGTCCCAGATGGCGAGAGGGTGCAGGGCTGGCTGAGGGACCCCCCCCCCTTCCACTCCCATGCACTGGGCCTCTAGAAATAATCATAAAAAATAAATTAATTAAATGTAAAACTAAATTAAAATAACAATAATGGCCCTTGGGGTTGGGGGGAGGGGGGAGAGGGGGCAGGTCACAGAGAAGGGATTGGACCTCACTTGGAAGTGGAAGTATTTGCACAGGGAACTGGGGACCGGCGCCTGGAACACGGGTCAGACGCTAGCCAAATGCCCGTGTGCGCGTGTGACGCGGAGAGAAGGCCTGGGGGGCGGGGGCGGGCGTTGTTGTCTGAGGCAGCCCCGCTCAGCTGGCTGCACGGGGTTCCCCTGCCTCGCGGGCAACTCCCCGAGCTGCCTGCGCAGCCTGTGTTTTGCGACTTGCGAAACGCTGCCTTCTCCCACGTTCCCCGTCCTCGCGTCCTGCCTGCCTGGGATGCCAACCGCGGTGGTGACAGCCACCCACGCGCCTTGCAAATCCCCGGAGCACTGCGCACGCACGGCTCAGAGCCTGGCGGCTGCTCATTTTTTTTTTTTTTTTCTGTCTTTGGAAGGAGCTCCCTGCCTGCGAGCTTGGGGAGGAGGACTCGCAGTCTGCACCAGGAGACACACAGCGACCCCTGCTGGCAGCCACCTGCTCCCCGGGCTGCCAAACCAGCCAGGGCAGACGGTGCACGAAATTCGTGCAGGGGGTAGGGGCCCTCGGTCTGGCCAGTCATCAGGGCAGATTGGGGGCCTCCCTTCAACCCAGACCGCCCCCCCCCACGGTGGTCAGCGCAGGTCATAGCGAGCAACCAAACTCCTCCCATTCTCTGGGTCAATTTGCATATTAGGCTTTTATAGAGAGAGATTTTTTAAAAAATTGATCTCAGAGAGGAAGGGGGAGAGAGAGAGAGAGAGATCCATGAGGAGAGAGAATTATGGACCAGCTGCTTCCTGCCCGCCCCCAACTGGGGATGGAGCCCACCACCCCAGGCATATGCCCTCGACCAGAATCGAACCCAGGACCCTTCAGTCTGCAGGCCGACGCTCTATCCACTGAGCCACACCGGCGAGGGCCAGACTTGTCACTTTCGATGCTGGGATACATCAAGGGAAAGGCAGGGATGCCGAAACCGGTGTGGCTCAGTGGCTAGAGCGTCGGCCTGCGGACTCAAAGGTCCCGGGTTCGATTCCCGTCAAGGGCATGGACCTGGGTGGCGGGCACATCCCCAGTAGAGGGTGTGCAGGAGGCAGCTGATGGATGTGTCTCTCTCATCGATGTTTCTAGCTCTCTCTCCCTCTCCCTTCCTCTCTGTAAAAAAATCAATAAAATATATTTTTAAAAGAGAGAGAGAGAGAGAGTGATAGAAAAGGGAAGAGGGCTGATGGATTGGTGGTGAGTCCTTTTTTAAAAATAAACCGACTCGTCAGACTGGCGTGGCTCAGGGGTGGAGCGTTGACCTAGGAACCAGGAGGTCAGGGTTCGATTCCCGGTCAAGGGCACGTGCCCGGGTTGCGGGCTCGATCCCCAGGAGGGGGCGTGCAGGAGGCTGCCGGTCCACGATTCTCTCTCCTCATGGATGTTTCTCTCTCCCTTCCTCTCTCCAAAATCAATTTTAATTCTTTTTTTTTTTTTTTTTTTTTAAAGAACATGGCTCACTGTGCTTCTCGGATCGAATGTAATTTCTCTTTTATCTCACCTTTGCTGGGTTTTTGTTTATCTATGTATAGGAAGCATACATTTTTTTTTTCTCTCGTCAGTTTTCCGCGCCGTCATCAATTGCTGCAAATGGGTTCTTGGTACGTAAAATATTATCAGAGGAATGCGTCCCCAAGGCGGGGAGGACAAAGGTTTTTAAAAATTCAGACAGGCTGAAGTGGAGGAAAGTACGCTGGATCGGACTCACAGTGTCTGGTAAAGCGCGGGCACGCTGCGCTTTCTGAGGATCAAGGGTGCCTATTGAAAAGAGAACTGTAAACGGGTCTTGCCGTAAACACAGAAATGCCGAAAATAACTGTTTTCGTCTAAAGCCTGGTAATTAGCCCTGACCGGTTCGGCTCCGTGGATGGAGCGTCGGCCTGCGGACGGAAGGGTCCCGGGTTCGATTCCCGGTCACGGGCATGGACCTGGATGGCGGGCACCTCCCCAGGTGGGAGTGTGCAGGAGGCCGCGGATCGATGTTTCTCTCTCATCGATGGTTCTGGCTCTCTATCTCTCTCCCTTCCTCTCTGTAAAAAAAAAATCAATAAAAATATATTTTAAAAAAATTAAAGGATGTGCAGTTCAGTTTGAATTTCAGATAAACAACTCATCATTTTTAGTATATGTCTGTCCCGTGCAATATTAGGACCTACATATATTGAAAAATTCTCTCTCATTATGTCTCTCTCTCTCTCTCTCCCTCCCTCTCTCTCTCTCTCCCCCCCCCCCCTTCCTCTCCAAAGTCAATAAAAAAATATATGAGCAGCACAACTGGATGCTGGCCCGTGGCGCTGGCGTCTTAATTTCACAACCTGGTGGTGACTGCAGAAGACGCCCACCGCCCTTTCTAGAGAATCTACTGTCTCCTCTCCAATGTGGGGCCGTGTCTGGGAGATGCACGAGATGATCCGTGATTCTCTCTCATTATTGATGTCTCTCTCTCTCCTCTCCCTTCCTCTCTGACATTAATACAAATCCTAATCTATAAAAAGCCAGGGTCCGTCACGACCTCAATAAATGGACGGACGACCGAACAGCAGGCTCGGGTCCCTGCTGGCGTGGTGGGAGTCAGCCCTGGGCCCCGGCCGCCCGCAGCACAGCGGCGGGAGGGAGCTGTGGGGACGGAGCCACGCTGCCATCTGACTGTCCCCTGGGTCCCTCCCCCTGCCCGCAGGCTCCGGGGAACTGGGTCCATCCTGCAGTCAGACTGGATGCTACCCGAGGGGTCCTGGATTGTGAGAGGGTGCAGGCTGGGCTGAGAGACACCCCCCCCCAAATGCATGAATTTTTGTGCACCAGGCCTCTAGTCTCTATTATAAAAACCCCTTGGTGGTGACGCTGTCACTCCGTCACGACCAAAGACTGGTCACCAGGAGGCTGCGGGCGCGGCGAGGCACCCACGGGTGGGCGGGGACTTGACGCTGCATCTCCACCGATGCGCCGGGTCTGGGTCTCGTGCGATTTTACGCCCTGGGCCTCTAGTATATTTTTGAAAAATTATCTTTATTGTTGAAAGTATTATAAATGTTCCCTTCTATCTCTCCACTAGAGGCCCGGTGCGTGAAATTCGTGCACAGGGGGGGCGGGGGGCGGGGGCGGTGTCCCTCAGCCCAGCTTGCACCCTCTCCAATCTGGGACCCCTCTGGGGATGTCCGACAGCCGGTGTAGGCCCGATCCCTCTCACAATCCGGGACTGCTGGCTCCTAACCACTCACCTGCCTGCCTGGCTGCCTGATTGCCCCCAACCACTCTGCCTGCCAGCCTGAGTGACACCTAACCGCTCCCCTGCCAGCCCTATCACCCCAAATGCCCTCCTCCTGCAGGCCTGGTCGCCCCCAACTGCCCTCCCCTACTGGCCATCTTGTGACAATGTGGGGGTGACTATCTTGTGACAACATGGGGTGGCCATCTTGTGGTGGCCACCTTTTGAGAAAGACGTGGGGACGGCCACCTTGTGGCGGCCATCTTGTGATGACGTGGGGGCAGCCATCTTGCAACAGAAGGGCGTGAGGGTCAATTTGCATATCACCTCTTTATTGTGTAGGATTAACCTCCATCCTCACAATGAAAAGGAACCCACTCTGTGGGGGCGGGGAAGGGAGAACATACTTGCCAAGGATACATCGGATAAGGGGTTAATTTCCAAAATATATGAAGACCTCATACAACTCAACAAAAGGGAAGAGAAACCGCCCAATATTTTAAAACCAAAGAAATGGGCAGAGGATCTAAACAGACACTTCTCCAAAGAGGGCATCCCGATGGCCAAGAGACGTCTGAAAGGATGCTCCAGGGCCCTTCGCCGCAGAGAGACGCGGGTTACAATGACCTTGAGGTATCACCTCAACCCGCTGCCAGGAGGGCTGCCCTCCACACAGCAATGAACTTGGTTTTTAAAACGCAGCACCGCCTCGGAGGTGTGGCTCAGTGGGTGCGATCTGAGCGACGCCCCAGGAGGTCAGGGATCCGGCCCACAACCCGGGCCCTGTGCCCTTGACCGGGAATGGAACCGTGACCTCCCGGCTCCGAGGTCGACGCTCCACCGCGGAGCCACGCTGGCCGGCCGTAGTGTTCTACGTGTGTCGGACGCGGTCTCGCTGCTGAAGATCAGGCATGGCCCGCCCAGATCATTGTTCCTGTGATCTCAAAGTTGTCGGGGCTGGGGGAGGTTCTTTCTGGTTGATGTCATGAAACATTTAATGGGCTGGTTCTCGATAACCCCTGACCGCGGGCTGCAATTTGTCTGCTTGCTGAGGAATACCTGTTTGCTCCCCCGCCGGTAATTTATTCTGGAAACTTGAGAGGGAGGATGGACTGCTTGCCAATGGGGCTTCCGTGAGAATAGCATGACGGCGATTTTTCTATTTCTTTTTTTTTTTTAATTTTATTTTTTCCCCACGCCCCCCCGGAGCCAGGCTGCTGCCTCAGAAACCCCGCCATCCACGCGCTCCCCGTTACCTTCATCGCCTTCTCCAGTGAAGACCTCAGGTATCGACGTGAGCTTTTCCGTCCTGTCAGCCAAGGGGAACCCCTTTTTGGGTAAGAAAATATCTACTTGACCGGCCGGCGTGGCTCGGTGGTGGAGCGTTGACCTAGGAACCAGGAGGTCACGGGTTCGATTCCCCATCAGGGCACATGCCCGCATTTCGGGCTCGATCCCCAGTAGGGGGCGTGCAGGAGGCAACCCATCCGTGATTCTCTCTCCTCATGGATGTTTCTCTCTCTCTCTCTCTCTCTCTCTCTCTCTCTCTCGCCCTCTCCCTTCCTCTCTGGAATCCATAAAGATATATACACATACACACACGTTATTCTACGTACTGAATAGCTGTTGGTGGTATTATTTCCGTTATCACTTGCCTCACTAGCCCCTTGTCCCCAAGGCTGTTGGACCGCTACTAGAGGCCCAGTGCATGCATTTGTGCACGGGTGGGGTCCAGCTGGCCTGGCCCCCCCATCGGGGTGGATCAGGGCCCAGGGCCTTTTCGGAAGGAGGAGATGGTGGGAGGTTGGCCAGCAGGCCCCGCCCCCTATTGGGGTGGGGGTGGGGGGCTGGCTATGGAGGGGCTGTGGGTGGTGGGCCAGCCAGCCCTGAAATCAATTGGGGTGGGCGCAGATGGGGGGGCAGAGCTGGCTGGAAGGAGGGGCTGTGGGTTGATGAGGTGGTGGGGGCTGATCGGGGGCGGGGCCAGCTGAGGGAAGGGCCATGGCGGGGGGGGGGGAGGGGGAGAGGTTGGCCGGCTTCCCCACCCCCCAACTGGGGTGGGAGAGTCCAATCAGGGGTTGGGCCAGCGGGTGGAGAGGGGGGGCCACTCCAGGTTGGCCTGCCAGCCCCACCTCTGATCGGGCCCGTTTGATGGCTGCAGTGAGTGTCATATGGACCAGCGGTTCTGGTCTCTGGCTTTTTATATAGAGAGATGGGCAGAAAAATACGATACGATACAATACAATACAATACAATTCAATGCAATAATTCAGTACAATACAATAATAAAATAAATACAATGCAATACAATAACAAAATAAAACAAAATAAAATAGAGCTAAGGGGCAGAATAGTCCTTTCAAAATCAAGGATATGGTCCTGGCCGGTGTGGCTCCGTGGACAGAGCGTCGGCCTGCGGACAGAAGGGTCCCGGGTTCGATTCCCGGTCAAGGGCACAGGCCCGGGTTGTGGGCCGGATCCCCGGTGGGAGGGCGTGCAGGAGGCAGCCGACCCGTGATGCTCTCTCCACGTGGATGTGTCTCTCTCGCTCTCTCTCCCCTCTCCCTTCCTCTCTGAAATCAATAAATATATATATATATTTTTTTAAATCGAGGGTAGGCAGTGTCCACTCCCCCCCAAACCCCAATAGATTTTTTTTCTCCCGCCGCCCTGCTACCGGGGACCCTCACACTTACTGCAAGGAGCAGTAAGTCAATTATTCTCTCTCTCTCTCTCTCTCTCTCTCTCTCTCTCTCTCTCTCTCTCTCTCTCTGTCTCTTTCTGCTTTTGACGCTAATTGCCAGAGTGAAAATCGCAGGAGGGGAGCAGAGAGCTGAGAAGGTGAACACCTGGGGGACCCCTCGCCTAGGAGGGCCCCCCCCCCCACACCCGGAGCGTCTGAAGAGGACAATTACCGGTTTGGAGAGCCTGGAGGACAAGGATTGGCAAGTTTCTCTTCCTTCCTGGCTGGTGAGAGGCGCTCATGATCCCAAAGAGCCCCATTGACACCCCAGGGGGTGGTGGGGGGGTGGGTGGAGAGCACCATTCGTCTTGTTCCTTCGGGGTCTGGAACAGGTGTGTGGCCGCCCCAGGGCCTGCTCGTCTCTGAGATCCTGTCGGGGAGCGGGGGTTGGGGGGGGGGGGGCGCCTCCTGGTTCAAGGTCATGGTGTGACCTTCAGGAAGCCCCAGTCACGGAGGGTGTGGGGAGGGGGGGGCCAGGAGGGCCGACCTGACGCTGGCCCAAGCAGATTCACCGTGTCTCTTCTGGTTTTTCTTTTTCAGTTTATTTTTATTTTTATTTTTTTTTTACTTTTCTTTCAAGAAAAAAACGGATTTCGCCCTGACCGGTGGGGCTCAGTGGATAGAGCGTCGGCCTGCGGATTGAGGGGTCCCGGGTTCGATTCCCGGTCCAGGGCAGGGACCTGGGTGGCGGGCACGTCCCCAGGTGGGGGCGTGCAGGAGGCGGCTGATGGATGTTTCTAACTCTCTCTCCCTCTCCCTTCCTCTCTGTAAAAAAAAAATCAATAAAATATATATTAAAGAAGGAGAAAAAAACGGTTTTAAAAGTAATGATGTTACATGCAATAAATATTAACATTTCAAGAATAACAGGATTGCCCTGACCGGTGTGGCTCAGTGGATAGAGCGTCGGCCTGAGGACGGAAGGGTCCCGGGTTCGATTCCCGGTCAAGGGCAGGGGCCTGGGTGGCGGGCACGTCCCCAGGTGGGGGCGTGCAGGAGGCAGCTGATCGACATTTCTCTCACATCGGTGTTTCTGACTCTCTCCCCTCTCCCTTCCTCTCTGTATACAATCAATAAAATATATATATTTAAAAAAAAAAAAAAAGAATAAAAGGATTTTAAGTAGAATAATATTACCAAAACCTGTACCACCGTCGTATGCTATCCCATCAGGGGGCTGGGCCAGCTGGGGGGAATGAGTAAATTCTGCGAATAACAGGATGACGTCTATTATACGCTAGTATATTCCCTGCCCCCACCCCCCACCCCGGCTCTGCTTTCTGTTCATCAGTGTATGGCGTTCATCATAGTCCACAAACGAGCGAGATCAGGGCACATTGATCTTTCCCGGACGGGGTTCTCGCGCCTGGCAGTGGTGGTTTAAAGTCTGTGTCGGCGGATATGCCTGTTGCTACTCCTGCTTTTTCCTCTCCTTCTTGTTCTCCTCCTCCTCCTCCTCCTCCTCCTCCTCCTCCTCCTCCTCCTCCTCCTCCTCCTCCTTCTCCTCCTCCTCCTCCTCCTCCTTCTCCTTTTCCTCCTCCTCCTCCTCCTCCTCCTCCTCCCCCTCCTCCTCCTCCTTCTCCTTCTCCTCCTCCTCCTTCTCCTTCTCCTTTTCCTCCTCCTCCTCCTCCTCCTCCTCCTCCTTCTCCTCTTCCTCCTCCTCCTTCTCCTTCTCCTTTTCCTCCTCCTCCTCCTCCTCCTCCTCCTCCTCCTCCTTCTCCTTCTCCTCCTCCTCCTCCTTCTCCTTCTCCTCCCCCTCCTCCTCCTCCTGCTCCTCCTCCTCCTCCTCCTCCTGCTCCTCCTCCTCCTCCTCCTTCTCCTTCTCCTCCTTCTCCTCCTCCTTCCTCCTCCTCCTCCTTCTCCTCCTCCTTCCTCCTCCTCCTCCTCCTCCTCCTCCTTCTCCTCCATTTGCCTGGGAATACTTCTTGTCCAGCCCTTCCCTTTCCACCCGTGCGTGTATTTCTGTTCCCAGGTGGGTCTCTGGTGCACAGCCTGTAGGCAGGTCGTGATCTTCTATCCGTTCGGCTATCCCACAGCTTGGGATTGGAGCATGGAATCCGTTTACATTTATTATGATTGAGATGCACCGTTACAATGGGGAGGGATTGTGTTTCTCAGGGGACATTCTTGGTCGTCGCACACTCAGGGGAGGGGGGAGGCAGGAGGCTCAGAGGTCCCCCCCACCCGTGCACAGGACGGCCTCCCAGCATCAAAGGTGGCTCAGCCCTCAGCGGGCCAGTGTGGCTCAGTGGTTAAGCATCAACCTATGAACCAAGAGGTCAGGGTTCGATTCCCCGTCAAGGGCACAGGCCCGGGTTGTGGGCTGGATTCCCAGGACGGGGCGTGCAGGAGGCAGACGATCCATGATTCCCTCTCATCATGGATGTTTCTCTCTCTCTCTCTCCCTCTCCCTTCCTCTCTGAAATCAATAAAAATATTTTTTAAAAAAATATATTAAAAAAAATACTAGGCTGACCCTGCAAGTGTGGCTCAGTGGTTGAGAGTCAACCTGTGAACCAGGAGGTCAGGGTTTAATTCCTGGTCAGGGCACCTGCCCGGCTTGTGGGCTCCATCCCCAGGAGGGGGTGTGCAGGAGGCAGCCGATCCATGGTTCTCTCACATCATGGATGTTTCCATCTCTCTCCCTTTTCCTCTCTGAAATCAATACAAATATGTACACTGAGTGGCCAGATTATTATACTCTCTGAACGCATAATAATCTGGCCACGCAGTATATATATATTAGAGGCCCAGTGCATGAATTCGTCCATGGGTGGGGTCCGGCCAGCCTGGCCAGGGGGAGGGGACATGGGCGGTGGGCCGGCCTGCCTGCTGGTCGAACTCCTGGTCGAGGGGACCATGTGCCTAGGAGCCTTTTATTCTATAGGATGGACACGGAGTGGACAGATGCTGATGATGCGTTCAGAGATCATCCTCATCTGGCCACTCCGTGTGTGTATATATATGCTTGAAATTCATGCAAAGGGCTCAGCCCTCACAGCCCCAGCTTGGTCCGCAAGGTCGTCCAGAAGCTTGTCCAGAAGGTCGTTCGGCTGTCTGGTCTAATTAGCATATTAGACTTTTATTAGTATAGATGTATATATGTGTTTTGTTTTGTTTTTTTTCACTTCAAGAGTTGGACATCCCTCTTGCAAAAATCCCCAGGGTCACGGGGGGGAGGGGGTATGTAAGGGAGTGGAGAGGAGAGATTCGACACATTGAATAAAAAAGGTGACCCTCTAGGAATTCTGCAACTGGGTGTTGATTTCGATCAAATCACTGCATCTTTTTTAAAAAATATATTTTTATGGATGTCAGAGAGGAAGGGAGAGAGACAGAGAGAGAGAGAGAAACATCTATGAGGAGAGAGAATCCTGCATCGGCTGCCTCCTGCACACCCCCTCCTGGGGATCAAGCCTGCAACCTGGGCACGTGCCCTTGACCGGGAATCGGAACCGTGACCTCCAGGTCCCCAGGTCCACCCTCCACCCCTGAGCCGCGCCGGCTGGCCGGGAGCTGAGCCTTTTGGGCCTCCCGGGTCTGCGAGCTCGCTGCCTTGGGCTGCGGGATCCTGTGAATTACGCAGCTGTTTCGACAGCAGGAGGCACTTGGTGGAGGCCTTCGATGGAGACAGCGGGCTGGTGTGGGCCGCCTCGCGGGGTGGGGGTTTGGGAAATGAGCATGAGGGCCGGCAGCGGGGGGAGGGGGAGAGGGGGGGGACTGTGCCTCTCACCCCCTCTCCGTCCCACCCCCCCCGCTCTGCCTGCTGTGTTCTCCCTCCCTGCCTCCTCCGTGCACCCTGTGGGGCATCTGTAACCCCTCTTCCCACGCCCTAGCCTCCCTTCTTCACTCCACGGCTGTGGTGTCTGCTCCATTTATTTCACCAAAGGCGCCCCCCGCAACCCCGTCTTCCCCCCCACAACGAGGGCGCTCTGAGAAGTTTGCATCCAACGCGCTTCTACTAGAATCAAGTAAGCCCGTCACCGCCAATCCTTCCTGCTTTGCCTTTTTTTAAAAAAGCACTAGAGGCCCGGTGCACGAAATTCGTGCATGGGTGGGCGGGGGGTCTCCCTCAGCCCGGCCTGCACCCTCTCCATTCCAGGACCCCTTGGGGGTGGGATCAGGCCTACACTGGCCATCGGAGATCCCTCTCGCAATCCGGGACCACTGGTTCCTAACTGCTCACCTGCTTGCCGGCCTGGTCACCTCTAACCACTCTGCCTGCTGGCCTGGTCACCCCTAACTGCCCTCCCCTGCCTGCCTGGTCACCCCTAACTGCCCTCCCCTGCCTGCCTGGTCACCCCAAACTGCTCTCCCCTGCTGACCTGATCACCCCTAACGCCCCTCCCCTACAGGCCTGATTGTCCCTAACTACCCTCCCCTGCTGGCCTGATCACCCCTAACTGCTCTCCCCTCCAACCTGACCACCCCTAACTGCCCTCCCCTGCTGGCCTGGTCGCCCCTAACTGCCTCTTCCTCGGCCCCCACCACTGTGGCTTTGTCTGGAAGGACGCCCGGAAGATGTCCGGTCTAATTAGCATATTACCCTTTTAGTAGTGTAGATGTTTTATATTGCCCTGGCCGGTGTGGCTCAGCGGATAGAGCGTCAGCCTGCGGACTGAAGGGTCCCGGGTTCCATTCCAGTCAAGGGCATGTGCCTGGGTTGCAGGCTCCTCCCCCAGCCCCGGTCGGGACATGTGTGGCAAACAACCACTGGATGTGTCTCTCTCACATCGATGTTTCTCTCTGTGTGTCTCTCCCCTGTCCCATCCACGCTCTCTAAAAAAAAAAAATCAATGGAAAACTATCCTGGATGGAAGATTAACAAAAAGAATGTGTGTGTGTGTGTGTGTGTGTGTTTTTTAATTGATTTCAGAGAGGAAGGGAGAGAGAGAAACATCCATGAGGAGAGAGAATCATGGGCCGGCTGCCTCCTGATGGATTCCCTGTGGGCTGTTTCTCCTTGGCCCCCAGGCACCCGCCCGCGGCGGGTTCTATCCCACGATGCACTGCACAGATGGGTTGTCGTGTGATGGAGTCGGATGCGTCCCCAAGGCGGTGTCGTGAAGAGCCCTCGCGATATTTTACACGCCATCGGCATGCTCCCTTGGAACGCTCCCCTCCCCCGTGCATCGCCCATGCAAAGAGCATCCTTTCTGGGAGCCTGACCTAAGCTGTCCTAACGACTCTCAGAGAGTCGTCAGCAAGAGCATGTGATCTTCCCTCATGCAAATGCCCGTGGTGGCTAGCCGGCTCCTTCCATCTCCGGGGTCAGCTCACCCTCTGCAAATAGCATACGACCGGCTCACTGTCTATTGATGCAAAGCCATCGATAAGGAAGCGTGTCGCTGTGACACGGTTGGGTTTGGGTTTAGAAATCCAAATACCGGGATTTCACGTGGCCTGTGCGCCTGTGTGTATCCAAAGCAGTTGGGAGCTTTTTAATATTTCGTGTGATTGACAAGCCTGGATAATCTACACGAATAAAAGAGAAGTAGGCAAATCGACCGTACCTCCGCAATGCCCACCAGCCAATCAGGAGCGAGCATGCAAATTAACCCAACAAAGATGCAAATCGACCGTACCTCCACAACGCCCAGCAGCCAATCAGGAGTGGGTATGCAAATTAACCCAACAAAGATGGTGGGGTAATTTGCATATGCAGGCATGGAGCGGCCGGGCGGGGTGGTATGCCTGCTATGAGGGGGAGGGCAGGGGGCAGAGGGAGGTACAGGAGCAGCACTCCGCCAGAGCGGAGAAGACTGAAGGCGGAGGACAGAGCGAAGGCCTGGGTCCCGGGTACCAGAGGGAAACCAGTGCCGGCAGCCAGGGGAAGGAAGGCCTATTGCACGAATCTTGGTGCAATGGGCCTTTAGTAATAATAATAATAATAATAATAATAATAATAAAAAAATGGGGTGGGGGGAGTGGCTGAGGGATGCACCCGACGGAGTGAACGCCTGACATCTATAAAGCTTCGTCAGCAAGGCAGGCTCTCGTTGTTCATGCCGGGACGGAAATAAAACATTTATCCTACAAGGAAACCACCGGCTCTTTTAACGTGATACGCATCGGGAGCCCAGCCCGGCCGATGTGGCTCAGTGGTTGAGCGTCGACCTATGAACCAGGAGGTCACAGTTCGATTCCCGGTTTTTGAGCACGATCCCCAGTCAGGGGCGTGCAGGAGGCAGCTGATCTGTGATTCTCTCTCATCATGGATGTTTCTATCGCTCTCTCCGTCTCCCTTCCTCTCTGAAATCAATAAGAATATTGTTTGCAAATAAAATCGATCCGGCCCTGGCTGGTATGGCTCAGTGGATACAGTGTCGGCCTGTGGTCTGAAAGGTCCCGGGTTCGATTCCGGCCAAGGGCACATGCCCAGGTTGCAGGCTTGATCCCTAGTAGGGGGCGTGCAGAAGGCAGCCAATCAATAATTCTCTCCTCATTGTGTTTCTATCTCTCTCTCCCTCTCCCTTCCTCTCTGAAATCAATAAAAAAAAAACATTTTTTTTAAAAAAAATCAATCCGTTGGCAGGGTGAGTATATATAGGATGTCCCCCCTAAATGTATTACATGCCCTTGCTGGTATGGCTCAGTGGTCAGAGTGTGGTCCTTGTCTCAGGTTCGCATTCCAGTCCAGGGCAGGTACCTGGGTCCCAGGTTCGATTCCCGGTCGGAGCGCATGCGGGAGGTAACCAATGGGTGTGTCTCTCTCGCATCGATGTTTCTCTGCCTCTCGCCCTCCCGCCCCTTCCACTCTCCAAGAATCCACGGAAAAATCCTCGGGTGAGGATTAACCAAAAATAAATGGATAGACAGATTCCCACATAACAAAAGCCTCATGTGTTACGTGTCCAGTCATCCGGTCGTCCGTCCAACCAATCAAAGCGTAATATGTGAATGAGTAGAGGCCTGGTGCACGAAAATTTGTGCAAGAGTAGGCCTTCCTTCCCCCGGCTGCTGGCACTGGCTTCCCTCCGGCACCCGGGACCCTGGCTTCCCTCCCCTGGCTGCCCGCAGGCAGCCGGGACCCGGGCTGCCTTCCCTTGGGACCTGGCTTTGTCAGGAAGGACATCTGGAATGACGTCTGGAAGACATCTGGGAAGACGTCTGCTCTAATTAGCATATTGCCCTTTTGTTATTATAGATTATTATAGAAGATAGGCTAAGGCCGCTCAACAGGTCACTATGACGTGCACTGACCACCAGGGGGCAGACAGTCAACCGGTCGACCAGTCGCTATGATGTGCACTGACCACCAGGGGGGAAGACAGTCGACCGGTCGACCGGTCGCTATGATGTGCACTGACCACCAGGGGGCAGACAGTCAACCGGTCGACCAGTCGCTATGACGTGCACTGACCACCAGGGGGCAGACAGTTGACCGGTCGACCAGTCGCTATGATGTGCACTGACCACCAGGGGGCAGACAGTCGACCGGTCGACCAGTCGCTATGACGTGCACTGACCACCAGGGGGCAGACGCTCTGACCGGTAGGTTAGCTTGCTGCTGGGGTCCAGCCGATCGGGACTGAGCGAGATGGGCAGGACACACCCTGGAGCCCTCCCACGGTCCCTCCACCCGGGTAGCCCCCGTCATGCACCGCTGGGGTCCCTCGGCCTGGCCTGTGCCCTCTCGCCATCCGGGACCCCTCGGGGGATGTCGGAGAGCCGGTTTCGGTCCAAAATTCGTGCACCGGGCCTCAGGGAGATGGATAAATAGAAATAAAAATTAATTCTCCGTGGTGCATGCAAATGCAATCTGTTTGCTCTTTAGCCTCGTCCCTGCAAACTCCCTGAAACACACACACACACACACACACACACACACACACACACGTTGCTCTTTTCGATCCTGACCCCGTTCCCCCTCCCCCCCAGGCCCCCCAGGGCCTCCCCCCACTTCAACTCGCTCTCCCACTGCTGGCTGAAGGGTGCTCGGGCAGTGTCCCATTAATTTAGCGGGTCCTCGACTTTATCTAATTCCGCAGGCCAGCCTGTGTCAAGGAGTCCTCAGGGCAGGAGGAGGGACGGGGAGGCCGCGTCCGAGCATCCCTCCACCCCCCCAGCCCCCGTGGATATCCAGGTCACGTGCGTCTGACCGTCCATTATTCCGGCGTCTCGTGAGGAACACATTCCCCTGATCTGCACTCGCCTCACATCACAGCTGGCTGGCCCCGCGCCCACTCAGCCCGCGGGCTGCATACTGATGGCATGCCTCCCGGCCTCCTGTCCAGTCCTTCTCACTGTGAGCACACTGTCCCCCACATCTCCCGCCCTGCGGCCCCCGCCGGCCACCCCTCCCTCTTCCCCCCGAAAGGTGGGCCCTGGCCGGTGTGGCTCTGTGGATAGAGTGTCGGCCTGCAGACTGAAGGGCCACGGGTTCGATTCCGGGCAAAGGCACGTGCCCCAGGTTGCAGGCTAGATTTCCAGTCGGGGGCGTGCGGGAGGCAGCTGGTGCATGATTCTCGCTCATCAGAGACGTTTCGATCTCTGTCCCTCTCCCTTCCTCTCTGTCATCAATAAAAATGTATATTTCTTTTTTTAAAAAGGAAGGTTCACCCCCTCCCCCGAAAAAAAACCCCAACAAAAATGAAGGACATCACCTTAATGAAGAGTGCTGTTTAGTGGAGCAATATCTATACCTAAGAGGTTTTTTTTTTTCATTGATTTAAAAATATATATATCAAATATATTTATATATATATATTAAATATATTTTATTGATTTTTTACAGAGAGGAAGGGAGAGGAATAGGAAGTTAGAAACATCATTGAGAGAGAAACATGAATCAGCTGCCTCCTGCACGCCCCCACCTGGGGATGTGCCCGCAACCAAGGTACGTGCCCTTGACCGGAATCGAACCCGGGACCCTTCAGACCGCAGGCTGACGCTCTATCCACTGAGCCACACCGGTCAGGGCTAAGATATATTTTTTATTGATCTCAGAGAGAGAAAGGGAGAGGGAGAGAGAGTTAGAAACATCGAGGAGAGAGAAACACCCATCAGCTGCCTCCTGCACACCTCCCACTGGGGATGTGCCCGCCACCAAGGTCCATGCCCTTGACCGGAATCGAACCCGGGACCCTTCAGACCGCAGACTGACGCTCTATCCACTGAGCCACACCGGTCAGGGCTAAGATATATTTTTTATTGATCCCAGAGAGAGGAAGGGAGAGGGAGAGAGAGAGAGAGAGAGAGAGAAACATCGATGATGTGAGAGAAGCATGGACCGGCTGCCTCCTGCACGCCCCCTCCTGGTTGGGGATGGAGCCTGCCGCCCGGGCACGTGCCCCTGACCGGGAAGGGAACCGTGACCTCCTGGTTCACAGGTTGACGCTCAACCCCTGAGCCACGCGGCCAGGCGGGCCGGGCTGTACGCGTTATTCTTATCCCCACAGTCACGTCGGGGTGGTAGGGAGTCACGTTACGGGTGAGGAAATGGACTCCAAGGAGAGTCACTTTGTGGAGAACGTGTGTGTGTGGTGGGGGGGGGACCCAGCTCACGTCCCTTCCACGCCCAGGCCGGGCGTGTCCTTTACACCGAGGGATGCTGTCAAGTTGGGGCCAATGATTACAATTTCCTCTCTCCGAGGTCAGGGTCGCCATCCGTCTCGGGTCCGGCCAGGCCGGCACTTGTCCTTAAAACCCTCTCCACGGAGCCGACTCCCCAGGAGCTCCTGGCCCGGGTTCTGACACAGGGCTCTCTACGTTTGCGAGAACATGTTTCTGGCAGGCATTCCTGCAGGTGCCATCCTCCACCGGCCGGCGGGTGGTCGGGCGTGGGCGTGGGGCTGCTGCCCGTCCGTTCCTCGGGGGACCCGGGAATGACCGTGGGAAGGTCGGAGACAGAAATGTCCCCTGCCACCCGCCCCCCACCCCCTTCCCCTTCCTTCGTAAAAGAAAAAACAAACAAACAAACAAGGAGCAGAGGCAGAGAAGCATCGATCAGACGGCCAGACCTCGGAGGAAAGGCAGGGGAGGGGGTGGGGGGAAAGGAGGAGAGATCATCCAAAAGACTGGTGTGCAGGCATGTAAGCCTGACCAGTGGACGTGAACACCAGGGGGGGAGGGCATGAGTGGGGAGGGGGGGGTTAATGGAGGGATGAGGACACATGTGTAATACCTTAATCAATAAAGTAATTTAAAAAGAAATGAGGAGGAGGAGGAGGAGAAAGAGGAGGAGGGGGAGGAGGAGAGGGAGGAGGGCGAGGAGCAGAAAGGGGAGAAGGGGGAGGAGGAGGAGGGGGAGGAGGAAGAGGAGGGGGAGGAGAAGGAGAAGAAGGAGGAGGAGGAGGAGGAGAGGGAGGAGGAGGGGGAGGAGGAGGAGGAGGAAGAAGAGGGGGAGGAAGAGAAGGAAGAGGAGAAATAGCCGTGTGCCAAACTCTTTGGAAAGAATTACCATCCCATTTAAAATTCAAATGCACTGTGGCCAAGAACATGAGAATTCTTGTCTCCCGTTAGAAATCTGCTCTGCCCTGGCCAGTTTGGCTCAGTGGGTAGAGCGTCAGCCTGTGGATGGAAGGGTCCTGGGTTCGATTCCAGGTCAAGGGCACAGGCCCGGGGCTGTGGGCTCTATCCCCAGGAGGGGGCGTGCAGGAGGCGGCCGATCCATGATTCTCTCTCCTCATGGATGTTTCTCCCCCCACCCCCTCTCTCCTTTCTTCTGTCTCTCTCTAGAAATTAAAAAGCAACATTTTTTTTTTTTTAAAGAAGGCCCATGTGAGAAAGGAAATTGAATGGGAATAGCAGTGTTAGCCATTTGCCTCACGAGCAGCATTAGCCTGCCTTTTACAGGATGGTCTTTCGGGGCCTCGCAACGTGTGTGCCCATAATCTCCGAAGGAGAGACCGTTAGGAGGGTTGTCTCTGGGGCTCTCTCCGAGATGGGTTGCCACGGACAGCTGCTGTTACCACACGCCACGTCGCCGAAAAAGAGGCAGACACTGCCGTCCGCCTCCGGAGAAGCAGAGGAAAAATTAATCCGAGGTTTTCCCCAACCGCCGAAGGCACACAACGTCACAGCACACGGGAAAATAAAGACCAACGGCCATGGGACTCCCCAGCTGACAGCGACCCAGGGGGCCTCGTAGGAGCAAAGAGAAAAGGGACGAATCCACTGCACGTTTTGAAAAAATGACACTGTCTCCCCCGGGATAGCATGTACCTGCAGCCTTTGTCATCAGACGTGGTTGGTATGATTACGTCATCCTAGGCTATAGAATAAAAGCCTCATATGCTAAGTGTCTGGTCGACCAGTCGGCCGTTCAACCAATCAAAGCGTGGTATGCTAATGATAGGTGAAGGCTGCTCACCCTCTCGCTATGACGTGCACTGACCACCAGGGGGCAGGCGCTCCGACTGGTGGGCTAGCTTGCGGCTGGGGTCCAGCTGATCGGGACTGAGCTAGATGGGCCGGATACGCCCTGGAGGCCTCCTGCGGTCCCTCCCCGGCCCCGATCGTGCACCGGTGGGGTCCCTCGGCCTGGCCTGCGCCCTCTCACCATCCAGGACCCCTTGGCGGGATGTCAGAGAGCCAGTTTCAGCCCGATCCACAGGCCAGGCTGAGGGACCGACTGGTGCACGAATTCTTGCACTGGGCTTCTAGTATTTATATATTTTAGGCCCGGCCGGCGTGGCCCAGTGGTTTGAGCATCGACCTAGGAACCAGGAGGTCAGGGTTCAATTCCCGGTCCAGGGCACACGCCCGGGTTGTGGGCTCCATCCCCAGTAGGGGGCGTGCTGGAGGCTGCCGATCCGTGATTCTCTCTCTCGTCATGGATGTTTCTCTTCCTCCCTCCCTCCCCCCCCCTCTCTCTCTCCCTCTCCCTCCCCCTCCCCCCGAAGAAAAGATCACAGTGACATGAAAAGATGCTCATTTCGTGTCCTGAACTCTGAAGAGTCTCCGGAGAGGGCGGCGGTGGGCGCAGCCAGGGAAGGGGCGGCTCTCAGGAACGCCAAGGGCCAGATGCTCACTCGTGGCCCAGGGCCTCCCCGGGGGGGAGGGGGCGGGGGGACGGGGGGAGGGGGGTACTCAGGCAAGGAGCTTCACCCTTCATCTCACAGCATCATCCTCAAAGCCAAAGCCGGCCGCGAGCCGGGGACATGCCGGCGTGGCAGGTGGCACTGTGTCGTCGGGAAATCCAGCAAGGACAGGATTCCATTGTGAGTGTCCTTAGTGGGGACGGGGTAGGGGGGGGAGAGGGGGAGAGAGAGGGGGGAGAGAGAGAGAGAGAGAGAGAGAGAGAGAGAGAGAATGCTGCTGAGCATAGAAAATGAACCCCGTTCACTCCCTTCCTTGGAAAAGTCAGGGTAACTACGGAGCCTTCTCAAGGCGCTTGGAGGTCTCGGGCGTGGGAGACTGTACCGTGCAGATGCCCATGGTGCGGCCACAGCCTATAGGACAGCATCACGGACCGGCTGCCTCCTGCACGCCCCCCCCCCCGCCCCTGGGGATGGAGCTGGCCACCGGGGCCTGTGCCCTGACTGGGACCCGGACCGTGCCCTCCTGGTTCCTCGGTCGAGGTTTCACCACTGAGCCACCCAGCCGAGCGACATTGCTTTGAGTAATGTATTAGTTCCAATGGGTTAAATCTGAAAAGAAAGAAGCATCAGTTGAGGTACATTTTGTTTGGGGGGGAGACCCTGTGTGTGTGTGTGTGTGTGTGTATCTATACAGATAGAGATATAAATTAGATATATATTAGATACAGATACAGATATAGATTAGATGTAGATAGATTAGATATAGGTATAGATACAGATATATATAGATAGAGATAGAGATAGAGATTAGATATAGATATACATTATATATAGATATAGATTAGATACAGATATAGGTTAGATATATAGATATAGATATACATATACATATACATATAGTTATAGATATACATATAGATATAGATATAGTTTTAGAAATATAGATATAGATATAGATAAGTATAGATATAGATAAGATATAGATATAGGTATATATAGATAGCGATAGAGATATAAATTAGCAACAGATATAGATAGATTAGATAAGTCTAGATATAGATAAGATATAGATATAGGTATATATAGATAGCGATAGAGATATAAATTAGCAACAGATATAGATAGATTAGATAAGTCTAGATATAGATAAGATATAGATATAGGTATATATAGATAGAGATAGAGATATAAATTAGCAACAGATATAGATAGATTAGATATAGATTAGGTATATATAGATAGAGATAGAGATGAGATAGAAGTATAAATATAGATTAGATATAGATATACATTAGATATGGAGATATATAGATATCGATTAGATATAGATAGGTATATATAGATATAGATGCTATAGATATAGGTACAGATATAGGTACAGATTTAGGGATATGGTTATGGATATGGATATGGTTATGGATATGGATATGGATATGGATATGGACATGGACATGGATATGGATATGGATATGGATATGGTTATGGATATGGATATGGATATGGATATGGATATGGACATGGACATGGATATGGATATGGATATGGATATGGTTATGGATATGGATATGGATATGGATATGGATATGGATATGGATATGGACATGGATATGGATATGGATATGGACATGGATATAGATATAGATATAGATATGGTTATGGATATGGATATGGATATGGACATGGATATAGATATAGATATGGATATGGTTATGGATATGGACATGGATATGGATATGGATATGGATATGGATATGGATATGGACATGGATATGGATATGGATATGGATATGGATATGGATATGGATATGGACATGGACATGGATATGGACATGGATATGGATATGGATATAGACCTCCCCCCTAAGGGAAGTTAAGTCCCCACTTCGGTAGTGGCCCCTGAGCCAGCAGTACTTGGCCCCGTGGGGGCCTAACCCCGTGCATCCATCCGTCACCAAACAGTGGGCCGTCCCCCTGGGTTGGGGAGGACTGGGGTGTCCCTGATGAAGCCTGTGGGCACAGGACGGATGTCCTGTTCTACAGCCTCTTCGAGGAGCCAGCGCTGGGACCCAGGCACGAATGGGCCGTGCCAGGGCGTCACAGTCCGTGTGCGGGAGGCATGCGCTGGGCGCCGGACACGCCACCATCCATCACACGCACCCGGGCGGGCGACGGGTCATTACGTGCGCGCTCTCCCGCCGGGACAGCCCCCGGGTGTCCCTCAGATGGATGGAGGGGCCCATTGGTCTCTGGGAAAGTGTGTCGGATCCTGCCTGACAGGACCTGACCGTGGGCAGCCGTGTTCCAATAAGCAAAGCACTCATCCCAGAGAGTCACGCTTCACCACCTCTGGCAGCCCCATGCAGGGTGCCGGGGGTGGGGGGGTGTCCTTCTAGGAAAGCTTTTTAAAATACTTTATCCAGCGATCGTGGGAGCTGTGGTGTTAGCTGGCTTCTGCGTAGCCGGGAGAACGTGGCGTGGACGACAAGGGGCCCCGTGCTAGCCGGACACCCTCAGGGAAGGCCTGCGCGGCGGCCTTGCACCCTCGGCGACCTGTACACAGAGTAGCTCTGAAAGAGGAGCCTGCGCTACCTAATGAGCACGTGGAGAGAACTGGAAACTAACACGGGGGGGTTGACCAGGGCCAGTCCTGGCTTTGTCATTTACTGTGTGATTTATTCATTCATTCACTCACTCATTCATTCATCCACCCATCAATCTATTAATTCATCCATCCCTCCACCCATCCACCCACTCATCCATCCATCCACCCATCCATCCATCCATCCATCCACCCACCCACCCACCCACCCATCCACCCACCCATCCATCCATCCATCCATCCATCCACCCATACACCCATCTACCCATCCATCCACCCACCCATCCATCCACCCATCCATCCTTCCACCCATCCACCCACTCATCCATCCATCCATCCATCCTCCCATCCATCCATCCATCCATCCATCCACCCATCTACTCATCCATCAATTCATCCATCCACCCATACACCCATACACCCATCTACACATCCATCCATCCACCATCCACCCATCCACCCATCCATTTATCCATCCACCCATCCATCCATCCATCCATCCACCCATCCACCTACCCATCCATCCATCTACCCATCCAGCCACTCATCCATCATCCATCCATCCATTTATCCTATCCACCCAACCATCCACCCATCATCCATCCATTTATCCATCCACCCATCCACCCATCCATCCATCCACCCATACACCCATCCATCCATCCATCCATCCATCCATCCATCCATCCATCCATCCATTTATCCATCCACCCATCCATCCACCCATCTACCCATCCACCCATCCATCCATCCATCCATCCATCCATCCATCCATCCACCCATCCACCCACTCATCCACCCATCCATCCATTCATTTAACAGACATAAATTAATGACCAGGCACTGGACATTGCTAAGTGGTTTTGCACACAACGGAGATCTCTTCTCTCGTGAGCCTTCCATATGAGCAGAGGAAAACAAATCAGTAAACCATCAAGCCAGACCTTCTGGGTGGAGAACGAGAGTCCACATGGGTTTGGATAGGAATCTGCCAGAACCACGCTTTGCCGGCAGTGGGCCACGGTGCACGCTGCCAACCTCGTCCAGATGTCCGGATTATCTCGGTCATTGGCGGGTCCACACGGTATGTCGGTTTCTGTGGTCAGTGATCCCGGGCTCAGTGGGCAGTTTAGAGCTTACACGAGCAAACTCCGTTTCCTGCTCCAAACGCTGTATAATATAAGACATCCAACGCTATTTTCTGTAAGGCCAGCTTTTACGATGGAGTGGGCAGCCCTGACCAGTTTGGCTCAGTGGATAGAGCGTCAGCCTGCGGACTGAGGGGTTCTGGGTTCGATTCCCGGTCAAGGGCATTTACCTTGGTTGTGGGCACATCCCCAGTGGGGGGTGTGCAGGAGGCAGCTGATCAATGTTACTCTCTCATCGATGTTTCTAATGCTCTCTCCCTCTCCCTTCCTCTCTGTAAAACATCAATAAAATATATTTTTTAAGAATAAAAATTATAAATTATAAAAAGAGGCGGACCCTGTATTAATTCACATGGAATTGTGCACGAAGCAGGTAAAGGAATTCCTGGGGTTTCTGAGGTCAATTCCCACGCTGCCTGCCTTGACAACAGACGGGCCCATGTATTTTGAAAACAGTATGAAAATGTTAATCTTTGAAAGCGAAATCTTCAAAAGCCTGAGGGAGGCACCGGCAGAAACCATTTCAATCGGGGCCACCATCAGTTCTGAAGATCCCAGAAATCCTAATAATGGACAGACGTCTCCCTCGGAGCTGGGTTACCTTTTATCTTTAGACTAGAGGCCGTTGCATGATATTCGAACAAGAAGAGGCCTTTCTTCGCCTGGCTTTGCTCCTGGCCACCCAGGAGCCTGCCAGTGCCACACCTGTAGCTCCCCCCAGCCCCCACCTTCCCCTTCATAGCAGGTGACCCGCCCCGCCTGGCCGCTCCACGCCTGCATATGCAAATTAACCAGCCATCTTTGCTGGGTTAATTTGCATACCCACTCCTGATTGCCTGAAGGGTATCGCGGAGGTACGGCCAATTTGCATATTTCTCTTACTTATTAGTGTAGATTTGGGTGCCTGGGCATGGCGTTTCCCAGCTCATCAAGCAAGGCTCTGGTGGTGCGTGAGCGATGACCAGGCCAGGGCCGGAGGAGATATCAATCAGAGGCCGGCAGAGTTGAATGAGGAGGAGGAGGAGGAGGGAACCCCGGGGGACCCCCCTTTAAAAGTCACAGAAAGATGTGCACTTAGGATCACGGGGTTCAGCTCACGAATCGCCCGGTGAGGGACGCGTGGTTTGTGACACAGCCCTGCTGGGCAGGACATGAAGCTGGTGACGCCTGTTGACGTTAGAAGGGGGCATTTTCCACCCTGGCCAGGTGGCTCAGTGGGTTTCATGCCATCCTGTGCATGAAAAGATTCAGCTCCCAGTCAGAGCACACACCCGGGGTTGTGGGCTCCATCCCCAGTAGGGGGCGTGCAGGAGGCAGCTGATCTATGATTCTCTCTCATCACTTTCTCTCTCTCTCTCTCCTTTCCTCTCTGAAATCAATAAAAATATACACGGAGTGGCCAGATTATTATGATCTCTGAACGCATAATAATCTGGCACTCAGTGTGTGTGTGTGTGTGTGTGTGTGTATTTTAGAGGCCTGGTGCATGAATTCGTGCATGGGTGGAGACCGGCCAGCCTGGCCAGGGGGAGGGGCCATGGGCGGTTGGCCGGCCAGCCTGGCCAGGGGGAGGGGACATGGGCGGTGGGCCGGCCTGCCTGCTGATCAAACTCCTGGTCGAGGGGACCATTTGCCTCTGAGCCTTTTATTCTATAGGATAGACACAGAGTGGCCAGATGATTATGCGTTCAGAGATCATCCTCATCTGGCCGCTCCGTGTGTATTTTTAAATTTTTAAATTTTTTTTCCAGCTCTATGGAGGTATCATTAAAGGTGGCATTCACCTATGGTATTGTGCATGCTTCAAGTGCATAATATATCGGCTGGATTCCTTCAGAATATTGCAAAATGGTCGCCAGGGATGAAGGTGGGCCCTAGGCAGTGTGACTCAGTGGATAGAGCGTCGGCCTGCAGACTGAAGGGTCCCGGGTTCGATTCCGGTCAAGGGCACATGCCCGGGTTGCGGGTTCGATCCCCAGGAGGGGGCGTGCAGGAGGCAGCCGATCCATGCTTCTCTCTCCTCATGGATAGTTCTCTCTCTCCCTCTTCCTTCCTCTCTGAAATCAATAAAAAATATATATATACATATATTAAAATAAAATAAAATAAAATAGAATGAAGGTGGACCCCCACAGACACCACTCTCAAAAGTAAACTCGAACAGCCTGGCTGGTGTGGCTCAGTGGGTTGGGCATCATCCCGGGCACCAAGAGGTCACAGGTTCAGTTCCCGCTCGG
This sequence comes from Corynorhinus townsendii, assembly GCA_026230045.1. Lineage (NCBI taxonomy): Eukaryota > Metazoa > Chordata > Mammalia > Chiroptera > Vespertilionidae > Corynorhinus > Corynorhinus townsendii. The sequence continues at coordinate 1,349,612 of JAPDVU010000016.1, forward strand.
GACACGTGCCCGGGGTGGCGGGCTCGATCCCCAGTCAGGGGCGTGCAGGAGGCAGCTGATCTGCGATCCTCTGTCCTCATGGATGTGTTTCCCTCTCTCCCTTCCTCTTCTCGCTAATATATATATATATGTATTTTAAAAACCGTTCACTGGGGTGGGTTAAGGACTGACCCCTAATATGTAACATGTAAGTAACCACAGGACGCTGAGAAGAAGACATGTTTGGCGGGAGGGGAGGGGTGAGAGAAAGGTCGTGGGCATCGGTCTCAGCAGCAATTTATTTCTGGGGTGTGACCCCCACGCCGAGGCCACAGAAGCAGGAATAAGACCGCGGGGCTCTGTCCATCGAGAAAACACCCACAGGGCAGAGGGAGCCCAGGCCGGTCAAAACAAGGCCCTCTCCTGCGGGGCAGACGCTCGGGGAAGAATCTGATTCCAGGGCCTGTTTCGGTGGAAAGCACCCAGCGTCTTATCCGGGGGGGGGGGGGGGGGCCCGTTCTGCTTCGGATACTCTGCCCACGCAGCTGCGCTGTGTTCGGGGTTGGCCAGGCTAGTCCTTCTGTGTTGTTTCGTTGGCTACATATAGTTTTACGAGAGGCCCGGTGCACGAAATCCGTGCACGGATCGGGCCCCTAGGCCTGGCTGGCCATCTGTGGGGGTGACCAGTGGGGCATGCGGGGCAGGGGGGGGGACCCCCCTGCCGGCACTCGCCTTGGCCGGCCTGGGGTCCGGGGGCGGGGCAGCTCCTGCATTCAGCGTCTGCCCCCTGGTGGTCAGTGCGCGTCACAGCGACCGGTCGTTCGGCCGTTTGGTTTCTTTGCATAGCTGCTTCCTGCACGCTCAGGATGGAGACCACAACCCCGGGCATGTGCCCCGACCCGGGGATCGAACCGGGACCCTGCTGGTTCATAGGTCGAAGCTCAGCCACAGAGCCACGCCGCCGCTGTGCTCCTTAACCCCCCCACCCTTTCCCCTCCGTTTATTCCGTCACGATAAAGTTTCATCGGCTGGAGACATTAGAGAAAGGATGGAATCTCACCAGGCGGTACGTGGGCCAGGACCAGGGTCCCGTGAAATTGGGGCGATTTAAGAAGCTCCTGCAGAAAGCAAGAAACTTTACCACGAAAAAAAAAAAAAAATTATTTTATTTCATTTTATATTTCGCAGGCCCAACCCCATCAAAGCTCAGAGGTGGTGAGAGGTGACCGGGCGGGGCGGGGCAGGGGGAGGGGGTGGACCTGCATGCAAATGTCACATTTGACTTTCAAATTCCCCAGCATTTGACTTTCAAATGCCAGTGACGGGCCAGGGTTCCGGCAGACCAATTATAAGGACGGTGGGAGGTTTCCCTTCTTGCAAACTCCTGCTCGGCTCCCAAGCGCCTTTCACGTCTCGGGCTTCTGTCCCTCCCTCCGTGGAGGGGACGCGCCGTGGAAGGGACCGGAGACCGGGGGGGTGTGGGGGGGTATGGGGGGGACACGTCACAGACACGTGTTTTATGTCCTTGACATTTTTCTTCCTGTTTCCTACGTTTTGGTCAACGTTGGGGTTTTTTTTTTAATACATTTTTAAGGTTCCATTTATTTATGTTTTTCTTATTTGTAGTTTTAAATATGGTTTTTTATGTTGATTTTCAGAGAGAGGAAGGGAGAGGGACAGAGAGAGAGAGACATCCACGGGGAGAGAGCATCCCGGATGGGCTGCCTCCTGCTGGGGATGGAGCCCGCAACCAAGGTGCATGCCCCTGGCCGGGAATCGAACCCTGACCTCCTGGTTCCTAGGTCGACGCTCAGCCACTGAATGTTTGTTTCTCTCTCTCTCCCTCTCCCTACCTCTGTCAGAAATCAATCAATATATATATATATATAAGTTTTTAAAATAAATAAATAGATTTTAAAAACATTTAAAAAAGTCTCGTCTCTCGAAATGCCTCAAGGCATAGTAGTATTCATTTCTTATTTTTATTGGGTTTCTTTTCCCCGGCTTTCCATTTATATCTCATTTCATTTCAGGTTTGCTGTTTGCTCCCAGAAAGAAAATATATATATATATATTTTTATATATATATATAAATATAAATATATATTTTTATATATATATAAATTTTATATATTTATTTTTATATTTATATATATATATATATATTTTTTTTTTTCTTCAACACCCCTTCCCTGTCCAAGTCTCCACCCCGAGGCTGTGCGTGGTTGGCCTGGGAGGGAGGGAAGCCAGACCACACGTGTGTGTCTCCGAGGAAGGCGTGGGGGACGTAATAAATATTTCACAGACGCTTCCTGATTGCGTTCCACGGGAGCACCCTAAATTAAACGTTCAGGGGCCGCTTCCTTCAAACAGGGCCCTGGCTAGGCAGCGAGCCATACGACGGGGTCGACGAGAACTCCCACTCTTCGGCCGGAGGCTCGTGAGCACCCACAAACACTTCCTGGGTGACTCCTGCCGCCCCAGTACCTGGGCCCACCCTCTGGGGGAGAACTAGGCACGGGCCCGGCCGGTGTGGCTCAGCGGTCGAGCCTCAGCCCATGAACCAGGAGGTCAGGGTTCGATTCCCGGTCAAGGGCACAGGCCCGGGTGGTGGGCCCCGTCTCCCCAGTCAGGGGCGTGCGGGAGGCGGCCGAGGGATAATGTTCCTCTCTCATCGTGGGTGTTTCCGTCTTTCTCTCTGCTCCTCTCTCTTTTACTTTTAATATTTTTTTAAATGTATTTTAGTGACACTGGGGGGGGGGTGGGATGAGGGGGTGGGGGAGGCTGGGGGGCAGGTCAGTGGTGGGAGGGAAGGAGATAGATGTACCACGATATGGAATACTTTAAACAATAAAAAAAAGTGAAATAAATGCTTAAAAAATGAAATATATTTTACTGATTTTTTTACAGAGAGGAAGGGAGAGGGAGAGAGCGTGAGAAACATCCATCAGCTGCCTCCCGCACGCCCCCCACCTGGGGAGGTGCCCGCCACCCAGGTGCATGCCCTTGACCGGGAATCGAACCCGGGACCCTTCCGTCCGCAGGCCGGCGCGCTATCCACCGAGCCACACCGGCCGGGGGGCTCTGCTTCTCATTTTAAAATTCCATAAAGACACATCGAGAGGAAAAGAGCATTGGCTCCACGGCCCTCATTCTCCAAGCGCCTCCCCCCTCACAACCAATGCCGCTTCTTCTCCCAGCCTAGCGGAAGGCCACCTCCCCCAGGAAGTCCTCCCTGATTGCCACCCCCACAAGGAGGCCCCCTGGAACCGAGTGTGCCCTCTCCAGCAACGCTGAGCGGCCTGCGCCTGTCCGTGGGCCACACGCCGGGGGGAGGGGGAGGATAGAACAGGGGTCCACGGCCCGGTTACGCGGCGCCTGTGCTGGGAACCTCCCTAGCAGGCTGCTCCCCACTCTCCTAGCGGGGACCCCCCCCCCTCCTAGGACCTCACACAGCCCAGGCGTGTCCATGGCAACGTTCCAGCGGGCCGTCCTCGGGCTGCCCCTCACCGCTGACACCAAGTGCAGGCCACCCCCACCCCGCTCCGTCCGTCCGTCCGTCCGTCCGACCGACCGTCCGTAACCGGCCGGAAGGCCCGGCCCGGTGTGGCTCAGTGGTTGAGGGCCCACCCAGGAGCCAGGAGGTCACAGCCCGATTGCCACGGGAATGGGGCCTGTGATCCCCACCCCGTCCTGGATGACACCAAGGCCACGAAACCACGCAGCGTAAAGGGATGGCGGGGATCTCTCTATCCGTAATTAACGCCCGTCTTATTCCAGCTTATTCCTGGAAAACCCCAGCGCCAGCCCAAGGCCAATGTCTTTCTTCTTCTCTTTTTAAAAATATATTTGTATTGATTTCAGAGAGAAAGGAAGAGGGAGAGGGAGAGGGAGAGGGAGAGAGAGAGAGAGAGAGAGAGAGAGAGAGAAACATCCATGGTGAGAGAGAATCACGGACCGGCTGCCTCCTGCACGTCCCCGACTGGGGATGGAGCCGGCCACCCGAGCTGGTGCCCTTGACCAGGAATCGAACCCGGGACCTCCTGGTTCCTAAGTCGACACTCAACCCCTGAGCCACACCATGCCCGGGTGGCAGGTCCCGGGTTCGATTCCCGGTCAAGGGCACGGACCTTGGTGGCGGGCACCTCCCCAGTGGGGGGCGTGCAGGAGGTCGGCTGATGGATGTTTCTCTCTCATCGGTGTTTCTCACGCTCTCTCCCTCTCCCTTCCTCTCTGTAAAAAAAAAAATCAATAAAACACATTTTATTTTTTAAGCATTTATTTCACTTTTTTTATTGTTTATTACTCGAGGTCCTTTTCAGCATTTTCTGTCTGAACGGGATCGAGGACTTAAATGCATTTGAACCATGAAGAAGTCTGTAAGTAAAATAATTAAAGTTTGCCCGAACCGGTGTGGCTCCGTGGATAGAGCGTCGGCCTGCGGACTGAAGGGTCCCGGGTTCGATTCCCGGTCAAGGGCATGCACCTGGGTGGCGGGCACCTCCCCAGTGGGGGGCGTGCAGGAGGCGGCTGATGGATGTTTCTCTCTCATCGGTGTTTCTAACGGTATCCCTCTCTCTCTCTGTAAAAAAATTTAAAAAATGTATAAAAATAACCCCAGCGCTGACCCTTCAGCGTGCCTCAGTTTCCCCACAGCGCCACCGTGAGGGTGAGGTGACGGAATTCGTGTAAAAAGACGAGAGCGCAGAACACGTGTGACTGAGCCGGTCCCCGCTGTGAGACGCACGGGACCTGCTGGTATCCCTCACCGGGCTGTGACGGTCAACACGACCTTGGTAAACTCCCTCTCCTTCCTCAGTGACCCTCCAAGGTCAGGCAATCTGGGAGGTAACATCCTTTTTATTTATTTTTTTAAATTTTTAATATATTTTATTGATTTTTTTTTTTTTTTTTTTTTTTTTTTTTACAGAGAGGAAGGGAGAGGGATAAGAGCGTTAGAAACATCCATGAGAGAGAAACATCCATCAGCGGCCTCCTGCACGCCCCCCACTGGGGAGGTGCCCGCAATCCAGGTACATGCCCTTGACCGGGAATCGAACCCGGGACCCTTCCATCCGCAGGCCGACGCTCTATCCACTGAGCCACACCAGCCAGGCCTGGGAGGTAAGGTCTGTGCTACTTCCCCCTCCCCCTCCTCCGTCCATTAGAGCAGACGCAGCCCCCCCACCCCTCCTGGCCCGGCCTCCACGGGGCTGACTCCCGCTGTCAAGGAGCCGGCTCCGTGGAAACCGGCATCACCGTCCAAGTCCCCGTGCCAGGATGGGCGCCGACTTGGCAGAGCAGACGTGAGGATTCGCCCACTAATCCCCGTCCTGGATTACACCCAGGTCAGGGAACTGCCCCTGCGTGAAGGGATTGTGGGACCGCTATCCGTAATTAACCCCCGTCTTATTCCTGGAAACCCCAGAGCCAGCCAAAGGCCAATGGCTCTCTCTCTCTCTCTTTTTAAAAAATATATTTGTACGAGAGGCCCAGTGCACTCATTCGTGCATGGGTGGGTCTAGCCGGGGCCCAGCCCTGTTCCTGGGATCGGAGTCAGGCCTTGTCAGGAGGAGGAGACAGCAGGAGGTTGGCCAGCCAGCTGGCCCCTATCCAGCCAATGGGGCCAGGCGATTGGCCAGTGGGCCCCACCCCCAATTGGGGTGGGGGGCGGGGTGATTGGGGGCCAGCAGCCTGGGGGGGGGAGCCATGGGTGGTTAGCCGGCCGGGGAAGGGGCTGCAGAGGTTGGCCAGCCCACTCCCTATTGGGGTGGGGGGTATTGGTGGCAGGCCGGCCTGGGGGAAGGGCCAGTGAGGGAGGGTTGGCTATTGGGGTGGGAGAGGTCCATGGTGGGCGGGGCTGGCGGGGGGGAGGAGCCACAGGAGGATTGTCCCCCTCCATCAGCCCGTTCGCTAGCAGCAGTGGGCGTCATAGTGACCCATGATTCTGGTCCTCCCGGAATTCCGGTTGCTGGCTTTTTACTGGTATACATACACGGAGTGGGCAGATGAGGACGATCTCTGGACGCATCATCCTCTGGCCACTCCGTGTCCGTCCTATAGAATAAAAGGCTCCTAGGCACATGGTCCCCTCCTAACCGCCCACGTCCCCTCGCCCTGGCCAGGCTGGCCGGACCCCACCCATGCATGAATTCATGCACCGGGCCCCATACACACACACACACACACACACACACACACACACACACACACATACACACTGAGTGGCCAGATGATGATGCATCCAGAGATCATCCTCATCTGGCCACTCCGTGTATATAGATTGATTTCAGAGAGGAAGGGAGACGGAGAGAGAGAGAGATAGAAACATCCATGCGGAGAGAGAATCATGGGTCCTCCTGGGGATCGAGCCCGCCACCCCGGGGCGTGTGCCCTCGACCGGGAATCCAGCCCTGACCTCCTGGTTCGTAGGTCAAAGCTCAACCACGGAGCCACGCCGGCCTTTTCACGCGGGACCTTCGTGTTTTGAAAGTGACATGTGGCCCAACCTCAACACTTGCCTTTCAAACATTCGGGAACAGGAGAGAGAGCGTGTGGCTGACTGATGCAGACACGTGCCCACGGGGGAGCGTGGACGTGAGACGCGTTCAAACCTGCGAGGAGTGTCCCGTGAGTTCACCGTCGGAGCCCAACTGCTGGCAATGGCGGGGAAGCAGGACCCTCCTGGGCTGGGGCAAACCTCAAAACGCAACGCAACCGGGGAGGTCAGTGGGTTCCCATGACATCCATTGCGGGGTGGATGAGGGAGGCGGGAGAAGGCAAAGCGGGGAGGCCTCGCGATTGGATGAAAAGTAAAAGGATGGGCACACGCTTCCTTCGCACAAGGCGGGCGGGTGCAAGACCGTCAACAGTCAGCAACGAACAGGGTGACAAGAGCAATGCAGGCCAGGCCGAGGGACCCCACGGGTGCAGGAATTCACGCCCTGGGCCTCTTGTAAAAAAAAAAAAAAAAAATATATATATATATATATATATATATATATATATATACACACACACACACACACACACACACACACACACACACACATTTAAAAAAGCGTTACCCACTTTGGGGAAAGAGCATTTGTGAAGATAGACATGAGAGGAAGAGAGAGAGAGAGAGAGAATGTCTAATACACACGTGCGCGCACGCACACACACACAAAGGCACAGCACAGAGCGCGGCACACGCTAGGAGCATCTGAGGCCGCATTCCGTGCTGCATCTGGACACGCTGCGCAAACACCCCGTGCGTGAGGCTGGAGAACGGGGCCCAGGCCCGTTGCAGAGCGGCAATGCTGCGGCGTGAGAGAGGTGGCGCGTAGCCATACTCATTTCCCCCTTAATCCAAGACCGTCAGATCGCACAGATGGGAGGGCCACGTGCGAAGGTCCCCTGAGCTTTTTGGACAGAAACCTTCCGAAGGAGACAGATGTGGATGTCGGTGAGAGAACAGAGATATGAAATATCTATAGAGAGAGAGATAGGGTGCGGGTGTTATATCTGCACAGATATGCCCTGTGTGACCTTCATTTCTAGTCCCCTCTCCTCTCCCCGCTCCCTCCCAACATGATCAGCACGGCGAGCGCCCCTGGGTGACCACAGGCGGGCTGCGGTCAGCAAGCTCTAGGCCCACGTTCAAGGAGCTAAGAAACGAAGGCAACTAGTCAGGCATCCTATCTAATAAAAGCCTAATAGGCTAATTAGACCGGACAGCCGAACAACCTTCCAGATGTCCTTCCAGATGACCTTCTGGGTGAAGCCGGGGCTGTGAGGGCTGAGCCCCTTGCAAGAATTCATGCACCGGGACTCTAGTATACGCGTGCATGCATGCGTGTGTGTGTGTGTGTGTGTGTGTGTGTGTGTGTACGTGTGTGTGTGTACATATATATAGAGGCCCAATGCACGAAGATTCGTACGAGAATGGGCCTTCCCCCTCCCTTCCCTGGCTCCCGGCACCGCCTTCACTCTTGCCGGAGCCACCTTTCTGCCTTCCCATGCTGCCCAGAGGCCCGGAGCAGCTGGGGCAGTGCATCCCACCCCACCCCACCCCCGGCCGCTGGGTGCCTGTGTATGCAAATTAACCCGCCATCTTTGTTGGGTTCATTTGCATACTCACTCCTGATTGGCAGGTGGGTGTCGGGAAGGTACGGTCAATTTGCATCTTACTCTTTTATTAGTGTAGATATGACATCATAGAATTACTGCTGAGTTAAGAAACACTGCCCATTAGCCACACGTACGTTTTACATTTCTTAGAGGATCATACTTTATTTGCATTTTTAAAAGAAAAGGCAAAGTCACACTTTCATACAGATATCACATCAGCATATTTGTGCGAAGTTCTGTGCAAGTGAATTCGCCGACGAGGGAGCCAGGACCGTGTCACCAGCGGCCGGCCATCGGAAGAGAATTCCAAGAACAGACGTGAAAAACGCTCACGCGCACGTGCTGAACCAGGGCCATCCGGGCCAGGCGTCGACCCACCAGACCCTCCTCCGCGCGTGGCTACGGTTTTCCCGCCACAGACGGCGTAGGAAGCGAGCTCCCCAACACCACGGGGACCACAGGGAAGCGGGAAGGCGGCGGGGACCCCCTCTGATCGCATCTACCTCCTTTACACGTCTTTCGCGTCCAAAAAGCATGAATAGGGGGTTAATGGCCGACGTGCAACGTCCACCTTCGTCACGTGACCGCGTCCTAATTCACCCACGGGGCCCTTATTCGTGGGGCATACACGGAGTGGCCAGATGAGGATGATCTCTGAATGCATAATAATCTGGCCACTCAGTATATGTATTAGAGACCCAGTGCATGAATTCATGCATGGGTGGGGTCCGGCCAGCCTGGCCAGGGGGAGGGGACGTGGGCGGTCAGCTGGCCTGCCTGCTGGTCGACCTCCTGGTCAAGGGGACCATTTACATATGAGCCTTTTATTCTATAGGATGGACACGGAGTGGACAGATGATTCTGCGTTCAGAGATCGTCCTCATCTGGCCACTCCGTGTAGATTCTCCAAACGTTGGGAATGTCTCCAGCGGCGAACCAGAACTCCCGGATAAAGCGTTTCAAACAAACAGAAGGTGTTTGGCTTTTTATTTATTTATTTTTCCTATAACAAAATATCTCCGCGTGAACATTGGATGTCTTGGGTTCGGATGCCCCGTAAAAAAACACCACCAAAGAACACACCCAAAAAATACAAAAAAAAAACAACAGCAAACCGTTGGAGGTAGAGAGCATGCCTGCCCCATCTGGACACGCTATGCCAACATGCTACGTCCAGAGAGTCGGCGGACACAGGAGGCGTGTTGGCGTGGGCTAATGAGCAGGCGGAATTCCTAAGGCTCAAGCGTAACCCGGTTTCCCCGCTCAGCTTGCAAAACCCACCGAAGGCCGCCTGGCCGCTGTCAGCAGCCGCTGGTTGCCAGGGCAACATCCGTGAGTGACGGAGCACAGAACGGACATGAACAGGTACACGCATAGGTGCGCACGAAGGCACACACATGCATGTGTTCACATTCCACACGTGCCAGGCAGGGGGCAGGAAGAAATAAAAATAAGTATAACTTCGTTTGTCTTGGGAATCGATCGCACCTGCACAGGAATGGATACAGACACACACCTGCGTACACACACGTATTCCCACGCAAGCATGTACACGGATGGATGTGTGTACATTCCATGTACATGACAAGTACACGCCTGTTCAGATGCAAGTGTTCCCAGGTTATCCACGTGACGGTGTGGGTCGGTTCTGATCTCTGCTCTGGGCTGCCTTTGTTTTGAATCTGTCCATCGACCAGTTACAGTTGGTTAACATTTGTTTTTTTATTTTATATACTTTTTAAATATGTTTTTATTGATTGCAGAGAGGAAGGGAGAGGCAGAGAGGGAGAGAAACGTCCACGATGAGAGAGAATCATGGATCGGCTGCCTCCTGCACGCCCCACACTTGGGGATGAAGCCCGCAACCCGGGCCTGTGCCCTGACCAGGAATCGAACCCTGACCTCCCGGTTCCTAGGTCCACGCTCAACCTCGGAGCCACGCCAGCCGGGCTGGTTGGCTAGCACTGAGGGAAGGGGCGGGAGTCCTGAGGCTGGAGGAGTGTCTCCGGGGCAGGTCGGGGATGCCCCTGCTGATGCTGGCCGGTGGCTCCCCGTGGGGGTTGCGCCGGTGGCTCCCCGTGGGGTCTGGGCTCCGGGCAGCGTCAGGCGAAGGGCGGCAGCCCGAAGAGCTGGGGCTGGAAGTCCTGCAGGGAGGCCAGCACCACCGTGGCCTTCGTGGTCAGCTCCCGGCGCAGGTTTCCGTCGGGGACCATCACCACCTGCATCCCGGCCGCCAGGGCCGCCTCCACCCCGTTGGGGGCGTCTTCGAAGACCAGGCACTGCAGGTGGGAGAGAGGGGGTTGACACGGGGGCGCACAGCGGAGAGCCGTGCAGGCCAGGCCTCCCTCCTCCTCTCCGTCGCCGGAAGAGGGGGGGGGAGGGGGGGGGCGTGCAGATGGGGCCAGAGAGGGAGAGGCTGTGGCTCAAGGACCTTGGAGGGGAGAGCACCCTCCTTCTGCAGCGGACAGACGCCCACGATGCCTTATGGGAAATGGGGGAGGGGCAGGTGAGGGCTGTGCTTTAAGGGGGCTTTATGGGAAATGGGGGAGGGACGGGTGAGGGCTGTGCTTTAAGGGGGCTTTATGGGAAATGGGGGGAGGGGCAGGAGAGGGCTGTGCTTTAAGGGGGGCATTGTGGGAAATGGGGGAGGGGCGGGTGAGGGCTGTGCTTTAAGGGGGGCTTTATGGGAAATGGGGGAGGGACGGGTGAGGGCTGTGCTTTAAGGGGGGCTTTATGGGAAATGGGGGAGGGACGGGTGAGGGCTGTGCTTTAAGGGGGGCTTTATGGGAAATGGGGGAGGGACGGGTGAGGGCTGTGCTTTAAGGGGGGCTTTATGGGAAATGGGGGAGGGGCGGGTGAGGGCTGTGCTTTAAGGGGGGCTTTATGGGAAATGGGGGAGGGGCGGGTGAGGGCTGTGCTTTAAGGGGGCATTATGGGAAATGGGGGAGAGGCGGGTGAGGGCTGTGCTTTAAGGGGGGCTTGCTTTAAGGGAGGTGGGGGAGGGGCGGGTGACCCCAGCCGCGCAGCCGTCCTGCTCACCCCAACAGGATGAATCAGACACGGGACCGCCCCCCCTCCCCCCGTTCTGCCTTCTGCCCCTCCCCCACGCGCACCCCTCCTCCCAGCCCACGCACCTGGTCCGCCGGGGCCGGAGGCGAGAACCGCCGGGCGCAGGTGAGGAAGATGTCGGGGTCCGGCTTGCCCGTCCGCACGTCGGGGTCGTCACCCAGCACCACGTGGTCGAAGAGGCCGAAGAAGTCCCGGTGGGCCTGGGTCTTCATCCGGAAGGACGCCGACCCCGAGCTGGTGGCCACGGCCATGGGCACCCGGTGCTGGCGCAGGTGGCGGACCAGGCGCTCCACCCCTGGGGGGACGGACGGGCTCCGTGAGGACCAGGGAGGAGGAGGGAGAGGCCCAGGGAGGAGGAGGGACGGGCTCCGTGAGGACCAGCGAGGAGGAGGGACAGGCTCAGGGAGGGAGGAGGGACAGGCTCAGGGAGGAGGAGGGAGAGGCTCAGGGAGGAGGAGGGAGAGGCTCAGGGAGGAGGAGGGAGAGGCTCAGGGAGGAGGAGGGAGAGGCTCAGGGAGGAGGGAGGAGGGACAGGCTCCGTGAGGACCAGGGAGGAGGAGGGACAGGCTCAGGGAGGGAGGAGGGACAGGCTCAGGGAGGAGGAGGGAGAGGCTCAGGGAGGAGGAGGGACGGGCTCAGGGAGGAGGAGGGAGAGGCTCAGGGAGGAGGAGGGAGAGGCTCAGGGAGGGAGGAGGGACAGGCTCAGGGAGGAGGAGGGACGGGCTCCGTGAGGCTCAGGGAGGAGGAGGGACAGGCCCAGGGAGGAGGAGGGAGAGGCCCAGAGAGGAGGAGGGAGAGGCCCAGGGAGGAGGAGGGAGAGGCCCAGGGAGGGGGAGGGACAGGCCCAGGGAGGAGGAGGGAGAGGCCCAGGGAGGAGGAGGGACAGGCTCAGGGAGGAGGAGGGACAGGCCCAGGGAGGAGGAGGGAGAGGCCCAGGAGGGAGGAGGGAGGAGAAGGGCCAGGCTCAGGGAGGAGGGAGGAGGGCCAGGCTCAGGAGGGAGGAGGGACAGGCTCAGGGAGGAGGAGGGACAGGCTCAGGGAGGAGGGAGGAGGGCCAGGCTCAGGGAGGAGGAGGGAGAGGCTCAGGGAGGAGCGACAGGCTCAGGGAGGAGGAGGGCCAGGCTCAGGAGGGAGGAGGGCCAGGCTCAGGGAGGAGGAGGGCCAGGCTCAGGGAGGAGGAGGGCCAGGCTCAGGGAGGAGGGCCAGGCTCAGGGAGGAGGGAGGAGGGACAGGCTCAGGGAGGAGGGAGGAGGGCCAGGCTCAGGGAGGAGGAGGGACAGGCTCAGGGAGGGCCAGGTGCAGGTTGGCTGAGCCTGTCTGGCAGAAACGTGTCCCCCGGGGCTGGGGCGGTGCTGGCCCACAGGGGCCCGGAGACCAGTTTGTCCCGGAGGGTGACTACGCAAGGCCTGTGCTCTGGGTTCCGGGAAGCCCCGAGCCACAGAAGCCCTCCGTCAGCCCTGGCCCTGCGGGGAGGGAGGTCGGGGCACGGTGCCGAGACGAAGGGAAGGGGAAGGGAGGGGAGGGGAGCAGAGAATAAGGACGGAGAATGCAAGCCACCTGCTCCCGCAGCAGCACATCCACAGCAGGTGGAGGGACGGCCCCAGGCGTGTGGGCTGCGAGGCCGGGCACAGGCACGTGGGCTCACGGGGGTGCAGGCGGGCCGTGACAAGGGCCTGGTTATACGGGAAGCGTCCAGGGCGACAGGAGGCCCCCAGCCTCATCGAGGCCGCCTAGGACAGCAGCGATGTCCAGCTCCTCCCGGGCGCCAGGGCTCCCCGAAAAGAAGGCGTCGCTCCCATAACCGCCCCTGCGTCCTCCACGGCCACAGCGAAGGCTGTGGTCACGGTCCCCGGGGGGGAGCCCTCCCGTGAGACGCCAGGGCGGGGGTGGGAGCGTCCAGCCCGCGGGCCGTAGGAGGGCCAACCAGGAAATCGCGGGGTCTGGCCCGGCCGAGGCCTGAGGGGTGAGCTCATGAGATGTCTCACCCTGTACGTAGGGCAGGCGAACGTGTAAGTGCATGAACGTTTAAGCGAATGCCGTTCTAAATATCGCCCCGGCCCTCAGCAGCAGAAGGTCCCTCATCCCCCCGTCTAAAGGACGGGTGGCCCTCAACTCTAGCCAGGACACCGAGACAGGCCTTAGAGATAACGTCACAGCGGCTATCGGCCGGGTGCCAAGTCCCGAGTGTCCAGTGTGCGTTCAGGAATCCCTATGCCTGCAAAGGAGCAGACACATACACGGAGTGGCCAGATTAAGGTGAGCTCTGAACGCATAATCATCTGGGCACTCCGTGTCCATCCTACAGAATGAAAGGCTCATAGGCACATGGTCCCCTCGACCAGGAGGATGGCGGGACCCCACCCATGCATGAATTCACACACTGGGCCTCATATATATATATGTGTGTGTGTGTGTGTATATATACACACACACACACATTTACACACACATTTACACACACACACACACACACCAAGTGGCCAGATGAGGATGATCTCTGGACGCATCATCCTCTGGCCACTCCGTGTCCATCCTATAGAATAAAAGGCTCATAGGCACATGGTCCCCTCGACCAGGAGTTTGACCAGCAGGCAGGCCAGCCGACTGACCGTGTCCCCTCCCCCTGGCCAGGCTGGCCGGACCCCACCCATGCACGAATTCATGCACCGGGCCTCTAATATATATATATATATATATGTGTGTCTGTATACACACACACACACACACACACGCACACTCACGAGTGGCCAGATTATGATGCGCTCAGAGGTCACCATCATCTGGCCAGTGTACAGCCGGATGCCAGGAGGGAAATGTGGCCACGCAGAAAGAAATGTAGAAATGACCACTGCCAGAGGGGCCCCCAAACAGGATGCGGGGGCGTGGCCCTCCTGGGTCAGTCGCCCGGGAAACAGCATCCGATGGTGATGCAGGGCGTGGCCCTCCTGGCCAATCCCCAGGGCGGCAGCGTAGAGAGAGCCTGGGCGGGTCCTTCTCGGTGCTAAGGGGACCCCTTCTTCGGGCCCCACCCTCTCGACCTCGTCAGACGCTGATCCCCCTCGAACGGTCCCATGTCCCCCTGTGGCTTCGTCCTGTTCCCGCGCCTCACACCCCAGGGGGTTGTTTCCGAGTCCGAGTATTTGTGAGTCTCCCAGTACCTCTCAGTCACGGGCATCCGTCTGAATGCCCACGTGATCAGGGCACCCGGGGTGTCCGATTCCCGTGCTGCTTTTTAACGCGCGGGGAGCACGGCTTCCTGCCTGAAGGGCTCCGCGCTGTGTCCCGTCGAGGGTCCCCCGTGCGCGTGAGTATCGTTTGTACTCTGCTGTTGTCGGGTACGTCGTGGTACAAACGTCGATTCAGATCGGTTGCCTGTGTCTGCAAGAAACCTACCTTAAATATAAATACCGAGGATGAAAAATAAAGAGGATGGAGCCCTAGCCGGGGTGGCTCCGTGGATAGAGCATCGGCCTGCAGACTGAAGGGTCCCGGGTTCGATTCCGGCCACGGGTACATCCCCAGGAGGGGGCGTGCGGGAGGCAGCCAATCCATGATTCTCCCTCATCATGGATGTTTCTCTCTCTCTCTCTCCCTTCCTCTCCGAGATGAGTAAAAATATATTTAAAACATAAATAAAAGCGTTGAGAATTCTATGTGACCTAAGTACTACGTGAAGGACAGTCAGGGTAGCCTATTAAAGAGACGAGTGAGCTTCAGGATAGTGAAGGGCTCTCATCAGACAGAACATTTCCTAATGACAAGTGGCCAGTTCAACCAGACACAGCAGTGTAAACACGCGTGAGTCACCTCACAGAGGGTCGAAACACACACACACACACACACACACACACACACACAGGGCAAAACCTGGCGAAACGGAACGGAGAAACACACAGACAGGGGTTTCCAATTCCTCTCTCCATCACGATTAGAACAAGGAAACAGAACATACGGGAGGACAGAGCCGACTTCAAAGACACCTTCAGGCAGCTGATCGGAATCGACGTGTGCACCCGACAGCAGCCGAATACAAATGATCCTCCCGCGCACACGGGGGACCGTCGACAAGACCGAACACGACATCCTTCAGGCAGGAAGCGATGCTACCGCGTTTTACAGGGACGGAAATCACACAGCCTGCGTGCCCTGATGACAACGGAATTAGGACGGACGCCCATGACCGAGAGGTATTTGGAAATTCACCAACAGTCGGGTTTTAAACAACACCCTTGGGTGGAAGGCGTGGGATAAAGATGAAGCCACAAAGGGACCTTGGGCATTTTCCGGAGGGATCCGAGTTGGATGAGGTCGACAGGGTGGGGCCCCTAACCAGGAGATTAGCGCCCTGTGAGAGGAGGACCCCCCCAGCTCTCCCCCGTGAGGACACAGCGCAAACGGCCATCTGAGTGGCGGGAAGAGGCCCCCACAGAACCAGGCCGTGGACGTCCGGCTGCAGAACTGTGTCTGGTTTAAGCCCCGTCGGTGGTTCTTGTGCAGCTGGCCCAGCAGACACTCAAGGGAGTGAGAGGGTCAGCTCACCCGGGCCCCGAAGTCCCGAAGGTGTTGGACACGGTCGGCCTCCACCCCCCCACCTCCGCCCCCCATTAAACTGTGCAGGGGAGGAGGGCTCCCCCACATCCACCCTCAGATGCTCACGCCAGGGGACCCACGGCAAAAGGCTTCTCTCCACATCACGTTTACACCCCATTGCCTGACCGTGACACCCACCCCAGCCAATGGAGCACTCCCAGGCGGGTTTGTGGGGTGCAGAGAGCCTCAGAGTCCCCCCCCCCCCCCAAAATTCAAGTCCATAGGAACCTCAGAGGGTGACTTCGCTTGGAAATAGGGTCCCCGATCAGAAGGGGAAGCAGCCCCTGATGATGGCGTGTCCAACACTGCCCAGGCCCATCCGGAGACGTGGGAAGGAGGGGGCCCCGTGGCGACAAGAGGCAGGAAGGACATCCCCTCGCCGGCCTGGGGCACAGGGAGGGGAGCGTGAAGGAGTGGAAGCTGGTTTCTAAAGGGATCTGTCTGTGCTGGCCCTCGGGGCACCGGTGTTGAGTGTTCTGAAGGACGTCTGTCTGTCCCCGATAAGCCTGCGCCAGGGCCTCCTGGGTAAACGGGGTGAGGGCCAGGGACCTCAGAAGGCGGACGGTCCGTCCCTTCATCTGATTGTCTCTGCCTCCGCCACGCCCCTGGTCACTGCAGAGCCGACGTGTCTGGCTCAGGGTAAACGGGATGAATACCCCGGTTCCTGCCCGGGGTGATTTCCATCACAATTTGAAATTCGGCTGCTTTCAGAAAGCGAGGAGACCCGTGGGCGACCTCAATGGACGTTGCACCCTGAGTCACGGAGGAAGTGGCCACAGGACACTGGGGTCAAAAGTCCTTCCCGCCTGGACATGCAAGGAGACAGGTCCTGAGCAATCAGCTGCTAATGGGGGGCGGAGGGGTGATTTAAGCCGTGGTCAGCCCTACATGCTCAGGGGGACGGGCCAGGACAGGGACACGCCTGCATCACAAGGAGGGGCCGTTTCCCTGGTGACTGGCTCAGGAGGGACACGCCCCGGCATGACAATCAGGGCCTGTTCGCCTGGTGATTGGCTCAGGAGGGACACGCCTGCATCACAATGAGGGGCCGTTTCCCTGGTGACTGGCACAGGAGGGACACGCCCCGGCATGACAATCAGGGGCTGTTCGCCTGGTGATTGGCTCAGGAGGGACACGCCCCCATCACAATGAGGGGCCGTTTCCCTGGTGATTGGCTCAGGAGGGACACGCCCCCGCATGACAATCAGGGGCCGTTTCCCTGGTGATTGGCTCAGGAGGGACACGCCCCCGCATGACAATCAGGGGCCGTTTCCCTGGTGACTGGCTCAGGAGGGACACGCCCCGGCATGACAATCAGGGGCTGTTCGCCTGGTGATTGGCTCAGGAGGGACACGCCTGCATCACAATGAGGGGCCGTTTCCCTGGTGACTGGCACAGGAGGGACACGCCCCGGCATGACAATCAGGGGCTGTTCGCCTGGTGATTGGCTCAGGAGGGACACGCCCCCATCACAATGAGGGGCCGTTTCCCTGGTGATTGGCTCAGGAGGGACACGCCCCCGCATGACAATCAGGGGCCGTTTCCCTGGTGATTGGCTCAGGAGGGACACGCCCCCGCATGACAATCAGGGGCCGTTTCCCTGGTGACTGGCTCAGGAGGGACACGCCCCGGCATGACAATCAGGGGCTGTTCGCCTGGTGATTGGCTCAGGAGGGACACGCCCCGGCATGACAATCAGGGGCCGTTTCCCTGGTGACTGGCTCAGGAGGGACACGCCCCGGCATGACAATCAGGGGCTGTTCGCCTGGTGATTGGCTCAGAAGGGACACGCCCCCATCACAAGGAGGGGCCGTTTCCCTGGTGATTGGCTCAGGAGGAACACGCCCCCGTATGACAATCAGGGGCTGTTCCCCTGGTGATTGGCTCAGGAGGGACACGCCCCCGTATGACAATCAGGGGCTGTTCCCCTGGTGATTGGCTCAGGAGGGACACGCCCCCATCACAATGAGGGGCTGTTCCCCTGGTGATTGGCTCAGGAGGAACACGCCCACGCATGACAATCAGGGGCTGTTTCCCTGGTGATTGGCTCAGGAGAGACACGCCCCCGCATGACAATCAGGGGCTGTTCCCCTGCTGATTGGCTCAGGAGGGACACGCCCCTGCATGACAATCAGGGGCTGTTTCCCTGGTGATTGGAGACACACCCTTGGTGATTGGCCCAGGCAGACACAGCCCTGGAGACTAGCTCAGGAGGGACACGCCCCCGAATGACAATCAGAGGCTGTTTCCCTGGTGATTGGAGACACACCCTTGGCGACTGGCCCAGGAGACACACCCTTAGTGATTGGCCCAGGCAGACACAGCCCTGGTGACCGGCTCAGGAGGGACCCACCCCTGCCTCATAATCTGGCACAATTCCCCTGGCAATGGGCCACCCATGCCTCCTAGTTAATTTCCTAAATGCCTGCAAGGGCCACAGCTCTCGCCTTCAAAGCACAGAGAAATGAATGGTGTGGAGTTAATAACACACCCTCTCTACTGACAGCCTTCCTGGCGAATGAGGTCAAGGTGACCTCCACCACTGGACATCCCCGACCAGAAGGTGCCTTCAGAAAGGCAGGAAGTTCCGTTCCCATCCCTCCCTCAACGCTGCGGACCAAGCAGGGGGGCACAAAATGAACATGTGGATCTGGGCCAGGATGGAGGCAGCCTTCTCTGTGGTACCCAGGCCTCTTCTTCACGCCCTTGGCGTCTCCTCCTGTTTTGCCCCCCTCTGGGTTACGAGTGCGGGGTGCGGAAATGGCCTCACGCTTTCACAGACAGACTTTGGATACACTGAAAAGTGCCTCCTCTCGTCTGTAAGACTTGGAAAAGTTTAAGTAAGTCCACCCACAGAATTAGAGTGGTAAGAAGCAAGGTGCGTCCCAGGAAGAGATTTAAATAGCGCCCCCCCCCCCCCTTAAGGTCCTCGAGTGGGAGGATCGAGAACACAGGGAAAAGAGCTGGTCATCAGGTGAGGTAAGCAGGGTGACACCCTCTGTGAGATCCTCTTCTGGGACTGCCTGGGTCTGGCACCTTTCGGCACTGAACCCCAACGAGGACAGTGCGTTGATGGGGACACCAGGTAGGTTTCATAGCGGAGACTGGCTAGTATTCCACCCAAACCACCTGACTGGCGGGATGAGGCCTCCGTGTTCGTGCAACGGCAGTGGGACATGACATTTATACTAATAAGACAGTAATATGCTAATTAGACCAGACATCTTCCAGACGTCCTTCTGGATAAAGCCACGGTGACGGGGGCTGAGGCAGAGGCAGTTAGGGGTGATGAGGCTGGCGGGGGAGGGCAGTTAGGGGCAATCAGGCTGGCAGGGGAGAGCGGTTAGGGGCCATCAGGCCAGCAGGGGAGGGCAGTTAGGAGGCAATCAGGATGGCAGGCAGAGGTGGTTAGGGGCTATCTGATAGGCAGGCAGGTGAGCGGTTAGGAGCCAGTGGTCCCAGATTACGAGAGGGATGTCCTGGATTGGAGAGGGTGCAGGCTGGGCTGAGGGACCCCTCCTATGCATGAATTCATGCACCGGGCCTCTAATATATATATATTTACACACACACACACTGAGTGGCCAGATTATTATGTGTTCAGAGATCATAATAATCTGGCCACTCCGTGTCCATCCTATAGAATAAAAGGCTCATATGCAAATGGTCCCCTCGACCAGGAGCTCGACCAGCAGGCAGGCCGGCCAACTGCCCATGTCCCCTCCCCCTGTCCAGGCTGGCCGGACCTCACCCATGCGCGAATTCATGCACTGGGCCTCTGAAATAAATACACACACACACACACACACACACACACACACACTGAGTGGCCGGATTATTATGCGTTCAGAGGTCATAATAACCTGGGCACTCAATGTATATATACATGTATACACACACACACACACACACACACACACACACACATACATGACAACGCATGACTCAGACGTGACTGTGACTCATAGCCATGCAATTTGCAATCCACAATGACCGCTCTCACGGCACCGTTTTTCTCCCCGCTCCCCAGAAATGCCAGAGACGGAGTTTGCACCTTATCTCCTGCAAGAATCCTAATTAGCATTCCATTCGGAAGCATTTTCCGGCCTTGTAATCCAGAACGTTCCTGACCCTCTCCCTTTTAGCCAGAAACACGGAGCAGCTCTGATCGCTCGTCAGCTAACAAGCCCCCAGGGGACAGCAGTCGGCGTAGCGCGAGGGGTGGGGGGCCACACGGCAGGCACATGGCACTGGCATCCCGCCTTTCCCTTTTAAAGGATTAAGCTTCCCCGTCACCTTTCATAATGAAGCTGCTCCGGGGAGACCCGGCTGCTTGTTGATCATCAATTTGCTCAGCCCGGCCGGCATGGCCCGGTGGTTGGGCGTTGACCTGTGAACCGGGAGGTCACGGTTCGATTAGGTTGCAAGCCGGATCCCCAGGCGGGGGGGTGGGTGGGGGGGTGGGGGGGTGGGGGTGGGCGTGCAGGAGGCAGCCGATCCATGATTCTCTCTCCTCATGGAGGTTTCTCTCTCACCCTCTCCCTTCCTCTCTGAAATCAATAAAAACATATTTACAAAAAAAAAAAAAGAAAGAAAATACATTTTGCTCAAGTTTGAATTATTGCTGAAACATTAATACTGTCCTGGATTTTGAAAAGAAAAGGCCAAATCCTTTTCTTGATATGTATGAAAGTCACAATTTGAAGCAATTCCGCGCCCGAAGGTCACGTTTATATAACAGAACACAAACAAAATTCCAACGTTTTTTGGACCTCAGGACTCGGTGAAAGAAATGTATGTTGCTTTTTTTAACAAATACATTTGTTATTGGTGTCAGAGAGGAAGGAAGAGGGAGAGACAGAGAGAAACATCCACGAGGAGAGGGAATCATGGATCGGCTGCCTGCCGCACGCCCCCTCCTGGGGATCCAGCCCACAACCGGGCCTGTGCCCTGGACCGGGAATCGAACCCTGACCTCCTGGTTCCTAGGTCGACGCTCAACCACGGAGCCACGCCGGACGGGCAGCAATGTTTAGTACTTGAAGACGTCCTTCAAACAAGATTGAACCATCATCCTACAGAATAAAAGCCAATGATGCTACGTGTCTGACAGTCCGTTTGACCAGTCGCTATGACGCGCACCGACCACCAGGGGGCAGACGCTCCGACCGGTAGGCTAGCTTGCTGCTGGGGTCCGGCCGGCCGAGTGGGACTGGGCCACACGGGCCGGACACGCCCTGGAGCCCTCCTGCAGTCCCTCCCCGGCCCCGATCATGCACCGGTGGGGTCCCTCGGCCTGGCCTGCGCTCTCTCACCATCCAGGACCCCACAGGTGCACGAGTCCACGCACCGGGCCTTGCGTCACCCAGAAGACCCTGTGTCCCGGAACCCGGCTTCCGAAACCGGAAGAGCGCTGTAGGGCGACGGCGGGGGGGCGGGCGCACCTGGCATGAGGGCCGCGGTGGGGAACAGCTCCTTCAGCATCGCCTGGCTCTCGTCCACCAGCTCCTCCTTGGTCGTGGGCAGCTGCAGCGTGTCTATGATGATCTGTGCCGCCTCCAACGCCGTCTTGCCCATCACCAGGGACTTGACGTCCCAGCTGTACTCCTTCCCGTAGCGGCCGCAGATGTCCTCGAACACCACCGAGTACAGCCGTTCGGTGTCTGCGGAGACACCGGCAAGACGGAGATGGAAGGTGGGGGGAAGGCGGGGGGGAGGGGGGCAGGCCACGTTCCCGTGGCGTCTGGGGCACGCCCTGGCTGGTGTGGCTCAGTGGGTACAGTGCAAGCCTGCAGACGGAAGGGTCCCGGGTTCGATTCCGATCAAGGGCATATGCTTGTGTTGTGAGATCGATCCCCAGTGTGGGGGCGTGCAGGGGGAAGCCGATCCATGATTCTCTCTCCTCATGGATGTTCCTACCTCTCTCCCCCCCTCTCCCTTCCTCTCTGAAATCAATTAAAAAATAAAAAATATATATATTTAAAACTGGGACCCAAACCAATCTGTAGTTTTATCACCACCCAACCCCCCACCGTTAAAATATGACCCACGTTTCCAATGACTGAGCACAGAGGATCTGGGACAGAAATTTATATTTTGGTAAATTATGATCAACACAGCACATCACACTTGACTCGGAATGGACGTGAGAAACCTCACGAAACCAGGTATCAACCGTGGGCGTACAGAAAGGACATGTGCACGGACCACGGCCAGTTCAGTGAAAGGAACTGCACGGAGTGGCCAGATGATGATGATCTCTGAACGCATAATAATCTGGCCACTCAGTGTGTGCATGTTGTGTGTGTGTGTGTGTGTGTGTATGTATATATATATATATATATATATATATATATATATATATATATGAGGCCAGGTGCATGAATTCGTGCATGGGTGGGCTCCGGCCAGCCTGGCCAGGGGGAGGGGACATGGGTGGTGGGCCGGCCTGCCTGCTGGTCGAACTCCTGGTCAAGGGGACCATTCGCATATTCGCCTTTTACTCTATAGGATGGACACTGAGTGGCCAGATGATTGTGCGTTCAGAGATCATCATCACCTGGCCACTCAGTGTGCATGTGTGTGTGTATTAGAGGCCAGGTGCATGAATTTGTGCATGGGTGGGGTCCGGCCAGCCTGTCCAGGGGGAGGGGACCTGGGCGGTTGGTCGGCCTGCCTGCTGGTCGAACTCCTGGTCAAGGGGACCATTTGCATATTAGCCTTTTATTCTATAGGATCAACATGGAGTGACCAGATGATGATGATCTCGGAACGCATAATAATCTGGCCACTCGGGGTGTGTGTGTGTGTGTGTGTGTATATATATTAGAGACCCGGTGCATGAATTCATGCATGGGTGGGGTCCGGCCAGCCTGGCCATGGGAAGGGGACATGGGCGGTGGGCTGGCCCGCCTGCTGGTCGAGGGGACCATTTGCATATTCGCCTTTTATTCTATAGGCTAGACACTGAGTGGCCAGATGATTATGTGTTCAGAGATCATCATAACCTGGCCACTCAGCGTGTGTGTGTGTGTGTGTGTGTGTATACAGACACACACACACACACACACACACACACATATATATATATATATATATATATATATATGAGGCCCGGTGCATGAATTTGTGCATGGGTGGGGTCCGGCCAGCCTGGCCAGGGGGAGGGGACATGGGCGGTGGGCCAGCCTGCCTGCTGGTCGAACTCCTGGCCGAGGGGACCATGTGCCTATGAGCCTTTAATTCTATAGGATAGACACGGAGTGGTCAGGTGATGATGCGTTCAGAGATCATCCTCATCTGGCCACTCCGTGTGTTCACTGGGGACGCGCTACGTGAGAGGCGGCGAGAGGGACCCGGTCGTCGAGCCGAAAGCAGGCCTCGCCAGGTAGGGCCACCGGCCAGCGACCAGCGCCAACAGGTTCATGCGTTGTCTGTTGGGGAAGAACACACACCAAGACAGAGCCGGCTAGGACAGTTCCGGGAAATGCAGCCCATTCAGGCGACTGGCTCTCTCCGCCCAGGGCCGACTGCAAAGCCCATCAGCTCACCTGCACGACATGAGACCCTTTCCCCTGAGACCCGAAGGGGACGTCAGAGAGCGGGATGCCAGGCCTTCACGAAGGATCCCAGCCATGCAGGAGGAGAGAGGAGACGGTGGCCAGAAAGGGGGGCGGGGCCTGCTCCCCAGCACACCCCGCAGGCTCTCCCCCGGGGGGGCGGCCGCCGGAATGGCTCTTCCTGCCAACACTCAGGCTCCCAGAGCTCGAGGCCCTGGGGAGGGAGCCGGCTCCCAGCCTCAGTGTACAGGGAGGGAGCTCGGAGGAGCTGGGCTGCCCCGCGCTGAGGTGTGTGAGGGCCTGGCGTGTGTGAGTGACGAGCGTGACGGGAGCGCGGTGGTGTCTGCTCACACCCCCGTGGCAGGCCAGCTGCAGCACCCTCGGAGGATGCCTGCAAGCACGGGAGCGTCCCCTCCCACGGCTGTGCGCTGTCTGCTTCCACCGTCAGGGAGATGATAGATGCCTCTGCTTTGGATAAATACGGGTGACGATCGTCTGATGGAAGGATCGCGGGGACACGGAAACCTCTGATTAGCACTGAGCTTTATGATCAACTCTTCTATTTAACAGGCAGGGGTGTTGGTCTGAGGATGTCTCCCTGGGAATCAGATTCAGGTTGAAGATACCGTCCTATATAATAAAGGGTTCATATGCTAATTAGACCGGAGGGCGGAATGACCTTCTTAGAACGGGCTGTGGGCCGAGCCCCTTGCACGAATTTCGTGCATCAGGCCTCCAGTTTTGAAGAGAAAAACGTTGCCCAGCTGGTGTGGCTCAGTGGGTGAGCATCGACCTAGGAACCAGGAGGTCAGGGTTCGATTCCCCGTCAAGGGCACAGGCCCGGGCTGTGAGCTCCATCCCCAGTGGGGGGCGTGCAGGAGGCAGCCAGTCGGTGATTCCCTCTCATCATTGATGTTTCTCTCTCTCTCTTCCTCTCTGAAATCGATAAAAATATTTTAAAAAAATAAATTAAAATATTGCTAGATTACACATCTGATGTAAACAGGTATATGTATGTATATACATATATATACACACACACACACATACATATATATATATCTGTATATGAAGACTGACCTTAAGGATCATAAACCTAAATGCAGACCCCAAACTAGGAAACCTGTAGAAGACACAGGAGAAGGGTTCTTGAAAGTGAGGGATGTAGGACGTGCCCATCACGCAACACACTCAGCAAGGGCCACAGAACCTACTCAAAATTATAGGACCTCCCCCCCGACCCCCACCCCCCGGCCAGTGAAAACGCAAAGGCAAGCCACAGATGGAGAGAGAAAAAAATATCTTTTTGAATCCTCACCCGGGCATATGTTTCCATGGATTTTGAGAGAGAGTGGAGGGGAGAGGGAGAGACAGAGAGAAACATCGATGAGAGAGAAACGCATCGACGGGTTACCTCCTGCATGAGCCCCGGCCAGGGCCTGGTCGCCCCTAATTGCTCTCCCCTGACGGCCTGATCGCTCCTAACCGCCTCTGCCTCGGCCCCCGCCACCGTGGCTTTGTCCAGAAGGACATCCGGTCTAATTAGCCTATTACCCTTCTATTAGTATAGATTATTTTGTTGTTGTTAATCCTCACCCAAGGATATTTTTCCACTGATTTTTAGAGAGAGTGGGAGAGAGAGGGACAGACAGAGAGCCACATGGACGGGTGGCCTCCTGCACCCCGACCAGGGCCCGGGCCGGGGAGGATTCTGTCACCGAGGTACGTGCCCTTGACAGGAATCGAACCCGGGACCCTTTGATCTGTGGGCCGATGCTCTGTCCACTGAGCCACGCCGGCCAGGGCTGCACACCTGACTTCAGCCCATCAGGCCGCCTGTGGACGGCTGGCGTCCAGCACATGTGTGTCCTGCTATACCGTCAGGTCCGGGATCAGCCGTTACAGCAGCCGTCAGACACGCATACACAGCCCACCCTGAACACGGCTTTCTCAAACCGGGCGGCAGTTTCTTTAAAAAATTAAGTGCAGGCCTCCCCGGGGTGTCTCCGTGGATGGAGCGTCGGCCTGAGGACGGAGGGGTCCCGGGTTCGATTCCGGCCAAGGGCATGTACCTGGGCTGCAGGCACATCCCCAGTGGGGAGCGTGTAGGAGGCAGCTGATGGATGTTTCTCTCTCACCGATGTTTCTAACTCTCTCTCCCTCTCCCTTCCTCTCTGTAAAAAAATCAATAAGATATATTAAAAAAAAAAAAGTTAAGTACAGGCCTTGGGTCTATAACCACACGTGTGCTCCGTGAGAGGAAGATGAAAGGGTCGACACACCGACGGACTCCACATTCGAGGCCGAGAAGTGCCCGCGTCTGCTGCAGGTCAGAGGCAGCGTGGCGTGTCCTCGGGGTACGGGGGCGGGAGGCCAGGGCCAGGGCCACTGGCGGTGTCTGCCGGCGCCACCAAAATTATAACTCGCCCGGCAGCCGGCGTGGCTCCGTGGCTGAGCGTCGACCTAGGAACCAGGAGGTCACGGCTCCATTCCGGGTCCAGGTTGCAGGCTTGACCCCCAGGGGGGGCGTGCAGGAGGCGGCCGGTCCGTGATTCTCTCTCATGGATGTTTCTCTCTCTCTCCCTCTCTCTGAAATCAATAGAAATGCACTTTTAAAAAACTGTATCCAGGTTCTCAACTATCTGCAAGGCCGCGCAGAACAGACGGGGCCCTCCGAGCCGGGAGGGGACCCACGCCCTGGGAGGGTATCTCCCACATCGGAACGCCACCCCCAGGCCGGTGCCACGTCCTCCGGGGAGTCTGCGGAGTCCTCCCTCCACGCCCACGTCACTGGGGCTGCAAGCAGGCTCCCCGCACTTGGTAATTACGGGGGAGGTGGGCCCCAAAGGGGTAATTTAAGGGGAGCAGTGCCCTGGCTCTGGGGTGACGGCCGGCCCCCGTGCAGGACAGGACAGGACACGGTGCCGCTCTGGGCACGGAAGGACCCAGAGGTAGGTGGGCGGCCGGGGGGACCTCGGCCCGTGGGGGTTCCGGGCTGTCAACAGCACAGGGGGGGACCCCCTCCGTTCCACTCCGGGGTTTCTGGGGGACGGGCCCCAGGCGCCGTGGGAGGGTCTGGAGGTGTGGACTGAAGGCAGCTACATGGCCTGCAGGTGAAGCTGTGCAGAGAGCCAGCCGGACGCCCTGTGAAATTGGGATTAAATGAGCGTGGCTAACTACACGTGCAAGGCGGGGCTGTAGGCAGATCCGAGAGGTGGGGGGGGGGGAGGGCTGGGTGGGCACACGCATACCCGCCTCTCTCAAAGCCTGTGTCGGCGCTGGCAGGTGTGCTCAGTGGTTAGCGCGCCGGCCCCGCAAACGGGAGGTCCCCGCGTTCGATTCCGCTCCAGGGCATGTACCCGGGGTGTACCTTTCCCGTCCTGGGCTGTGGTGCACGAGGGAGGCGACGGATGGATGTTTCTCTCTCTCTCTCTTCCCCTCCCCCCCCTCTAAAACCAATAAAAACATACACCGAGTGGCCAGATTATGATGACCTCTGAACGCATAAGGAGACATATATAAGGATATATATATAAGGAGATATATAGGGAGATACATATATGTATATATATGTTAGAGGCCCGGTGCATGAATGCGTGCATGGGTGGGGTCCGGCCAGCCTGGCCAGGGGGAGGGGACATGGGCAGTGGGCCGGCCTGCCTGCTGGTCGAAGGGAGCATTTGCATCGTAGCCTTTTATTCTATAGGACAGACACGGAGTGGCCCGACGGTTATGCGTTCAGGGATCATCCTCATCTGGCCGCTCCGTGTGCGTAAGAAGGAGTGGTCGGAGAGGAGATGTGCATGGATCTGAGGACGAGGGGGCTGTGAGCCAGGGATGCAGGCGGCGCGGAGAAGCTGGGAAGGACACGGGAGGAGGTTCTTCCCCAGAGACACCAGGACTCCAGCCCTAAAGGCGCTGGCCTCGGAGGCGGACCCGGGATTTCCAACCGCCGGGAACGCAGCCTAAGGCGTCCGCCTTGCCGCGAGCCCCTGTCCATGGGGGACCTCGGCCATGGAAAACACGGGGAACATTCCGAACCGTCTACTTTTCTTTCTTCTTCCTAACTGGACAATGCCTCGCAAACAGATAAACACCAGGAGGTCACGGTTCGATTCCCCGGTCCAGGGCACAGGCCCGGGTTGTGGGCTCGATCCCCAGTCGGGGGCGTGCAGGAGGCAGCCGATCCATGCTTCTCCCTCTCTCTTCTGCTTTCTGCAATCAACAAAAGCATTTTAAAAAGAAAGAAACGGTTATGCGTCCAGGCCAGTGTGGCTCCATGGTTGAGCGTCATCCCATGAACCAGGAGGTCACGGTTGGATTCCCGGACGGAAGGGTCCCAGGTTCGATTCCGGTCCTGGGCATGGACCTGGGTGGCGGGCACATCCCCAGTAGGAGGCGTGCAGGAGGCAGCTGATGGATGTTTCTAACTCTCTCTCCCTCTCCCTTCCTCTCTGTAAAAAAAAAAAAAAAAAATCCATGAGATATATTAAAAAAAATAATAATCCTATACGTATAATAAAGAGCTAAGAGGCTAATTAGACCCCACAGCCCCATGACCTTCCGGCCGAGGCGGCCGGGGACTGCGCGGGCGGAGCCCCTTGCACGGATTTGGTGCACCGGGCCTCTAGTGAATAACAGCAACACAAGAAGGCACCGTGTTTCGCGTCGTCACGGCCCCTTCCTGCCCCTCGGTGCGCGTTGCTTCCTCCGAGAGTGAATCTAGGGCAAGAGCTAATAACGTCAGCGCCTCTTCTATTTCCGTCAAGCGCTCCGTGGGGGCTGCGGATCGGAGCGGAGGTGAGCAGGACCGTGGGAGAGGGGGGCTCCGGCCATGGCCTGGGCGTGACCGAGAACTGGTGCAGGACCCCCCAAAGGCTGGCCCTGGACCCCCCTTCCTCCCCCACCCCCCCGCCCCCGCCGGCAGCTCACGGGCCATCCTGGGCCCAGACAGACAAACAGGTGACGCCACGTGACCCCCCTTACGGCCCTGCCGTCCACGGGCGTCTACGGAGACCTGGTATAAATCACACGCAACTCGGCACTAACTCCCCCTCACAGAGTAGCCCTGTTTCCTGCTGATTCTTCCCAGCGAACTGGGAAATACAGCTTCTTTTTCTTTAAGATTCTACGGAACGACTGTGTCAGATCCCTGGAAAACGCATTTCACATTCCACCGCATCTGACGTAGACCCAAATCCCTAATTCCGAATGTTCTTTCTTTTTAAAGGTATTTTTTATGGATTTCGGAGAGGAAGGGAGAGGGAGAAGAGGGAGGGGGAGAGAGAGATAGAGAGAGAGAGAGAGAGAGAAAAACATCCATGATGAGAATTACTGATCGGCTGCCGCCTGCATCCTCCACACTGGGGATTGAGCCCACAACCCGGGCATGTGCCCTTGACCAGACTCGAACCCAGGACCCTTCAGTCCACAGGCTGATGCTCTATCCACTGAGCCAAACTGGCCTGGGCATGAATATTCTTTATATATGTATTTTTTTTTACAGAAGGGAGAGGGATAGAGAGAAACATCCATCAGCTGCCTCCTGCACACCCCCTACTAGGGATGTGCCCACAACCAAGGTAAATGCCCGTGACCGGAATCGAACCCAGGACCCTTCAGTCCACAGGCCCACGCTCTATCCTCGGAGCCAAGCCAGCCGGGGCATGAATATTCTTAATGTCCCCCATCTGCCTGGATCCATGCTCCCTACGGCCCCGGGCCTGCGCTGCCCAATAAGGTGGGGGTAGCCATCCCACCCCCGCCCCTCCAATGTGGCTCCTTGCAGCCGAGACGCGACGTGCCGAGTGTAAAATGCACAGATTTCAAAGACCAGCCGTCAAACATGCATGCAAACCACCGGAATGATTTTTTTTTAATACGGATTATGTGTTGAATGGCAACCTTTTGGGTAACAGGATAGAATAACAACAACAAAAAAAAATTCCAATTCAAGTCGCATCTGCCTCCTTCGGCTAGTTTCAATCTACACCAGGGATCGGCAAACTGCGGCTCTGTTGACTCACGAGTTTGGCGACCACTGACCCAGACTCTCGATTCCAATAATTACAGGCTGTTGTTGTTCCTTGGGATTCAGGCCCTATCCCGGTGGTCGGCAAACTCTGGAGTCAACAGAGCCGCAGTTTGCCGACCACAGTACAAGGGTAATACGCTAAGTTAGACGGGGAGACCTGCCGTAGAAAGCCATGGTGGGTGGGGCCGAGGCAGAGGCGGTTAGGGGCAGTCAGGCCCGGAGGGGAGGGCAGTTGGGGGTGATCAGGCCCGGAGGGGAGGGCAGTTGGGGGTGATCAGGCCCGGAGGGGAGGACAGTTGGGGGTGATGAGGCCCAGAGAGGAGGGCAGTTGGGGGTGATCAGGCCCAGAGGGGAGGGCAGTTGGGGGTGATCAGGTGGGGAGGGGAGGGCAGTTGGGGGTGATCAGGTGGGGAGGGGAGGGCAGTTGGGGGTGATCAGGCCCGGAGGGGAGGGCAGTTGGGGGTGATCAGGCCCGGAGGGGAGGGCAGTTGGGGGTGATCAGGCCCGGAGGGGAGGGCAGTTGGGGGTGATCAGGTGGGGAGGGGCAGTTGGGGGGCCGAGCAGGCCGGCAGGGCGGGGCAGGCAGGTGAGTGGTTAGGAGCCAGCGGTCCCAGATTGCCAGAGGGAGGTCCGACTGCCAGTTTAGGCCCAATCTCCTCCCGGGGGGTCCCAGATGGGAGAGGGTGCAGGACAAACTGAGAGATCTCATCCCCGCCCCCCACCCTCCCCCGCCACCCCCGCCGTGCACTAGTGTTTACTAGGAGAAAATGTAAGGCGTGTTCCTTTATTCCTGTGGGCGCTGCTCTCGACCACAACTTCCCTTTGCGGCAAAGGCCCAGCTGCGTGCGTGCGTGCGTGCGTGCGTACCGGTTTCCAGTTGTTTATGAAGCAGATGCTAACCCTCCTCACCCGGAGCTGAGATACTGGTCATTCTTGCGCCATCTTGTGCTGGTTCATAGCCACCTCAGTCCCCCCCCCCCCCCCTCTCTCTCTCTCTCTCTCTGTCTCCCCCTCAATGGCGTGGAACAATGCCAAGACAGATCATATACCTGGATCCACCCGCCCAGGGTGACCGCGTGACATGAGCCTATGTCAACAAACACGGCGTCCTTTCTGTTTGGAGGGACAACAGTGTCACAGCACACCAGGAAGCAGCTCGGCTGCCCCGTCCACGTTCCCGAAAGAAAAAAAGAAAAAGAAAATCTCTATTTACTTCCTCATTCTCCTTGGATTGAGCAAGCAGCTCCTGTAAGAATTTTCCCCAGGAACCTGTATTCAATTCCACTTCCTTGAAAAGCAACCATAGGGGCTACAGTATCCAAGAGAACTTCTGGGGAGGCGAGCGGGGGTGGTGGGGGGGTAGGGGATGCATTCAAAGGAACTCATTAGAAACGGACTAGAGGCCCAGTGTATGAAATTTGTGCACTCCGGGTGGCGGAGGGGGGGGGGTCCCTCAGCCTGGCCTGTGCCCTCTCACAGTGCGGGAGCCCCGTGATGGATGGCCCCAAAGAGGTAGGCCCCGCCCACCCATCTGGGGCTCCTCCATGGATTGCCCCAAAGAGGTAGGCTGGAGCCGGGGGTCCTGCCTCTGCACCACACAGAGCCGCGGGACCCCCAGGCCTCCCCGCACGGAGCCGCGGGACCCGCCGCCGCACCATGCATGCAGCGTCAAGGCCCTGCCCACCCGCACACGCATGCCTGCTGGGCACGCAGCCTCCTGGGGATCGCTTGCTGTGGCGTGACGTCGCCACGGCATGAGGGCGTGACGACCACATAGGCTGTTATGAAGAAGACTAGTGGCCCGGTGCACGATATTCGTGCATGGGGGTGGGGGTGTCTCTCAGCTTGGCCTGCACCCTCTCCAATCTGGGACTCCTCGGGGGATCGGGCCTAAACCGGCAGTCGGACATCCCTCTCGCAATCTGGGACCGCTGACTCCTAACCACTCACCTGCCTGCCTGCCTGATCGCCCCTAACCCCCCTCCCCTCCCCGGCCTGATCACCTCCAACTGCCCTCCCCTCCTGGCCTGATTGCCCCTAACCGCCTCTGCCTCGGCCCCGCCACCACGGCTTTGTCCGGAAGGACGACTGGAAGGTCTCCCGTCTAATTAGCCTATGACCCTTCTATTCGTATAGATTATTAGTATAGATACCTTGTTAGGCCAGTAACAGATACAACTGAAGCAGGCATAACGGGGCAGCTGCACGGAGATACAGTAGCACCGGCTGAAATGCAGGGTTGTGCACTTGCTACCATGTTGCTCGTAGGGAAATTTCATGCAAAGGATGCTATTTCCAAGGGTGCCGCTCTAGACCACCAACTTCCTTCTCTGGCACGGAGACGGGGGCCCATCCCCGTGCAATTCACTGCCGTTGTGTGTGCACGAACGAGGACATTTTGAAGAGGAGAGAGAGAGAGAGAGAGAGAGGATAAGCAGAGATGCACTTCTGAGAAATCCGTGCAAGGCGTTACTGCCTCTGAGAGCAGCCAGGAAAGGGAAGGGAGGAAAACAGGGCAGGGAAAGGGCTACGTTGTATCTTCCTTCCCAAGGGCTACGTTGTATCTTCCTTCCCAAGGGCCAATTGGGTAACAGTACCCAATAGGAGCAGCAAAGAGGAGACCCCGGCCAGGCCAGGCCTTAGGGCAGTCTGCAAGCCCGGGGGCGGGGGGGGGGGGGGGGGGGGGGTGGGGCGGCGGCTAAGTCACCCTTCATCGCTTCAGGGAACAGCTGATGGAATCCGGAGGCCCGAGTGAGCATCCAGCCAGCCCATCGAGAGGTTAATAAATTTAATTTTAACGAGGCAGCTCCGCTGGCATTAAAATTCATGAGCCTCCCGCCCCAGGTTCCCTGGATCTTTTGCTCGCAGGCTCAGGAATCGGACGCTGTCACGTCCACCAAACGCGTGAGGAACCCCGAAAGCTTTGTGGGTGTCAGAATGAGGAGCTGTATACACGAAGGTTCTCACCCATTACCGACCTCTACGGGGATTTTTCCTCTTCTTTTCTTTTTTTGCCTTAGGAATTTGTCCGTGTAATCTCTCTGGGTCCATAAATAGAGAGACTTTTAACCCTAACGGGTTTGGCTCCGTGGATAGACTGTCGGCCTGTGGACGGAAGGGTCCCGGGTTCGATTCCGGTCAAGGGGCATGTACCTGGGTTGCGGGCACATCCCCAGTAGGAGGTGTGCAGGAGGCAGCTGATGGATGTTTCTCTCTCATCGATGTTTCTAACTCTCTCTCTCTCTCCCTTCCTCTCTGTAAAAAAAAAAAAAAAAAAAAAAAAAATCAATAAAATATATATTTTTTAAATTAAAAAAAAAAAAAAGACTTTTATTTGTGGGCCTTTTCCAAAAAAGAAAAAAAAAAAATCAAGCCTGTTTAGTACTGAACCACCTGGCAGAAGTCCGGCGAGGGTCAAGGTCACGCAGTCCATGTGAGAGGAGGCCGCGCTGTTATATTTAGAACTGGATAGATCAGCAAGCATTTCTCAGCTCTGCCCCCTGATGAGCTGGGCGACCTGGGGCGAGTCCCTTTCCCTGTCTGGGCTGCTGGGTTGTTTTTCATTAGCCCCGTGCAACTCTTTCCGCCAGGATTTTAGGAGAGGAAGGAAGAACAGACGTGCACGCCCAGCGGGCCGACATAAAGTAAGCGGGCATTTTTTCTTTCTTTCTTTCTTTTTTTAAGTCCCGCGAAGCCTTTCGGAGGGAGGGAGGGAGGTGGGCTATGGGATGGGGCTGTGGGGCTGCGCTCAGGCAGGGTGTCTCCGGGGCTATACACTGAGCCTTTTCTGCTTTGATTTCTACTTGGGAAGGCGCCGTGGCTGGTGAAGTCGGGGTGTCTAGGGGGCTGTGGGGTGCACATAGAGAAAGCCTCTCAAATGCATCCCTCCGTGCGCTTCTCCAACTTGCAGGCTTTTGGGGAAAAAAAAAAAAAATGCGGATTCTGAGCGGGCGGGGGGGGGGGGGCGGCTGGACAATGCGGGGTGGCGCGGGGCGGTCCCGTGCACGGCGGGAGGTGCAGCAGCAGCCCTGGCCTCCACCTCCCGGCCGGCCGACAGCACACCCCCCACCCCACCCCGCCATCGAGGGCTCCGCAAATGCCTCCGGACACATGGTCAGACGTCCCCACACCGGCGGGGGGAGGACGGCTGCTCTGCAAGGTGCGAACCGCCAGGTGGATGCGGCCCCGGTGCCGACGGGGAAACCGAGGCCCGTGCTGCGCGCGCACCTCCCGGCCCTCGCGGGGGGCAGCGTGGGGAGGGGTCCTGCCGAGCGGTGCGCCCTTCCGCGCCGCGACCCCCGCACGGCGCGGCCACCGGAAGTGGGTGCCCCGAGCGGCGCCGGCGCCTCTGCCCTGCGAGCGTGCGGCCGGCCGGACGTGGCCCCGCGCGCCCGCCCCCTCGGGGGTCCGGGGCATGGCCCCCCACCCCCACCCCGCGACCCCCGGCCCTGAGAGCCCGCGCTCCCTGCCCGCGCCCGCCCCGTGCCGCCCTCGCGGGATGCGGCCGCAGGCTACCCACCCAGGAGGAGGCCGTCCATGTCAAAGAGCAGGTGGGTGACGGGCCGCGGGGAGGCCATGGGCGCCGCCATTGGTGCCGCCAGGTTCGCCAGGTGGGGGCGGGGAGGGAGGAGCCGCGCGCGCGCGCACCCCCCGCGGGCCCGCGCACGCGCGCTCGGGGCTACGCCGTGCACGCCTCCCAAAGCCCGTCTGCGCACGCGCGCCCTGGGCCGCCTCCATCCTCGGGGTTTGGGCCGGCACGCGCACGCGCCCTCGGTCCCCGTTCGGGGACGCGCCCCGCGCCGTTTCCCGCGCACGCGCGCTCGCTCTGGACCGCGGCGGGGGAGCGGGGGGACTGTCCTGCGCACGCGCACCTGGGCTTTGGGGGGTCTGTAGCCGAGGGACTGCGGGGTCAGGGAGGATGCTGTCTGTCTAGGGGCCGATGTCGCCGACTTGGGGCAAATGCATGGCTGGAATTTGGACGCAGTGCGGACGGAGGGAAAAGCCTAGAGGGTTGCTGGGGGAGGAAAGGTGCAGAGGTGCGCGCGATGGCGTCCCCGCGAGCCTCCAGGTCAAGGTGCAGACCGGGACCTCAGTCCTGGGACCTCAGTCCTGGGACCTCCGGGGTGGGCCGCGAAGCCCAGGCGCATGCGCACGGGCGCTAAACTCTGCCACCTTTGGCACCTGCATCTTGCTTGGCATCTTCCTGGCATTCTGACCGGTCTGGTGCACCGTCCCCGGGCGAGGCCCCAAGGCCGGAGTCTGATAGGAAAGACGTGTCCTAGGAAGACTTTTAAAATTTATTTTTATTTTTTAAATCGTCTTTTTATTTTTACCCGTTTATCAGTTTTGTTG
Source organism: Corynorhinus townsendii (assembly GCA_026230045.1). NCBI lineage: Eukaryota > Metazoa > Chordata > Mammalia > Chiroptera > Vespertilionidae > Corynorhinus > Corynorhinus townsendii. The sequence goes on from JAPDVU010000016.1 coordinate 1,384,307, forward strand.
CTCTTCATCATTTCTTCTTGAAGAACCAAGGTTCCCTCTGATCTCACTTGCCTTCTACCTATAGGAGAAAAGCTAAAAGAATTTCTACCTATAGAAATTCTTTTAGCTTTTCTTTTTAAAAAATGTATTTTATTGATTTTTATTTTTATAAAGAGGAAGGGAGAGGGATAGAGAGTTAGAAACATCCATCAGCTGCCTCCTGCACGCCCCCTATTGGGGATGTGCCCGCAAACAAGGTACATGCCCTTGACCAGAATCGAACCCGGGACCCTTCCGTCCGCAGGCCGACGCTCTATCCACTGAGCCAAACGGTTAGGGCTCTTCATTTCTTCTTGAAGAACCAAGTTTCCCTCTGATGTCACTTGCCTTCTACCTATAGAAATTCTTTTAGCTTTTCTTGTGTTTTTTTTTTAAATATATTTTATTGATTTTTTTTTTTTTTTACTGAGAGGAAGGGAGAGGGATAAAGAGTTAGAAACATCGATGAGAGAGAAACATCCATCAGCTGCCTCCTGCACGCCCCCCCACTGAGGATGTGCCCGCAACCGAGGTGCATGCCTTTGACCGGGAATCGAACCCGGGACCCTCCCGTCCGCAGGCCGACGCGCTAGCCACTGAGCCACACCGGCTAGGGCCGGAAGACTTTTTTTTTTTTTTACTGCCTCGCCGTCTTTGCCTTCTTGGGTTCCCCCGGCCTTGGGGTTGCTCCGGGTTTGGGGCCTTTGACAAGGATGCCACCCGAAAGGCATTCCCCCCCACACACCCCCGGCTCACAGCTCAGAAAGGCCTTCGTGTCGCTGTTGCTGCGGATGTCCCACGACGTCGCCCAGGCGCCTTTCAGCACCGGGAAGCAGAAATGAGAAAGCCCCAGAGACGTTAAAACGCGGGCGGGCTGGCCCCGGCCGGCCGGCCGGCCGGCCGGCGCGGCGCTGAGGGAAGGTCCGGGTTCGATTCCCAAGTTGCAGGCTCCATCCCCAGGGTGGGGCGTGCAAGTGGGGCAGCTGACCCGTGATTCTCTGGCATTCTCATCGTTGATGCTCCTCTCTCTCTCTCTCTCTCTCTCCCTCCCTCTCCCTTCCTCTCTGAAATCAATAAAGATACATTTAAAAGGAAGCAAATCGATAAAACGCGCTGGCTGAATCGCCGGTGCCCTTGGGACGCCCCCTTTCCCCCAAGCGTACCTATCCGTCCAAGGGGCCGCCTCCGTGCCTCCCTCACCTCACCTGCAAAGCGGGATGTCAGAGGGCGAGAAGCCGGAGGTGAGGCTCAGCGCTCCAAACAGCCTGTTTCCAGTTATTTTCGGTCTTTTTCGAGCTGTCGGTGTAAGAGACTCCCCCCGCCCCCCCGCACCCCTCCCCTCCATTTCATCCCATCTTGAGTCTCCCCTGAGGACTTGGGGCCCCGAGAAGGTAATGCGTCAAACCCGTGGGAGAGGACTGTCACCCGAGTGGCTCATAACCGGGGCGGCCGAGACGAGAGAAATGCGTGGCCCCCACGGCGTGGCAGGCCAGGAGGCCCAGAATTCCGTGGTCGGCGCACCGCGCGCGGCCGGAGCCACAGGCGGCTCTTGGGCCCCTTGGGTGTGGCTCTTCCCCAAAAGACCACGGCCCCGGGCCAGTCTATGTGGAAGAAGTGGCGTTTGAGGACGTTTGGAGTTTTAAAAAATGGTGGCTCTCCAGAGAAACGTCCGGTCCGTCGTCGTGCTGTGGATCTTTGGCTCTGCGGACGGATGAGTTTGCCGACCCCCCGGGGCCCTAGGTCCAGGTCTGGGAGGCCTTCCTGTCTCCGCCGGCCTCTCTCCTCGGCCTGTACCCAGCCTTTCTCAATCCCCCTCTCTTCCTGGTGTCTTCTCTCTGTCTGTCTTCTCTGCCACCCCCCCCCCCAAATGTATGCCGTGGGCAGGGCAGGGAGAGCGGGATTCACGGATTGCCACCCACCCTCGGGTCCCCATGTTCACCGGATCCCTGAGGAAAGATGGCTTGGCCACCTGGCGTGGCTCCGGGGTTGAGCACCGACCGAGGAACCGGGAGGTCAGGGTTCGATTCCCGCTCCAGGGCACAGGCCCAGGTCGCGGACTCGGTCCCCGGTCGGGGAGCGGGAGGGAGGGCGTGTAGGAGGCAGCCGGTCCACGATCCTCTCTCACCGTGGATGTTTCTCTCTCTCTCTCTTCCTCTTCCTTCCTTTCTGAAATCGATAAAAATATATCTTAAAAATTAAACACAGACACGCATGCACACACACACACACACACACACACAAGACTCTTATCTATATAGTAGAGGCCCGGTGCACCAAATTCGTGCACGGGGGTGAGGGAGGGGGCCCCCCTCAGCCCCGGCCTGCACTCTCTCCAATCTGGGGCCCCTCGGGGGATGTCCGGCTGCCGGTTTAGGCCCGATTCCCAGGGCAGTCGGACGTCCCTCTCACAATCCTGGACCGCTGGCTCCTAATCGCTCACCTGCCTGCCTGCCTGGTCGCCCCTTACTGCCCACCCCCTTGCCGGCCTGGTCGCCCCAAGCCGCCTGCTGTTCAGTCATCTGGTCGTCCCTCACTCACCCCCCCTGCCGACCTGGTCCCGGGCAGCCATCTTGTGAGGGCGTGAGGGTTCATTTGCACAGTACCTCTCTGTCCTATAGGATATAAAAGCCTAAGCGATCATTAACTCCGGACGACCGGACAACCGGCCAGTCGCTAGGACGCGTACTGACCACCAGGGGGCAGACGCTCGATGCGGGACACTGGGCTCCCACAACCAACCTCCTGCAGCCCGCCAACCTCCCGCGGTCCCCCCCCCACGCCCCTGCCAGCCGGCCCCGATCGGCCCCGATCGCCGGCCAGGCCGAGGGACCCCACCCGTGCATAAATTCATGCACCGGGGCCTCTGGTATTGAAATAAGGCCCCTTTCTGAAGTTCTGGGAGTTTGAACTCCCAACATACCTTTTCGGGGGGGAAGGATGGAGGGGGGACACGGTGCCTGCAACTCTTTATAGATTCATCCCACAGACACGGGTGGGGCAGCCACCATGCCCTGTGCTCACCGGTGCCTTCCATTTGTTCTGGAAACAGAAAGAGAGACAAAAGCCAGAGACTGGCGTGTCTTTCCGGCTGTAACCATTGCCACAGCCTGGCGTGGCTGTGCATTTCTCAGATCAAAGGCTTGTTTGGAAAAGGGCTAAGGCCTCGAAGGCCGGGACCCAGCGTTCAAAACCGCAGGACAGCTGGGATGCTATAGTTCATCTCCCCCACCCCCTTCTCTCTCTCTCTCTCTCTCTCTCTCTCTTTTTAAAAATACATATTTTTACTAGTAGCCCAGTGCACGAAATGTGTGCACATCCCAAGGGGATTACTTAGAGAAAATATTTTAATGTTGCTATTGGCCCTTTCTCTGTCATGGAGGTGTCCGCGATGAAAGGAAATTAGTCAGATGTCTAGGAAAACCTCCCTCCTGTCAGAGTCTGGGGCGCACCACGGGACCCGGCGTCAAGTCCCCGCCCACCCACGTGCACCTCAAAATCGCGTGAGACCCAGACCCGGCCGGCCGCCCCCCCATTGTGCTAGATCCAGATCTGGCCAGTCCCACCCTCAGGTCCCCTGGCCCAGCGCTGGGGCGGGGGGTGTGGCCTGAGGTCCCCCAGCCTAACACCGCGGTGGGGGGCATGGCCTGAGGTCCCCCAGGCCAGCATCAGGGCAGAGAGCGCACCTGGATGTCTCGTGTCAAGCCCTGCCAGGCGGGGGGGCGTGGCCTGAGGTCCCCTGTCGCCCCATGAGGGTGGGGGGGGGGGCGCAGCCTCAGGTCCCTGCTGCTGGTTCGTTAAGGCTCCTTACGGGAACTCGGCCCCCACTGAGGGTGCAGCCACCTTGGTGGGGGAGTGATGGTCAATTTGCATATTCCCTCTTTACGAGATAGGCTTGATTTGGTGGGCGGGGCTGAACTGCGGAAACCTCGGGGCCGCGGGGGAAGAGATGGGGGGTGGGGGGAGCCACGCGTTCCCCTGCGCCCCGAAGACGTGAAAACACGGCTCAAATCTTTTTTTTTTTTTTTTTAAATATATTGGTACGGCCCTGGCCGGTGTGGCTCAGTGGCTAGAGCGTCGGCCTGCGGACCGAAGGGACCCAGGTTCGATGCCGGCCAAGGGCACGTGCCCGGGGTTGCGGGCTCGATCCCCAGTGTGGGGTGGCAGCTGATCAATGACTCTCTCTCTCTCATCATTGATGTTTCTCTCTCTCTCTCACTCTCCCCGTTTCCCTTCCTCTCTGTCATCAATAAAAAAAAATAAAAATAAAATACCTTTGTATTTGTTCATCATTTTATGTTGTTCGTTATCTGTACTAATATAACGGTAATATGCGAATTAGACCGGGAGACCTTCCGGACGTCCTTCCGGACAAAGCCATGGTGGTGGGGCTGAGGCAGAGGTGGTTAGGGGCGATCAGGCCAGGAGGGGAGGGCAGTTGGGGGTGATCAGGCCAGCACGGGGATCAGTTGGGGGCGAGCAGGCTGGCAGGCAGAGTGGTTAGGGGCAATCAGGCAGGCAGGTAGGTGAGCGGTTAGGAGCCAACGGTCCTGGATTGCGAGGGGGGGATCAGGCCTAAACCGGCAGTTGGACATCCCCCGAGGGGTCCCATATTGGAGAGGGTGCAGGCGGGGCTGAGGAACACCCCCCCCCCGACATGCACGAATTTTGTGCCCTGGGCCTCTAGTATTCCATAAATGAGAAGGTACAGGAGGGTGGGGGTAAGGGGGAGAGGTCCACCAAAGGACTTGTATGCTTGCATGTAAGCCTAACCAATGGACACAGACAACGGGGTTGAGGGCCTGAGTGGGAGGGGTGGGGGGCAATGGGGGGATAAGGACACATATGTAATACCTTCCTTAAGCAAATAAAGAAAAAAAATTATATATAAAAATACATATATACATATACACTGAGTGGCCAGATGAGGATGATCTCTGAACGCATAATCATCTGGCCACTCCGTGTCCATCCTATAGAATAAAAGGCTCATAGGCAAATGGTCCCCTTGACCAGGAGTTCGACCAGTAGGCAGGCCGGACAACCGCCCATGTCCACTCCCCCTGGCCAGGCTGGCCGGACCCCACCCATGCACGAATTCATGCACCGGGCCTCTAATATATATACATGTGAATGTGTGTGTACATACACGATTTTTGGATATACTACTAGTATACATAATATATAAGTTTTATATATATACATATACACTGAGTGGCCAGATTATTATGATCTTTCTGAACGCATAATAATCTGGCCACTCAGTGTATCTGTATTGATTGCAGAGAGGAAGGGAGAGGGAGAGAGAGAGAAACATCCATGATGAGAGAGAATCATGGATCGCCTGCCTCCCGCACACCCCCCACTGGGGATCGAGCCCGCAACCTGGGCCTGTGCCCTTGACCGGGAATCGAACCCTGAACCTCCTGGTTCCTCGGTCGACGCTCAACCACTGCGCCTCGCCGGCCGGGCCAGGTGTCCGGTTGAAAGAGGGATGAGTCGCCCGTCGTGAAATCGGCCTTTTGTCTGGTGCCCTCGGCTGACCCGGGCACGCTCATCCCTAATAGACGATCCCTGATGTCACTCTCCCCGGCACCTGGCCAGGTGCCCAGGGTGGATCCTGACGGAGCTGGGAGAAGTGCAGGGCGTGGCCCCGGGCCGTGCGCCCCGAGTGGGCGCAGGTGGGGCAGCCCCACCCGGGTCCCGCCTCCTCTCTCAGACCGGACCACAAACACGACTCTCTGTTCTTAGTCTCTCTCTGCGTTTCCAAGCATCTTGCATTGTGGGTAAGTAATCGAAGCGAAAACCCTGAGAACCCTGAGAGAGAACAGATGTGAAAATTAAATGCCTTCATGGCTGTGTCCAAAGGAAAAAAAACATATATATATATGTAATTTATATGTATTATGTATACTAGTATGTCCAAAAATTGTGTGTGTATATATATATATATACGCACACACACACACGCATGTTCACATGTATATATACACAGAGAGGCCAGATGATGATGATCTCTGCATGCATCATCATCTGGCCACTCAATATATATCCTATATAATAAAAGGCTCATAGGCAAATTGTCTCCACGACCAGGAGTTCGACCAGCAGGCAGGCCGGCCAACCGCCCATGTCCCCTCCCCCTGGCCAGGCTGGCCGGACCCCACCCATGCATGAATTCATGTACTGGGCCTCTAATATATATATTAGAGGCCCAGTGCATGAATATGTATATGTATATATGTATATATATGTATACACACACACACACACACACACACTGAGTGGCCAGATGATGATGATCTCTGAACGCATAATCATCTGGCCACTCAGTGTCTATCCCATACAATAAAAGGCTCATATGCAAATGGTCCCCTCGACCAGGAGTTTGACCAGCAGGCAGGCCGTACCCCACCCATGCACGAATTCACACATCAAGCGTCTGTCATATATATATACACATATATATACACTGAGTGGCCAGATTATTATGTGTTCAGAGATCATAATAATCTGTCCACTCAGTGTATATGTATAAATATAAAACTTATATATTATTATACTAGCATATCCAAAAATTGTATATACACACACACACACACACATTTACATGTATATATATAAAATTTATATATATTATGTATACTAGTATATCCAAAAACTGTATACATACACACATTTATATGTGTATATATGTATATATATTTGTATATAAAGTGAGACCAAAGGAAGAAAGAAAGATCTGAAACATGAACAGGGAGAAACAATTTTTAAAAATATATATTTATATTGCCCTGGCTGGTGTGGCTCAGTGGATAGAGCATGAGCCTGCAGACTCAAGGGTCCCGGGTTCGATTCCCGGTCAAGGGCACATGCCCGGGTTGCGGGCTCCGTCCCCAGTAGGGGGCGTGCAGGAGGCAGCCGAGCCGTGATTCTCTCTCCTCACGGATGTTTCTCTCTCTCTGTCCCTCTCTCTCTGTCTCATGAAATAAAAAATATATATTAAAAAAAAAGAAAAAATATTTTTATTGATTTCAGACAAGAAGGGGGAGCAAGAGAGAGAGAGAATCAGGGACCGGCTGCCCCCTGCACACCCCCGACTGGGGATGGAGCCCCCAACCCAGGCCTGTGCCCTTGACCGGGAATCGAACCCTGACCTCCTGGTTCACAGGTCGACGCTCCCCCACCGAGCCAGGTCTCAGGAACCAGCACCCTGTCCCCGTTGAGCAAGCAGCAGGCGGGGCCAAAAGCCGGCTCTGCGGCCGCCGCCCCTTCCTCGCCCTCCCGCCCAGTGACATAAGCCCGGGAAGGGCGAGCCCTGGGTTCCTAGCCGCTGCCCGCGGTGGACACCTGCCCCGCGGCGGTCCCCGACGCTCTGCCCGTTTCTCTTCCCCACGCCGCGTTTCCCAGACGCCTCGCCCACATTCTTTACAAGCAAAGGATGAGCCCACCCGGCCGGCGTGGCTCCGTGGTGGAGCGTGGACCTGGGAACCAGGAGGTCAGGGTTGGATTCCCGGTCAAGGGCACAGGCCCGGGTGGCGGGCTCCATCCCCAGTCGGGGGCGTGCAGGAGGCAGCCGGTCCAGGATTCCCTCTCCTCGTGGATGTTTCTCTCCCTCTCCCTTCCTCTCTGAAATCAATAAAAAATATATATATTTAAATTGGAAACATTACTCCTAGCTGGTTTTGCATCAGCCTGCGGACTGAAGGGTCCCGGGTTCGATTCCCGGTCCAGGGCACAGGCCCGGGTGGCAGGCTCCATCCCCAGCAGGGGGCGTGCAGGAGGCCGCCGATCCATGATTCTCTCTCATCATGGATGTTTCTCTCTCTCTCCCTCTCCCTTCCTCTCTGAAATCAATATATATATGTATATATATATATATATATATATATATATATATATATATATATATATTTAAATTAGAAACATTACTCCTAGCTGGTTTTGCATCAGCCTGTGGACTGAAGGGTCCCGGGTTCGATTCCCGGTCCAGGGCACAGGCCCGGGTGGCAGGCTCCATCCCCAGCAGGGGGCGTGCAGGAGGCCGCCGAGCCGCGATCCTCTGTCCTCACGGATGTTTCTCTCTCTCGTTCCCTCCCCCTTTCCTGTCTCTGAAATCAATTAAAAAGAAGAAAAAATCTCTGGCCCTAGCCGGTGTGGCTCAGTGGGTAGAGCGCCGGCCAGTGGCCTGAAGGGTCGGTCCCGGGTTCGATTCTGGTCAAGGGCACGTGCCGGGGTCCCCAGTGGGCGGCGTGCGGGAGGCAGCCGGTCTGTGATTCTCTCTCCTCATGGATGTTTCTCTCTCTCTCTCCCCCTCTCCCTCTGCCTTCCTCTCGGGAAGTCAATAATAATGTAAACGAAATAATAATGAAATAAAGACCAAAAGAATAAAATCTTGAGAGCATCCCGGTGAGGCAGCTCTTTGCTGCAGACCCCGAGAGACCCAACCCCGTCTCAAGCGGACAGACCCCCCCCTTACCCCCCCCCACCCCGGCCCGCGGACTGACGGGTCCCGGGTTCAATGCCGGTCAAGGGCACGGGCCTGGGTGGCAGGCTCCATCCCCAACCCCGGTCGGTCGGGGCCCCGTGTCGGAAGCCACCCGTGGATGTGTCTCTGGTGTTGACGTTTGTCTCTCTCTCTCTCTGTTTTTCCTGTTCCCTGCCACTCTCTCTTTAAAAAGAAAAAACACACAAACCAATGGCAAAAAAATACCCTCAGGTGAGGGTTGACCAAAAAAAAAAAAAAAGAATGCAAACTATGTGAGCGTTCCGCCACGTGACGTGATGGGCTCATGACTGGCGTGCCTACCCAGGGCCCGAGGCATGCAAAACCTTTCCAGAGAAGCGGCCTCGTGGCTCCGTGGCAAACAAAGGTGCAGAATTAGGCTTTTTGAAAAAGATATCGTTTCTTGGATTTTTTTTTTTTTTTTTTTTTTTTACGGAGAGGAAGGGAGAGGGAGAGAGCGTGAGACACATCGATGATGAGAGGGAAACATCCATCGGCTGCCTCCCGCACGCCCCCGACCTGGGGAGGTGCCCGCCACCCAGGTGCGTGCCCTTGACCGGGAATCGAACCCGGGACCCTTCCGTCCGCAGGCCGACGCGCTCTCCACGGAGCCGCCCGGGTCCGGGCACCGGGGGAAAATGAGAAAGAAACCACGGGACACTGGTTTTCCTAGGGTCCCGGGATCCGATCGCCCCCCCAGACCTGTGAACACACACTCCCCGGCCGCATCCTCCCTCCGTCATCATCGCTGATAAGATAGGGTTTGGCCTCCGCCCCCGGGCGCTGACGGGGCGATCTGGCTCACCGCCCGGAGCTGGGTGTCGGCCAGGAATGGGATTCCTCAGGGCCCCCGGGGTGCCCTGGCCCGTGGGCGTCCCTGGCATAGCAGGCTGGCAGGGCTGAGGATGCCGGTGAGCCAGCCGTTCTGAGTGACAGAGGCAGGTTTCCACCTGTCCAGCGGCCCCCAGCATCCGACGGTGCCCCCCCTCCTCTCCCGCCCCTCGTGCGTCTTCAAACACCTGTTCTTGTTTTTTTTGGCTCCCACATTGCTCCCCAGTCAACTTCCTGGGGTTTTGGGGTTTTTTTTTTTCTGACTCCAAGGTGCCAGCAGGTACACGGGATGCATGCAGAAGCCGGCCACGTGTCGGGGGCCCCCCCTGATGCGCTCACGCCGGCCAGGAAGCCGGCTTCCGTCTGACTTATGTCTGAGACGCGCGGGGCGGAGGGCAGGCCCGGGTGAGGGACACGCGCCGTCCGAATAGCTTTTTTATGAGAGATTCGCTGGTGGCCCCGGGCGATGACCAGGAGGACCAGGGACGGGTGGCTCCATATAACCGGCCGGCCGGGCCACGCCATGGTTATCCACTCTTGGGAGGCGAAGCCGCCTGAGGTCCCACCGCGTCCGTCTGTCCCGGGTGCCAGGGAGCGGCCGGCCCGTCGGAACGCCTCGCCTCGCCGGACGGACGTGGTGAGTTGGACGACGGGTTTCTTGGTATTTCTTCCCCCTCCGGCTGCTCAGATGGGGAGATAAGCCGGGGCACCGAGCTGAGGGGGTGGCCTTGAAAAGGAGCCTCCAGGCCGCTGTTTGCGTCTCTCTCTCTCTCTGGACGAGGCTGTGCGCGCCGCCGCCGTGAGGGTTAATTTTAAAAATAAAAAATAAAAAGAAGGCCCTGGCTGGTGTTGCTCAGTGGTTAGAGCGTCGGCCTGTGGGACGGAAGGGTCCCGGGTTCGACTCCAGTCCAGGGCACAGGCCCGGGTGGCGGGCTCGATCCCCGGTGTGGGGCGTGCAGGAGGCAGCCGGTCCGTGATTCTCTCTCCTCCTGGATGTTTCTCTCTCTCTTCCCCTCTCCCTTCCTCTCTGGCATCCATAAAATTATATTTAAAAAAAAAAATTAGCCCGGCAGGCGTCAATGCTCAGTGATGGCGCATCGACCTAGGAACCAGGAGGTCCCGGGTTCGACTCCCGGTCAGGCCACGTGCCCGGGTGGCGGGCTCGATCCCCGCTGTGGGGTGTGCAGGAGGCAGCCGGTCCGTGATTCTCTCTCCTCCTGGATATTTCTCTCTCTCTCTCTCTCTCTCTCTGTCTCTCCCGTCCTCTCCGAAATCCATAAAAATATATTTTAAAAAAATTAGCCCTGGCTGGTTTGGTTCAGTGGATAAAGCGTCGGCTTGCGGATGGAAGGGTCCCGGGTTCGATTCCAGTCCAGGGCACAGGCCCGGGTGGCGGGCTCGATCCCCGGTGGGGGGGCATGCAGGAGGCAGCCAGTCCGTGATTCTCTCTCCTCCTGGATGTTTCTCTCTCTCCTCCCTTGCTCTCTGAAAGCAATAAAAACATATATATATTTTTTTAAATTAAGGAGCTAATTCTTAGCTAGGGGGTGTCAGTTCTAAACTGTCTTCTGTGGAAAGAATGAAAGTTTGTACATCCATACCTGGAGTGTTGCATCGTTTTTGTGGGGTTTTGTTTGTTTGTTTGTTTTTAATGTTTAAGGCCACCTGGCCCAGTTGGCTTACCCTGTTTATATTTGAGCATCGGACCAGAATAAAACGGGTTTTAGGGACAGGGAGCCAGAGCCCAATCGTCTTCCTTTGCGTCTGGGTGGAAGGGGTCGTTTGAAACCACAGGCTTGGACGATCCTGAAAGACGACAAGGCCAGAGGCAGGGGAAAAAAAAATGTTAAAAATCCCAACAAGCAGAGCATTTTGCTCGAGCCGTCCTGTATCCTAGGGAGAAATCGAATCCGGGAAACGTATCTATGCCAATGCAAGGGTGATGTGCTAATTAGGCTGGGAGACCTTCCGGGTGTTCTTCTGGACCAGGCCCTGGTGGCGGCCCCGAGGTAGAGGCGGTTAGGGGCCAAGAGGGGAGGGCAGTTGTGGGTGATCAGGCCAGTGAGGGGGGCAGTTGTGGGTGATCAGGCCAGTGAGGGGGCAGTTGTGGGTGATCAGGCCGGTGGGGGGGGGGGCAGTTGTGGGGAATCAGGCCGGTGAGGGGGGCAGTTGGGGGTGATCAGGCCGGTGGGGGGAGCAGTTGTGGGTGATCAGGCCGGTGAGGGGGACAGTTGTGGGTGATCAGGCCGGTGGGGGGGGCAGTTGTGGGTGATCAGGCCCGTGGGGGGGGCAGTTGTGGGTGATCAGGCCAGTGGGGGGGCAGTTGTGGGTGATCAGGCTGGTGGGGGGGGCAGTTGTGGGTGATCAGGCCGGTGGGGGGCAGTTGGGGATGATCAGACCAGTGAGGGGGCAGTTGTAGGTGATCAGGCCGGTGGGGGGCCATTGTGGGTGATCAGGCCGGTGGGAAGGCAGTTGTGGGTGATCAGGCCAGTGGGGAGGGGGCAGTTGTGGGTGATCAGGCCGGTGGGTGGGGGCAGTTGTGGGTGATCAGGCTGGTGGGGGGGGCAGTTGGGGATGATCAGACCAGTGAGGGGGCAGTTGTAGGTGATCAGGCCGGTGGGGGGCCATTGTGGGTGATCAGGCTGGTGGGAAGGCAGTTGTGGGTGATCAGGCCGGTGGGAAGGCAGTTGTGGGTGATCAGGCCAGTGGGAAGGCAGTTGTGGGTGATCAGGCCGGTGGGAAGGCAGTTGTGGGTGATCAGGCCAGTGGGAAGGGGGCAGTTGTGGGTGATCAGGCCAGTGGGGGGGGGCAGTTGTGGGTGATCAGGCTGGTGGGGAGGGGGCAGTTGTGGGTGATCAGGCTGGTGGGGGGCCATTGTGGGTGATCAGGCTGGTGGGAAGGCAGTTGTGGGTGATCAGGCCGGTGGGAAGGCAGTTGTGGGTGATCAGGCCAGTGGGAAGGCAGTTGTGGGTGATCAGGCCGGTGGGAAGGCAGTTGTGGGTGATCAGGCCAGTGGGAAGGGGGCAGTTGTGGGTGATCAGGCCAGTGGGGGGGGGCAGTTGTGGGTGATCAGGCCGGTGAGGGGGCCGTTGTGGGTGATCAGGCCGGTGGGGGGGGCAGTTGTGGGTGATCAGGCCGGTGGGGGGCAGTTGTGGGTGATCAGGCCGGTGGGGGGGGGGCAGTTGTGGGTGATCAGGCCGGTGGGGGGCAGTTGTGGGTGATCAGGCCAGTGAGGGGGCCGTTGTGGGTGATCAGGCCGGTGGGGGGGGCAGTTGTGGGTGATCAGGCCGGTGGGGGGCAGTTGTGGGTGATCAGGCCGGTGGGGGGGGGCAGTTGTGGGTGATCAGGCCGGTGGGGGGGGGCAGTTGTGGGTGATCAGGCCGGTGGGAGGGCAGTTGTGGGTGATCAGGCCGGTGGGAAGGCAGTTGTGGGTGATCAGGCCGGTGGGGGGGGGCAGTTGTGGGTGATCAGGCCGGTGGGGAGGGGGCAGTTGTGGGTGATCAGGCCGGTGGGGAGGGGGCAGTTGTGGGTGATCAGGCCGGTGGGGGGGGGCAGTTGTGGGTGATCAGGCCGGTGGGTAGGGGGCAGTTGTGGGTGACCAGGCCGGTGGGGGGGGCCATTGTGGGTGACCAGGCCGGTGGGGGGGGCAGTTGTGGGTGATCAGGCCGGTGGGTAGGGGGCAGTTGTGGGTGACCAGGCCGGTGGGGGGGGCAGTTGTGGGTGATCAGGCCGGTGGGGGGCAGTTGTGGGTGATCAGGCCGGTGAGGGGGCCGTTGTGGGTGACCAGGCCGGTGAGGGGGCCATTGTGGGTGATCAGGCCGGTGGGGGGCTATTGGGGATGATCAGGTGGGTGGGGGGGCCAGTTGGGGGTGAGCAGGCCGGTGTGGGGGCAGTTGGGGACAAGCAGGCCGGTGGGGACGACAGGTAGGGGCAACCAGAGAGGGCAGGTGTGGGCGAGCAGGCTGGCAGGGGGGTGGCAGTTGGGGGCAACCAGGCTGGCAGGGGGTGGCAGTTGGGGGCGATTGGGCCACAGGGGAGCAGTTAGGCATCGATCAGGCTGGCAGGGGAGTGGTTAGGGGGCAATCAGGCTGGCAGGGGGGTGGCATTTGGGGGCGAGCAGGCCGGCAGGCGGAGTGGTTAGAGGCGATTAGGCAGGCAGGCGGTTAGGAGCCAGCGGTCCCGGATTGCGAGAGGGACGTCCGGCTGCCGGTTTAGGTCCCAGATTAAAGAGGGTGCAGGCCGAGCTGAGGGGACTGCTCTCCCCCCACCCCTTCCCCCCCCCCCACATGAATTGCATGCACCGGGCCACTGGATGCAGGTCTTCCAGTCTAATTGTCACACCTGCTGTTTCTAAGCTGGATGCAGTGACGATACATACGTGCACCTTCATGACAGACCGCTGTTCTCTGAAGCTTTCTACCTGTTGCTTTTCGGAAAAGTCAGTCGGAGAAGGCATTCGCAGCCACTTCGGGCTTTCTTAAAACTTAATTTTTTTTTCCCCCCGCCTAATGGTTCCAGCACCGTCGGCCCCGTCGACTGCAGGGTAGCGGGTTCGATCCCCGGTCTGGGGCACGTAGCGTACCTGGGTTGCGGGTTCGCTCTCCGCCGCCAGGGCTGCGCGTGCGGGAGGGAACCAGTGTGTGTGTCTCTCTCACATGGATGTGTGTGTGTGTCTCTCTCTCTCTCCCCCCCCTCCCTTCCACGCTCTCTGAAAAGCGGTGGGAAAAATATCCTCAGGACCACGGAGCCCCAACGCTGCCTCACAGGGCTGCGTTGGTTTTGGTGTATTTATTTACGTTTAAAAGTATTTATTTTTATTTTTGTTCCTCCTCGCCCGAGGAATATGTTCCCATTGCATTTTTTTTTTTAGAGAGAGTGGAAAGGGAGGAGGAGGAGAGAGAGAGAGAGACATTGATGGGAGAGAGACACCTCGAGATTGGTTGTTGCTCTGTCCCTGGGGCCAGGGTCTGGGATCGAGCCTGCAACCCACACTGCCCACAGGCCCGGAGCGGCGGTGGATGCAAATTAACCTACCATCTTTGTTGGGTTAATTTGCATCCTCGCTCCTGATTGGCTGGTGGGCGTCGCGAAGGTACGGTCAGTTTGCATCTTGGTCTTTTAGTAGTGTACACATCCAGTTCTCCCTCACGTGGCATCCCGTCCACGTAGCTCCCTGTCGGCGAGCAGCGTTTTTCGCGTCTCCGTGGCTTTGGTTCTGCGTGCTGACCTCCGGGGTTGGACTGGGCGGGGGCGGGGGCGGGGGGGCGGGCGGCTGAAAGGACCCGTCGTTAGGGTTGATGCCACTGAAATGAGGGAGATCTCTCGGTGAGAGATGATTCTGTGCGATGCTCCGTGACGAGGGGCGCCCGTTGTCCCGCCAGATGTGGGATCGCGCCCGACAGCGTGTCCCTGCGAATCGGTGTGGACGGGGACGTGAGTGTGTACCCACGGAGGAGGAGCCGCCCCATCGTCATTTATGATGTGACTAGAGGCCCGGTGCACGGAATTCGTGCGCTGGGGGGGAGGGGCTGTCCCTCAGCCCAGCCTGCACCCTCTCTAATCTGGGACATCCCTCTCACAATCCAGGACTGCTGGCTCCCAATCGCTCGCCTGCCTGCCTGATGGCCCCTAACCACTCCCCTGCCAGCCTGATTGATGCCTAACTGCTCCCCTGCCAGCCTGTTTGCCCCTAACTGCCCTCCCCTGCAGACCTGGTCACCCCTAACTGCCCACCCCTGCAGGCCTGGTCCCCCCCAACTGCCCTCCCCTGCAGGCCTGGTCACCCCTAACTGCCCTCCCCTGCAGGCCTGGTCGCCCCGAACTGCCCTCCCCTGCAGGTCTGGTTTCGCATAACTGCCCTTCCCTGCAGACCTGGTCCCCCCCAAATGCCCTCCCCTGCAGGCCTGGTCCCCTCAACTGTCCTCCCCTGCAGGCCTGCTTGCCCTCAACTGCCCTCCCCTGCAGGCCTGGTTGCCCCTAACTGCCCTTCCCTGCAAGTCTGGTCCCCCACAACTGCCTTCTCCTGCTGGCCTGGTCACCCCTAATTTGCCCTACCCTGCCGGCCTGGTCTCCCCTAACTGCCCTCCCCTGCAGGCCTCGTCCCCCCCAACTTCCTGCCTCTGCTTGCCCGGTCGCCCCTAATTGCCCTCCCCTGCAGGCCTGATCACCCACAACTACCCTCCCCTGCCGGCCATCTTGAGGCGGCCATCTTTGACCGCAGGGGGACGGCCATCTTGTGCGAGGGCGTGAGGGTCAATTTGCACATTACCTCTTTATCATATAGGATTAGCGCCTAGCTGTCAGGATACACATACGCAAACGCGTTCTGTGCATGAAAAAAAAAAACACAAAAAAAAAACCCAAGACCGCCAGCCTGCTTTTATTTGCGTTCAAAACCGAAACTCGCCACGTCAGGCATCCCTCAGGAGGCTGACGGCGACAAGGATTGAAAGCCGGGGGGCGGAGAGGGGCCACCTAGAGTTTCCCAGGCCCGGGAGGTCCCGTGGCCAGAGCATCGGCCCAAGGACCGAAGGGTCACAGGTTCGATTCCCGGTCAAGGGCACGCGACCTCCGGGCCGTCCGACAGAGGAGTCCCATGTGCTGGGACGGGGCCGTGAGACCGTATCGAGGCCTGGCCTGGCGCCAGCACTGACGGCTCTGTCTGGGGCCTGGTTTATGGCCTCTCTGGAAGGGGAGTCGTCTGATGTCTCCTCATTATTTCAGCAAGCAGGCGTGTACAGAAGCCGGGAGAGCGGGCTTCCCGTTTGAAACGGCAGTTGTGATCCCAAGATGGAGGTTCCTGTGCTTCACCTCGATGTTTCTCTCCCTCCCCATCCCTCCTCCCTCCCTTCCACGCTCTCTAAACATCAATGGGGGAGCCCTGGCTGGTGTGGCTCAGTGGAGAGAGCATCAGCCTGCAGACTGAAGGGTCCCGGGTTCGATTCCGGCCAAGGGCACAGGCCCGGGTTGCGGGCTCCATCCCCAGTCGGGGGCGTGCAGGAGGCCGCTGACCCGTGATTCTCTCTCATCATGGATGCTTCCATCTCTCTCTCCCTCTCCCTTCCTCTCTGACATCAATAAACATATTTTTTTAAATTACAAAAAAATAAAAATAAAAACAAAAACCAAGGGGCAGGGGGAATATACTAGGATGAATGTAAACGACTAATCAACAGTGTCCGTTTTCCTAGGTGTTTTTTTTCAATGATACATTGTATACACTTATTTATTTAATATTTGTTTTTAATTCTTTTTAAAAAATATATTTTATTGAGTTTTTTACAGAGAGGAAGGGAGAGGGAGAGAGAGTTAGAAACATCGATGAGAGAGAAACATCCATCGGCTGCCTGCTGCACGCCCCGACCTGGGGATGTGCCCTAACCCAGGTCCATGCCCTTGACCGGGAATCGAACCCGGGACCCTTCCGTCCGCAGCCCGACGCTCCATCCACTGAGCCACACCGCTTAGGGCTGGCCTTTCTTTTTTTTAAATATATTTTTATTGATTTCAGAGAGAGGGATGAGAGAGAGAGAAGCATCCATGATGAGAGAGAATCACGGATCGGCTGCCTCCTGCACGCCCCCTCCTGGGCATGGAGCCCGCAACCCGGGCCTGTGCCCTGGACCGGGAATCGAACCCGGGACCCTTCCGCCCGTGGCCCCAGGCCTTTCTTAGCGTTCCACTTGAGGTTGCTGGGAGACAGACCTACAGCACACCAGGCGCACCTGTTGGATTTGGACCACCATTTAAACGTCCATAGAAATCCGCTGCGTTTTTCAGTTTGTTTAAATTAAGTTTGTGGGGGTGGCTGGGTAAGAAGATCACATAGGCTACGGGGACACCTTTCTGCGGTCCGTGATCTGTGTCCGCCACCCACCGGTCAAATCACCTTTCCCGTGAGCATTTAGCCCCGCCCAGCTCCGCTTCGGATGGACAGTTTTGCTGTTCCCGCCCCCTAAGACCCCGCTCAAAGTTTGCTTGATGGATAAAATCCTCCTATAGGATACAGAGGTGATATGCAAATTAACCTTCACGCCCTCACAAGATGGCTGCCTATGACCAGGCCGGCAGGGGGGTTAGTGAGGGACGACCATAGGACTGAACAAGCAGGCTGAGTGGGGCGACCAGGCCGGCGGGGGGGGGGGGGCCAGTTGGGGGCCACCAGGCTGGCAGAGGGGGCAGTAAGGGGTGACCAGGCCGGCAGGGGTGGGGGGGCAGTTAGGAGTGACCAGGTTGGCAGGGATGGGGCAGTTGGGGGCGATCAGGCAGGCAGGGAGGGGGCAGTTGGGGGCTATCAGGCAGGCAGGGAGGGCAGTTGGGGGTGATCAGGCAGGCAGGTAGGGCAGTTAGGGGGTGATCAGGCAGGAAGAGAGAGCAGTTAGGGGCGATCAGGCAGGCAGGGAGGGCAGTTAGGGGGCGATCAGGCAGGCAGGGAGGGCAGTTGGGGGCAATCAGGCAGGCAGGGAGGGCAGTTGGGGGCGATCAGGCTGGCAGGGAGGGCAGTTGGAGGCTATCAGGCAGGCAGGGAGGGTGCAGTTGGGGGTGATCAGGCAGGCAGGGAGGGCAGTTGGGGGCAATCAGGCAGGCAGGGAGGGCAGTTGGGGGCGATCAGGCAGGAAGAGAGAGCAGTTAGGGGTGATCAGGCTGGCAGGGAGGGCAGTTGGGGGCGATCAGGCCGGCAGGGAGGGCAGTTGGGGGCAATCAGGCAGGCAGGGAGGGCAGTTGGGGGCGATCAGGCAGGCAGGGAGGGCAGTTGGGGGCGATCAGGCCGGCAGGCAGGCAGGTGAGCATTTAGGAGCCAGCGGTCCCGGATTGGGAGAGGGACGTCCGACTGCCGGTTTAGTGGGACATCCCCCAAGGGGTCCCGGATTGGAGAGGGTGCAGGCCGGGCTGAGGGGACCCCCCTCCCCCGCCCCCCCCGCCCATGCACGAATCTCGTGCTCCGGGCCTCTAGTAACTAAATGACAAAGACTCTGGTGGGGGAGAACCACAAGACGCCTTCGCAGACCTGCCTCCACCTCCCCTCTTGGGTGGGCCTTCGTGCCGGCTTCTCATTGCCTACCCTGTAAGCTCAGAGCCTGAGTCAGCCGGCCCTCACCTGTGGCCCCAGGGAACCACCCCCCCCTCCCCCCCCCCCCCCCCCCCCGGCGGCGATGACAGCACCGACGGACGTGCAGTCTGGGACGTGCAGTCTGGCCCCCGGGCCCTGCAGGAAGGATCCCGGGCCCCGTGGGCGGGCGCTGGGAGGTGCTGCTGCGGGTGCCTGCCTGGCTGACAAGGAGATGATGCTGAGGACGGGGAAGGTCGGCCGACTCAGCGGCTCAGCGCTGGGCTCCCTCCGTGCGGGGACCCTGGCAGCCGGCAGGCGAGCTGGGGGCCTGGTTCTCTCTCTCTCTCTTTTTTAAAAAAATTTTTTAAATCCTCACCTGAGGGTATTTTTCCCATTGATTTTATTTTATTTTATTTTATTTATTTTAGAAAGAGGAAGGGGGAGAAAGAGAGAGAGAGAAACATCCGTGATGAGAGAGAATCACGGACCGGCTGCCTCCTGCACGCCCCCAACTGCGGATCGAACCCACAACCCCGGGCGTGTGCCCTTGACCGGGAATCGAACCCGGGACCCTTCCGTCCGCAGGCTGACGCTCTGTCCACCGAGCCACACCGGCGAGGGCCATGCTGACTTTTAAATAAAATATGTTTTTATTGATCTGAGAGAGGAAGGGAGAGGGAGAGGGAGAGAGAGAAACATCCAGGAGGAGAGAGAATCACGGACCGGCTGCCTCCGGCACGCCCCCGACTGCGGACGGAGCCGGCCACCCGGGCCTGTGCCCCTGACCGGGTTCGGGTTCGTAGGTTGAGGCTCCACCACAGAGCCGTCCGTGCTGGCCGGGTGGGCCGTCTCTTCGCTTGGGGGCCGGCGTAGGCATGGAGGATATTTACCATCCGTCTACCCCTGGGAAGCCACAGCCCGCCCTCCCCCCTCCCCCCCCGCCCCCGCCCATGCAGCCCCGGCTGGTGTTGCTCAGTGGGTAGAGCACGGTCCCAAGGACTGAAGGGTCCCGGGTTCGATTTCCAGTCGAGCGTCGTGGGTCCCCTCCCCGGCCCAGGCCCCCAGGGGACGCGTCTCTCTCTCTGTCCCCGCCCTGCCTCCCTCCCTCCCTCCCTCCCTCCCTATAGCTTCCACTCTCTCTGAAAATCAATGGGAACAAACACTATCAAAGAAAATCATATTAACAAAGAGACTTTATTGTTATTATTATTATTATTATTATTCAAAATAGTCTCCAGATGTTGCCACCTATTTCCTGGAGGGAAATCCTACTCTCTCCCCGCCCTCCCCCCACAGACCTCCCCCGTCCCGTTTAGAGTCAGGGACTTGAAGGCAAGCAGTGGCTTTGGGGCGATGGGGGAGCAGGAAGCAGGCGTGGTGGCCGCCCGCGTATGGCGTTCTGGGCCCCATGTACCCCCACCTCTCGGAGCGGCCCTGCCGTGGGGCTGGACGGGCTGGACGGGGGCCCGGCTCGTGGGACCTGGGTCCCTGGGGGAGGGCTCCCTGGGCCTGCTCGGCCACCCCGCCCGCCCCAGTCCCGTGTGGTGATGAGTGACGAGACGCCGGGGCGGGGGGTTATATCTAAGGTCAAGTGCCTCGGCCCAGGTCCCCGTGGGCGTCGACGGGCCGGCCAGGGGCGTCCCGTCTTTCGTCCGAGACCTGCTTTGGGAAGGACGGACAAGACAGCCCTGGGTCCAGAGCCGAGCACAAAAGAGAAAGAGGGGGAGCTCGATGTGGGGCGGGGGTGGGGGGGGGCTCGTTGGACAGGTGACGCGCGGCCTAATACTCCCAAGGTTGCACCGAGGTTGTGGGTTCGATTCCCGGTCAAGGGCACAGGCCCGGGTGGCGGGCTCCATCCCCAGCAGGTTGGGGGGGGGGGGGCCCTGCAGGAGGCAGCCGAGGCATGCTTCTCTCCCGTCACGGATGTTTCTCGCTCTCCCTCTCCCTTCCTCTCTCTGACATCCCTAAAAATGTATTTTATTTCAAAGTCAGCATGGCCCTCGCCGGTGTGGCTCAGTGGACAGAGCATCAGCCTGCGGACTAAAGGGTCCCGGGTTCGATTCCCCGCCAAGGGCACAGGCCCGGGTGGCGGGCTCCATCCCCAGCGGGTGGGGGGATCGACGGCGATGGGAGGAGACTTGACTTGGGGTGGTGAACACCGGAGACAGTCGCCAGATGATGGAGTGTGGACTTGCCCTCCGGAGTGAGGTCTATGTAACTTTATTAACCACGGTCACCCCGATACCCCCCCCCCTCCACCCCCCTCCCCGGTCCCTTTCGGCGGAGCGTGGGTGTTGCGAGGTCCCCGCCGCTCAGAGCGCACCCGGTTGCTACCTGGAGCTGGTGATCCCCTGGAGGTGGGAGGGGCCTTGCGCATAGTAGGATGTGTCGCCTTGCGCATAGTAGGGTGTGTGGCCGCACGCATCCTCCGACACTCTGTGGGATGTGCCCGACGGTGACCTCAGACGTGACTGCCGGCATTCTGGCATTGTCCGAGTGTCTCCGGGGCCAGGCAGGGCGACAGAGTCACCCCGGGGTGACAAGCGCAAGCATTTAAACGTGAGTAACACGGCCCGGCCGGCGTGGCTCAGGAGGTCACAGTTCCATCCAGGTCAGGGGACCACCTCCAACAGCAGCGCTTTGGTTTGGGGGGTGGGGGGATGGAAAGTGGGGGACCACCTCCAACAGCAGCACTTTGGTTTGGGGGGTGGGAGGATGGGAAGTGGGGGACCACCTCCAACTGCAGCATTTGGTTTGGGGGGATGGGGGATGGGAAGTGGGGGTGGGTTTGCTGGTTAGTGTTAAGAATTCCACGCCAGCCGGTGTGGCTCCGTGGTTGAGCATCGACCTAGGAACCAGGAGGTCGAGGTTCGATTGCCGGCCCAGGGCACAGGCCCGGTGCGCGGGCGCGGTCCCCAGTAGGGGGTGTGCTGGAGGCAGCCGGTCAGGAGTCTCTCTCCTCATGGGTGTTTCTCTCTCTCTCCTCCCCCTCTCCCTTCCTCTCTCCGACCTCCATGAAAATATATTGTTAAAAACGAGTAAGGCAGAGCTGGGTGTCGAGTGGGCTCGCTGCTCGGCGCTGCGGACGCGTGGAGCCCAGTCCTTCTCTGGTCATGGACGGTCTCCTGCCTGGCAGGGTGGTCAGGAGCATCCGTGGCCCCTGCCCACGGGGACGCCAGGGGTACGGGCTGCACGATGTGATCCCGTATCCCCAGGTGACCCCGTTTCCCCGGGCAGGCACAGCCCCTCGGGTTCACACCACGGCTCCAGGCTTACGCTGCGCTCTGCGCTGAGTCCGAGTTTAAAGGTGGGAAAGCAGAGCGGATCTCCTTCTTCTCCTTTAAAATATATTTTCGTGCACCTGGAGGCCCGGTGCACGGAATTCGTGCACAGGACTGGGGGGGGGGTGTCCCCTCAGCCCAGCCTGCACTGTCTCCAATCCGGGACCCATCAGGGGACGTCCCTCTCACAATCCTGGACCGCTGGCTCCTAACTGCTCACCTGCCTGCTGGCCTGATCGCCCCTCACTGCCCCCCCCCCTGCCAGCCTGGTCATCCCTCACTGACCCCCCTTCCAGCCTGATCGCCCCTCACTGCCCCCCCTGCCAGCCTGGTCATCCCTCACTGACCCCCCTTCCAGCCTGATCGCCCCTCACTGCCCCCCCTGCCAGCCAGATCATCCCTCACTGACCCCCCCTTCCAGCCTGATCATCCCTCACTGACCCCCCCTTCCAGCCTGATCATCCCTCACTGACCCCCCTTCCAGCCTGGTCATCCCTCAGTGCCCCCCCTGCCAGCCTGGTCATCCCTCACTGCCCCCCCTGCCAGCCAGATCATCCCTCACTGACCCCCCTTCCAGCCTGGTCATCCCTCAGTGCCCCCCCTGCCGGCCAGATCATCCCTCACTGACCCCCCTGCCTGCCTGATCGCCCCTCACTGCCCCCCCTTCCAGTCTGATTGCCCCTCACTGCCCCCCCTTCCAGTCTGATTGCCCCTCACTGCCCCCCCTGCAGGCCTGATTGCCCCTCACTGCCCCCCCTTCCAGCCTGATCACCCCTCACTGCCTCCTTGCTGGCCTGATCGCCCCTCATTGTCCCCCCCGCCGGCCTGGTCATCCCTCAATGCCCCCCCTGCCGGCCTGGTCGCCCCTCACTGTCCCCCCGCCGCCGGCCTGATCGCCCCTCATTGTCCCCCCCCCGCCGGCCTGGTCACCCCGTGCAGCCTGCTGTTTGGTCATCCATCTGGTTGTTTTGTCCATGACGGCCCCTGGCTTTTTATATATTAGGGTTGATTTCAGAGAGGAAGGGAGAGGGGGAGAGAGCGAGAGAAACACCCACGATGAGAGAGAATCATGGGTTTGGCTGCCTCCTGCGCGCCCCCCACTGGTATGTGCCCTGACCGGGAATCGAACCCTGACCTCCTGGTTCGCAGTCGATGTTCAACCACTGAGCCACACTGGCTGAGCCAAGACTATCATTTTTTTTAGAGTATTTTTATTTTTTTTAGATTATTGATGTCAGAGAGGAAGGGAGAGGCGAGAGAGAGAAACATCCAGGATGAGAGAGAATCACGGATCGGCTGCCTCACGCACGCCCCCCGCCTGGGGAGGGAGCCCACAACCCCGGGGCCTGTGCCCTGGACCGGGACTCGAACCCGGGACGCTCTATCCAGTCGGCAAGCCTCTCTACGTCAGAGACTTGTCACGGTCCAGAACTTCTCTGGCCCCGGCCGGTGTGGCTCAGCGGATAGAGCGTCAGCCTGTGGACCGGAGGGCCCCGGGTTCGATTCCAGGTCAAGGGCGCGGACCTTCGCTTGCAGGCTCCTCCCCGGCCCGGGGCCCCGGTCGGGGCGCGTGCAGGAGGCCACCCCTCCAGGTGTCTCTCTCCCTCGGTCTTTCCCTCTCCGTTTCACTCTCTCTAAAAATCCGTGGGAAAAAAAATACCCTCGGGCGAGGATTCATAAAAAAAATAAATAAGTAAAAAAATAAATAAACGTGTCCGCCCGCCTCCGTGTCACCCCCGGGGCCGGTGACGCGTGCCCAGAGAGGGGTGTGGACCGCCTCCGCGGGGGCGGCATTCCGGGCCCCGCGGGAGATGATTGACATGTCAGGAGCCAGACTCACTCACCGTGGGCCGCCATGCCAATGGGTCCGAGGAACATGTCATCATGATCGTGGGGTCGTGCCAGGGAGGGGACGCATTCACCCCGGAAGGCCCTGCCTGCCCAGCTGGGCGCCGGGAGGGGGGGGGCGGGGGGGTGGGGAGGGCCCCGGGGGAATTTCCAGGTGCCCCGGGCCCGTTGCCTTGCAGACGGGGCGAACGTGTTTTTGCGAGTCCGGTGCCTTGGCATGCCGCGTGGGTTCTGCCCTGCTTTCCCTTCCCCGGACGTACCGTGCAGGAGGGGGCGTGCAGGAGGTCTCTCCGTGTCCCTCCTCCTCCTCCCGTCCATGCTCTCTGGAAACCAGGGGGCGGGGGGTTGGGGGGGTAGGAACATACACGCAGGCCGGGGTTCCCCGAGAAATAAAAAGTAGTCGGTACCCCACGGGAGCATTCAGTCCGTCCAGCCCCCTTGTCCAGCCGTGGCCGCCTCTCCAGTCCGACTGCGTTTTCCTCGCCCCCTGAAGTGGAATGAAGAGAATGAAAAAGGCGTGCCCGCCCTCGCCCGGCCTGGCTCAGTGCGTCGGCCTGCCGGGCGGAAGGGTCCCGGGTTCGATGCCCGGTCAAGGGCACAGGCTCCATCCCCAGGAGGGGGCGTGCAGGAGGCAGCCGGTCCGTGGTTCTCTCTCTCATCTCGGATGAGATGTTTCTCTCTCTCTCTCTCCCCTCCTCTCTGACGTCAGTTTAAAAAAAAATGTTTTAAAAAAATAAAGAATAAATGGCATCACACACGATGCGGCCTTTTGTGTATACATATATATATATATGTATGTAATTTTTAAAAGGAAGATGTTTCAGAGAGGAAAGGGGGGAGAGAGAGAGAGAGAGAGAATCACATCCATGATGACAGAGAATCGTGCACCAGCTGCCTCCTGCGCGCCCCCTATCAGGGGTGGAGCTTGCAACCCGGGCATGTGCCCTTGACCGGGAATCGAACCCTGACCTCCTGGTTCCTCGGTCGACGCTCACGCCCTGAGCCACGCCGGCCGGCCAGGCTGTCTCTTCGTGGCTGAGCAGCTCGGCCTGGAGGACTGCCTCTCGTCCTGTCCCAGCCTGTGCAGGAGGAATGCGTGTCCCCGCAGGGACGGGAGCTCCTGTGTCTGCACCGGCGAGGGGCGGGGTGGGGGTGGGGGTGGGGGTGGGGGAGGGCGTGTGTCTCTCTCCGCCCCGCGGCAGGCAGCTGGGAGCAGCCTGGGCCAGGGCCTTTCCAATTCCTTCGTGGGAGGGGGAATCCCGGGAACCAGGTCAGCTGACAGCCAGGGTCACAGAGCTCCCAGGTGATCAACCGGCTGGGGGTCCCCGATGGACCCTCAGGCCCGCCGGTGCCCCTGCGGCTGCCCGGGCTGTTGGCCGAGGCCTGGACGTCTGGGGAGGACACCGGCCGGGCCTCCCCCCCTTCCCCCACCCCACCCCCCCGGGAAGTGGGCGTTGTTCGCAGGAGGCTCTGAGCCCGTCTTGAGTGGAGCACCCTGCTCTGCTTGCCCTGGGCGGGGTGGGGGGGGGGGTGCGGGGGGGTACACGGGAGCAGACAGGGTGTGTGTGTGGGGGGTCCCCTCCGCCCGCCTGCTCGCCAGGGCGGTCCCCCGGTTGTATTTGCGTTGACCTGCTGGCCTCTCTCTGCCTCGCTCGGCTCAGCCTGCGGCGTGTCCACCGAGTCCCTGGGGGCCGTCCGTCCGTCTGTCTGTCTGGAGGCCAGAGACGGGGGCGGGGGGGGGGGGAGGGCCGTTAACACTTGGAATGCCGCCCGTTTCAGGCGCCGTTATCTCTGGGTTTACGGGGCCCGGTTCCCGCGCCCGGGTCCCATTAATGCACCCCTAACACGTACCATTCCCGCTGATGAGTCGCGAGATGGTGGTTGTTTTGTGTGTGTGTGTGTGTGTGTGTTTTAAAAATATATTTGTATGGATGTCAGAGAGGAAGGGAGAGGGAGAGAGAGAGAGAAACATCCATGAGGAGAGAGAATCACGGACCGGCTGCTTCCTGCACGCCCCCCGACTGGGGATGGTGCCCAGAACCCGGGCATGTGCCCTTGACCGGGAATCGAACCCGAGACCCGTCAGTCCCGCAGGCCGACGCTCTATCCACGGAGCCACGCCCTGACTTGGGAAGGGATGTGCGGGATTTTGGGGGAAAGGTGAGGGAATCGGGACGGGAACGAATGGGTGACCTGTCTCCGTAGAATGTCGGGGAGACCAAAAGCCCCAGAAGGTGGGTGACAATGCTCGCCCGGCCCTGCTGCGGTCCCCAGGGCTACCCCGAATCAATTTCTGGGTCTTTTATTTATTACTTAGAGGCCCGGTGCACAAAATGTGTGCATGGGGAGGGGCGGGGTGTCCCTCAGCCCAGCCTGCACCCTCTCCAATCTGGGACCCCTCGGGAAATGCCCGACAGGGATGGGGCCTAAACCGGCAGTCGGACATCCCTCTCGCAATCCGGGACCGCTGGCTCCTAACCGCTCACCTGCCTGCTGGATCGCCCCTAACCACTCTGCCTGCCGGCCTGATCAACCCAACTTCCCCCCGCTTCCCGCCTGATCACCCCTAACTGCCCGCCCTGCCGGCCTGCTCGCCCCCAATGCCCACCCCCGCCAGGCTGCTCAGCCCCAACTGCCCCCCCGCCAGCCAGCTTGCCCCCAACTGCCCTCCCCCGCCAGCCTGCTCACCCCTGACTGCCCCCACGCCAGCCTGCTCACCCCCAACTGCCCCCCTGCTTCCAGCCTGATCACCCCTAACTGCCTGCCCTGCCAGCCTGCTCGCCCCCAACTGCCCCCCGCCAGCCTGCTCGCCCCCAACTGCCCTCCCCCGCCAGCCTGCTTGCCTCTAACTGCCATCGCCCGCCGGCCAGCTCACCCCCAACTGCCCCCCCCCCGCCAGCCTGCTCACCCCCAAACACCATCCCTGCCTCCCTGCTCATCCCCACCTGCCCCCCCTTGCTGGCCTGCTCACCCCCAACTGCCCCTTCCACCGGCCTGATCGCCTCCAACTGCCCCCCCTGCTGGCCTGCTCACCCCCAACTGCCCCCCCTGCCAGCCTGCTTGCCCCTAACTGCCCTCCCCTGCTGGCCTGATCACCCCCAACTGCCCCCCTGCCAGCCTGCTCGCCCCCAACTGCCCTCCCCTGCTGGCCTGATCGCCCCACCAGCGTGGCTTTGTCCAGAAGGACGTCCGGAAGGTCTCTCGGAAGGTCTCCCAGTCTAATTAGCATGTTACCCTTTTCTTAGTATAGATGATTATTATTTATCTTAATTCTCACCCAAGGATATTTTCCCGTTGATTTTTAGAGAGCGTGGAAGAGAGAGGGGAACACACAGAGGGGGAAGGACAGAGAGAGCCCTGGCCGGTGTGGCTCAGTGGAGAGAGTGTCGGCCTGCAGACTGAAGGGTCCCGGGTTCGATTCCCGGTCAGGGCCTGTGCCCGGGTTGCAGGCTCCATTCCCAGTGCGGCGCGTGCAGGAGGCAGCCGACCCGTGATTCTCTCTCCTCATGGATGTTTCTCTCTCTCGATGGGTTGCCTCCTGCACGTGCACCCCGACCAGGGCCCAGGCCTGGGAGGAGCCTGCAACCCAGGCGCGTGCCCTTGACTGGAATCGAACCCGGGACCCCTTCCGTCCGCAGGCCGACGCTCTCTCCACTGAGCCACATTTCTGGGTCTTTTTAGTGGATATCACACCCAACCCTGATGGAGGTAAGCACCCCTTGAAAAGGCATCTAACACGGCCGGCGTGGCTCCGTGGGTGAGCATCGGCCTAGGAACCAGGAGGTCACGGTTCGATTCCCGGTCAAGGGCGCACGATCCGGGCTTGCGGGCTGGATCCCCCCCTGCCCCCCCCCGTAGGAGTGTGAGCCCTGCGGTTTGGTCCACGCGCTTGCCGTCTCCCTGGCACCCAGGTGAACATCCCAGACCGGGCTTGGCCGCGGCCGTGAAAGGGGTTCCTTGGATGAATGTGACGGCGCTGGGCGCTGGGCGCCGGGCGGGACTCGGGGGCTGTTTATGAAGCGTTAAGTCATTTGTAAAAGCCTTGGCCGCCAGCCATCCGCTGTAAATCCACCCCCCTCCCCCCCCGCCCCCGTGCCCAGCTACCAGGATTGAATACTTTCCCACGGAAAGCAACGAGTTTACGAATCTGCCCTTAAATCACCGTTTACATCCCACGCGCCCGTGTTGACAAACCACCCTCATACGTCAGACGCCACTTAAGGGGCCGGTACCGTCAAGGAAAGCTGCAAGCTGGGGGGGGGGGGGGGGGGGCCACCGCCTGCTCCCCCCCATGTCCTGCCTCCAACCCGGGTCTGCAGAGAGGGGAATGCTTACGGTCCCTCCAGAAAACCCTGCGTGGTTTAGGTTTTATTTTTTAATTTATTAAAAAAAAAAAAACACATTTTTTTGTTGATTTCAGAGAGGCAGAGGGAGAGGGAGAGAGACATGCATCGATGAGGAGAGAGAATCATGGACCGGCTGCCTCCTGCACGCCCCCTCACCGGGGATCGAGCCGGCAACCCTGGCCTGTGCCCTTGACCGGGAACCGAACCTGTGACCTCCTGGCTCCTAGCTCGGCGCTCGACCACGGAGCCACGCTGGGCCGGGCAACACCCTTTGTGTGTTCGTTGCCAAGCAAAGACCATGATGGGGCTTGGTCCCACCGCGGGGAAGTGGTGTTTAGATGGCAAACGATGCCGTTAAAGTTCTGCGCACATTTGAGAGACTCCGTGCCTGGCCGCGGTTGAGCGTAACATGTCAAGGCTGTGAAGGCCGGCCCGAGCCGGTTGGGCTCAGCGGACGGAGCATCGGCCTGCGGACGGAAGGGTCCCCGGGTTCGATTCCCCGTCAAGGGCACCTGCCCGGGTTGCGGGTTCGATCCCCAGGAGGGGGCGTGCGGGAGGCGGCCGATGGATGCTTCTCTCCCCTCGTGGATGTTTCTATCTCTTTCTCTTCCCCTTCCTCTCTGAAATCAATAAATATCTACAATGATAAACGCGTGACACGCTAATTAGACCCGACAGCCGAATGACCTTCTGGACGTCATTCCGGACATCCTTCCCGATGAAGCCGCGGTGGCAGGGGCCGAGGCAGAGGCGGTTAGGGGTGGTCAGGCAGGTAGGCGAGTGGTTAGGGGCAATCAGGCAGGCAGGTGAGTGGTTAAGGGTGATCAGGCAGGCAGGCAAGTGGGTAGGGGTGATCAGGCAGGTAGGTGAGCGGTTAGGGGGCAATCAGGCTAGCAGGGAAGGGCAGTTAGGGGCGATCAGGCCAGCAGGGAAGGGCAGTTAGGGGTGATCAGGCCGGCAGGGGAGCAGGGAGGGGCAATCAGGCTGGCAGGTAGAGTGGTTAGGGGCGATCAGGCAGGCAGAGAAGGGCAGTTAGGGGCGATCAGGCTGGCAGGGAAGGGCAGTTAGGGGCAATCAGGCCAGCAAGGAAGGGCAGTTAGGGGTGATCAGGCCGGCAGGGAAGGGCAGTTAGGGGTGATCAGGCCGGCAGGGGAGCAGGGAGGGGCAATCAGGCTGGCAGGTAGAGTGGTTAGGGGCGATCAGGCAGGCAGGCAGGCGGGTGAGCAGTTAGGAGCCAGCGGTCCCAGATTGCAAGAGGGATGTCCGACTGCTGGTTTAGGCCCCATCCCTGCGGGCCTAAGCCAGGAGTAGTCAGACTTCCCCCAAGGGCTCCCAGATTGGAGAGGGTCCAGGCCAGGCTGAGGGACCCTGCCCCCACCACCCCCCACCCCCATGCACGAATTTCATGCACCGGGCCTCTAGTGTTATCATAGATGCAAAACGACCGTAGGCTCAGTTCAGAGGAAGGTTGACCTTGTCAGGGAAGAGACCGGCCTAGGAGGGGACGACCCCCCCATAAACTGCTTTTTAGCTACAAGGTTGCATTGCAGACCATCCTCTGGGGTGTTTTTAGGTCTCTGAGTTTGCAAGGCCCACCAGGCAGGCCTCCCCCGAGCTGGTCGGGTCAGCGCGTGGCCCCGTTGCGTCCGCGGGGACTCGGCCGACAACTAGCCCGACGTTGAGCGTGCGGAAAGGCGTTGGTTTCGCTTCATGAGTTCAAACCCAGCGGTCCGCGGGGCATAAACGCCGCTATATCGTTCGACGCCACCGGTCAACATCGGCGCGTTTTCTGCGGTGGGTTGGAAATCAATCCAGGCCCCCATCGTGTGACGTGGAGACGCACCGCATTGCTTTAGATACGTTGTCATTTTTTCTTTAAAAAAAAATATATATTTTTTTATTGATTTTAGAGAGGAAGGGAGAGGGAGAGAGAGAGAGAGAGAGAGAGAGAGAGAACATCCGTGATGCGAGAGAATCATGGACCGGCTGCCTCCTGCACGCCCCCACCCTGGGGATGGAGGCAGCCACCTGGGCCTGTGTCCTGGACCGGGAATCCAACCCATGACCTCCTGGTTCCGAGGTCAATGATCAACCGCCGAGCCACACCGGCCGGGGGAACATTTCTTATGCGTCGCTGTTTTCCAACATCTGGAGGATTGGGCGAGGGTCAGCATCGTCCGTGGTTGACCTCAACCGAACGGCTGCGTCTTCTTCTCTTGGCTGCTGTTGAGCTGAAAGGGGGAGCGTATACTGAGTCTACGGGGGGACCAGGTTGCTTCTGATCATCTGCTGAAGGAGCTCCGGCCAGCGCCAGCACGGAAACCAGGAGCAGCACGGGGGACGGAAATTTCCGTCCTCACCGCCACCACCCGCGTCCGTCAAGGACGGGGGGGAGGGGGACAGGGAGGGGGCGGGACTTGGCGGTGCCTTGGACAGTAGCGACCGCGCTTTGTTGCTTTTAACCTTGAAACCAACCCCAGGTGCCAAGGTCACGGGCAGCTCCCTGGCTCTCGGCAAACGTGGCTGTGCGCTTGCTTTCCAGATCGGCCGGTGAGCTTCATTTTCCCGCTGATTAGGAGGCTTTTGTGTGAGGTTTTGGTAAAGGGATGGCCAGCCAAGAAGGGCTTCCACAGGGGGGCTAATTGGTGAGACGCCAATTGTTTGTATGGCTGTTTGACGCTCTTTCAATGACCCGTCCTTCGATGAGCTTGCCAAGTGACTTGGTAATGATGATGTTATATTTTGTGGGGCTTGTTTTGAAAATATTTTTTTGTTGTTGTTGTGGTTGATTTTTTAGAAGAGAGAGGAAGGGAGAAGGATAAAGAGATAGAAACAACGATGAGAGAGGAACATCACTGCTCGGCTGCCTCCTGCACCCCTCTGCCCCCCACACTGGGGACCGAACCCGAAACCGGGGCATGTGCCCTGACCGGGATTCAAACCGGTGACCTCTTGATGCTCAACCACTAAGCCACACCGGTCAGACTCATGTTTCTATTGAGTTTATTTCATCAAGAGGTCTCATCCAAGGTCTAGGGTACAGAGCAGACAGGTCTGTGGTCCCACCCAAGGTCTAGGACACGGAGCAGACAGGTCTATGGTCTCATCCAAGGTCTAGGGCACAGAGCAGGCAGGTGTGTGGTCCCACCCAAGGTCTAGGACACGGAGCAGGCAGGTCTGTGGTCTCATCCAAGGTCTAGGGCATGGAGCAGACAGGTCTGTGGTCTCATCCAAGGTCTAGGGCATGGAGCAGACAGGTCTGTGGTCTCATCCAAGGTCTAGGGCATGGAGCAGACAGGTCTGTGGTGCCATCCAAGGTCTAGGGCACGGAGCAGACAGGTCTGTGGTCTCATCCAAGGTCTAGGGCACAGAGCACACAGGTCCCCATGGTCCCACCCAAGGTCTAGGACACAGAGCAGGCAGGTCTGTGGTCCCACCCAAGGTCTAGGACACGGAGTAGGCAGGTCTGTGGTCTCATCCAAGGTCTAGGGCACAGAGCACACAGGTCCCCATGGTCCCATCCAAGGTCTAGGGCACAGAGCACACAGGTGCGCATGGTCCATCCAAGGTCTAGGGCACGGAGCAGGCAAGTCTGTGGTCCCATCCAAGGTCTAGGGCACAGAGCACACAGGTCTGTGGTTCCATCCAAGGTCTAGGACACAGAGCGCACAGGTCCCCATGGTCCCATCCAAGGTCTAGGGCACAGAGCACACAGGTTCGCATGGTCCATCCAAGGTCTAGGGCACGGAGCAGGCAAGTCTGTGGTCCCATCTAAGGTCTAGGGCACAGAGCAGACATGTCTGTGGTCCCATCCCAGGTCTAGGGCCCAAAGCAGGGAACCTCCTGGAGTTAGTCCCCTGGATGCAGGGATGAGCCTGCTTTCTTGGTTGGGTTTCTCGCTCACCACGCACGCTCTGTTTTTTCTTCTCCACGTCGGCATATCCGAGAGGATGAGTTTGCTTGTGTACGGATGGAGCAAGATCACACCTGTCATTTTGTTCAGACTCCCCAGGTCTCTGAGAACGCATCGCTCCGCTGTTTCCCGGGCAGATGGGGTCTCTGGGTGTCTGCCGGGTTGCGGCAGGAGAGAGAGAGAGAGAGAGAGAGAGAGAGAGAGAGAGAGGGTGTGACCGGCCGATGGGGCCGTCGTCTGCAGCTCCCGGTAGAGCACCCTCCTCGATTTGGACCCGGTCCTGGCTCTGGCATCTAAGACGGCAGCTACAGCTTCCTTAGTAAAATGCCACTCCGTAAAATGAAAGACACTGTCTGCCTTCCGTGCTCCGGGCGAAACGTCACCCTGAAAAATCGTCATCGCCTAGGCACAATTTTTTAAAAAATGTATTTTTTTAAATTGATTTTAAAGAGAGGAAGGGAGTTTGACATCTTTTGCTACTTGTGTATATGTATTGAAACATACGTATGTATCAGAGGCCCACGTGGGGGAGGGGGAGGGCACGAGGGAGGGGGGTTCTGGCTGGCCCGCCCCAATCAGGGCTGATGGGGCTAGGCCAGCCCAGGGGGAGGGGACACAGGAGGTTGGCGGGCCTGCCCCGCCCCCGATCGGGGCCAATCGGGTGCGGAGGAGGGCAGTGGGCGGGCCGGCCCCCACCACCTCTTCAAACTCCCGGTCGAGTTCCCGGTGGAGGGGACAATTTGCATATGAGCCTTTTATTGTATAGGATGTAGACACATCAATGTATATACATGTGTGTTTTTTATATATATATATATATATATATATATATATATATATATATTAATGTTGGACATTAGAGCAAAAGAATAGTGGATCCTGAATTAAATAATATGGGCCCTGCCTGGCCAGTGTGGCTCAGTGGTTAAGCATTGACCTAGGAACCAGGAGGTCAGGGTTCGATTCCCGGTCCAGGGCACAGGCCCAGGTGGTGGGCTCCATCCCCAGTAGGGGGCGTGCAAGAGGCGGCCAATCCATGATTCTCTCTCCTCATGCATGTTTCTCTCTCTCTCTCCCTCTCCCTTCCTCTCTGACATCCATAAAAATATACTAAAAAAAATAAAAATAGAAAAAAACGTATCCTCGGATGAGGATTTAAAAAGTAAGTTTTCTTTATTAATATTCCTAAACGAATGTACCGTAACTGATTCAATCATAGTTGGTCCCTCGGCCTGGCCTGCGGGGATCGGGCCGAAACCGGCTCTTCGACATCCCCCTGAGGGATCCCGGATGGCGAGAGGGCGGGTCTGGGGTGACACACTTCAGAATCGGGCTCCCCTCCTCTCTGGTTCCGGGTGCGTCACCCAAGAACCGCAGCTGCCAAGTCACCGCAGCGCGGCAGCTCCTGCACTGAGCGTCTGCCCCCTGGTGGTCAGTGCGCGTCATAGCAACTGGTCGGAGCGTCTGCCCCCTGGTGGTCAGTGCGCGTCATAGCAACTGGTCGGAGCGTCTGCCCCCTGGTGGTCAGTGCGCGTCATAGCTACCGGTCAGAGTGTCTGCCACCTGGTGGTCAGTGCGCGTCATAGCAACCGGTCGGAGCGTCTGCCCCCTGGTGGTCAGTGCGCGTCATAGCTACCGGTCAGAGTGTCTGCCACCTGGTGGTCAGTGCACGTCATAGGGACCAGCTGGAGCGTCTGCCCCCTGGTGGTCAGTGCGCGTCATAGCTACCGGTCGGAGCGTCTGCCCTCTGGTGGTCAGTGCACGTCATAGCTACCAGCTGGTCGGCCGGTCGCTTAGGCTTTTACATATATAGATAAGTGAGTGTCTGGAGAAATACAAAGCACCAGCTACCGCTCATAGCACAGACAGGGTTCGCTAAATAAAGAAAACATGAATATTCATCTTGGAAAAATAACAAGCCATTTCAAGAGGTATCTCAATCTGTAGAAACGCCTGCTTAAACACATTTGCAGAATGGGGTTTTTCTGCCCACTTGTTAGGCTGTTTTTCTTTCTTAAATACTAGAGGCCCGGTGCATGAATTCGTGCACCAGTGGGGTCCCTTGGCCTGGCCTGTGGGATCGGGCCGAAACCGGCTCTCCGACGTCCCCCGAGGGGTCCTGGATGGCGAGAGGGCGCAGGCCGGGCTGAGGGACCCCACCGGTGCACGATCCATCGGAGCCGGGGAGGGACGTGGGAGGTCGGCCAGCCAGGGAGGGACCGCAGGAGGGCTCCAGGGTGTGTCCAGTCCCAATCGGCCAGACCCCAGCAGCAAGCTAACCTACCGGTCGGAGCGTCCACCCCCTGGTGGTCAGTGCACGTCATAGCGATTGGTCGATGGGTGGACTGTCTGCCCCCTGGTGGTCAGTGCATGTCATAGCCACTGGTCAACCGGTCGACTGTCTGCCCCCTGGTGGTCAGTGCACGTCCTAGCGAGCCGTCGAGCAGTGGAGTGGCCTTAGCACATCATTAGCATATGACGCTTTGATTGGTTGAACGGCCAACTGGTCGACCGGACACTTAGCATAGTAGGCTTTTATTTTGTTCCGTAGGATGCTTTTATTGATTTCAGAGAGGAAGAGAGAGGGAAACATCTACAATGATGAAAGAGAATCACTGATCGGCTGACTCCTGCACATCCCCACCGTGGGGATCCAGCCCACAACCCGGGCATGTGCCCTGACCGGGAATGGAACTGTGACCGCCTGGTTCATAGGACGAAGCCCAACCACCGAGCCACACTGGCTGGGTGGACTGTCTTCCTTCCTTCCTTTCTTTCTTTCTTTCTTACTTTTCTTTCTTCCTTTCTTTTTTTTCTTTCTTTCTTTCTTTTCTTTCTTCCTTCCTTTCTTTCTTTTTTTAAAATATATTTTTATTGATGTCAGAGAGGAAGGGAGAGGGAGAGAGAGGGAGAGAGAGAGAGACACATCCGTGATGAGAGAGAATCACCGATCGGCTGCCTCCCGCACCCCCCCTCCCGGGGATCGAGCCCACAACCCGGGCGTGTGCCCTGGGCCGGGAATCGAACCCGGGACCTTTCCGTCCGCAAGGCCGACGCTCTATCCACTGAGCCACACCGGCCAGGGCCATTTTCCTCCGTGAGTTTAAAGCAGGGCCTGCGTGGGGATTTCACGTCCCCTCCGTCGCTCGCACTGAACAAAAGCTGCGTATTTTTTT
The DNA here is from genome assembly GCA_026230045.1 of Corynorhinus townsendii. Classification (NCBI taxonomy): domain Eukaryota; kingdom Metazoa; phylum Chordata; class Mammalia; order Chiroptera; family Vespertilionidae; genus Corynorhinus; species Corynorhinus townsendii. The sequence goes on from JAPDVU010000016.1 coordinate 1,419,272, forward strand.
TCCCCCCTAAACCCGTGGTCGGCAAACTGCGGCTGGCGAGCCACCTGCGGCGCTTCGGCCCCTTGCGTTGTTAGCAAAGGCCCGGCTCAGGAGGACCCGAATGAAGTGCGTCACCGTGTCCCTGCCTAGGTGGCTCACGTTGGAAACAGCGTGGCTCTCCAGAGAGACGTCGGTCGCGGTCCCGTGGATCGCTCGGCTCTGTGGACGAATGCGTTCGCCGACCCCGGCCCTAAACAGACACGGGGTGTGCAGTGCGGGGTTTGGGGCGGGGGGGTGGGGTGGGGGGGTTCGCCCTGTTCTCAGGGAGCCTGTTAGCCGTCACCCCAACGGACCCCCAGCACCATCCCGTCCCGTCCGTGGTGAGATCTCTGCGATGGAAGCGCAGGGTGCGAGGGGTGGGGGGGGGTGGGGGGTGGGGGGTGGGTGGGGGGGACTTTCCCCGTAAGGAACACGTCACGTAATCACATCTCCCCGCCGCCTTCGCGATGCGTCCTATTCTAGGAACGGCGGCTTTCTCAGAATCGCCTCTCGCCTCTCGCCTCGCCGCCGTGGGGCCAAATAGACCTTGTTCCGAAAAATAACTTAGTGTTTTAAGGAGGGGGGCGGGGGGCACGTTGGGTGGGGATGGGAAAGTGCTCCCGTCACCCGACTCTGTTTTCCTCGTTCGGAAACCGTCTTTGTGGCCCCGGCCGGCGCGGCTCGGTGGGTAGAGCGTCGGCCTGCGGACCGAAGGGTTCCCGGGTTCGGTTCCCGGTCCAGGGCATGGACCTGGGTGGCGGGCGCCTCCCCAGGTGGGGGGCGTGCAGGAGGCGGCTGATGGATGTTTCTCTCTCTCATCATCGAGGTGTCTATCTTTCTCTCCCTCTCCCTTCCTCTCTGTAAAAAAAATGAATAAAATAGTTTTTAAAAATAAATAAATAAAAGGGGCTCATTTCTGCCCTTCAGCGGTAAGACACAATTTACAGCCCTGACCGGTGGTGTGGCTCAGTGGATAGAGCGTCGGCCTGCGGACCGAAGGGTTCCCGGGTTCGGTTCCCGGTCAGGGGCATGGACCTGGGTGGCGGGCACCTCCCCAGGTGGAGGTGTGCAGGAGACGGCTGATGGATGTCTCTCTCTCATCGATGTTTCTGGCTTTCTCTCCCTCTCCCTTCCTCTCTGTAAAAAAAAAATCAATAAAATATGTGTATTTTAACAAATAAAGAAATAAAAGGGGCTCATTTCTGCCCTTCAGCGATAAGACACAACGAATAAAGATAAGGCACAATTTATCGCCCTGACCGGTGTGGCTCAGTGGATAGAGCGTCGGCCTGCGGACGGAAGGATTCCCGGGTTCGATTCCCGGTCAAGGGCATGGACCTGGGTGGCGGGCGCCTCCCCAGGTGGGGGGCGTGCAGGAGGCGGCTGATGGATGTTTCTCTCTCATGATCAAGGTGTCTATCTCTCTCCCCCTCTCCCTTCCTCTCTGTAAAAAAAAATCAATAAAATATGTTAAGAAACAAACAAACAAACAAACAAACAAAACATGTCCTTATGAACGCCTCGTTGTAAGCCGTGCTCGGGGGCGGGAGAAGCTGAGGCCTGCCTGCCCACGACGGTGATCATGGACACGCAGTGGCGTTCCGGGCGGCGTGGGGACATCTCTCCGATGCCAGCCTTGTTCTTAATTGGGCTCCGGGGGTCCTCCTGAGACCCCAGGCCGCCTACTACCGACCCCAGGCCCCTCGTGGGGTACGGTTAATGGTGGCAGGCTGTTGCCAGGGCGACTCGGAAATTAATGGAGTCATCCATCATGATTAATGGGCCTTCGCCCTCCTTCAGCAGACGTATGCTGCGGTGGGACCCAGTGTCTCGCCGCGAAGCACGGACGCTGGGGGTGCGTTTTTCCCGGGGTCCCCCCGCAGGCACGCGGGGCCGGCCCCCAAGATGGGTGACGATCTGGCGTGGAGAGGATCCGTCACCTGACGTCCCAGACGTTATGTGTAGGGATTGCACAGAGGAAGGGAGAGGGGGAAAGAGAGAGAGAGAGAGAGAGAGAAAGAGAAACATCCAGGAGGAGAGAGAATCATGGATCGGCTGCCTCCTGCACGCCCCCTACTGGGAATGGAGCCCGCCACCTGGGCCTGTGCCCTGGACCGGGAATCGAACCCTGACCTCCTGGTTCCTAGGTCAACGCTCAACCATTGAGCCACACCGGCTGGTCAGGGTGACGAATTTGTGTGTGTGTGTGTGTGTGTGTGTGTGTCTGTGTTTAAATATGTTCTTATTGATTTTGAGAGAGAGAGAGAGAGAGAAACATCCGTGATGAGAGAGAGTCATGGACCGGCTGCCTCCTGCACGCCCCCCACTAGGGATGGAGCCTGGTACCCGGCCCGTGCCCGGACGGGGGGGTCAAGCCGTGACCTCCACCACCGCGTGACACCAGCCAGGCGGGACACGCGACCTCCATGAAACACGTGTCTTCCCAGGGTCCCCGTAGAGAGCACCCTTCGCCCGTGGTGGGGCCCGCCTTCTGTGACCCGACGGTGGGAGGAGGCCGCGTTTCCGATTTTCTCCCTCAGAACCCCACGTTCTGGTCGAGGGGGTGACCTCGGCGTCCCCGCTCTCCGACGGGGGGCGGGGGGGGGGTGGGTAGGAGGGGGGACAGGTTCTGCTGGGAAACAGATTCCCGGGGGGAGGGGGGGGAGGAGAGGGCAGACGCCTTCGCAGAGGGGCTGCCTGGGACCGCTTGTCCCCGGGGACGCCCGGGAGGGTTAGGGAGGGGAACGGCTCAGCCCCCGCCCCGTCCCTCACGTCTCCGTCCCCTTTGACGTTTCAGGACGATGAGGCGCGTGCTGCTCCTGCTGCTGGTCCTGTGCGGGGCCCAGAGCCGCGCCCCCCGCCAAGCCCAACTTTGTCCTCATCATGGCGGACGACCTGGGCATTGGCGACCCCGGCTGCTATGGCAACAAGACCCTCAGGTAGGGCGCGGGCGTCCACCCGGTAGACACCAGACCGCGTGTGTAGGCTGTCGTCCCGCTGACAGACCACATGGAAACGTAGAAAGCCCACCCGTGGCACACCGTGTGGCTGCGTGTGGATACCATGTGACTGCGCGTGGATCCCCGTGTGGCTGCTCGTGGACCCTCGTGTGGCTGCGTGTGGACCCCCGTGTGGCTGCGTGTGGACCCCCGTGTGGCTGCGCGTGGATCCCCATATGACTGCGCGTGGATACTGTGTGACTGCATGTGCATCCCGTGTGACTATGTGTGGATCCCATTGGCTGCGCGTGGATCCCCGTGTGGCTGCTCGTGGACCCGCGTGTGACTGCCGTGGATACCGTGTGGATCCCCGTGTGGCTGCACGTGGATACCCCTGTGGCTGTGCGTGGATCCCCAGGTGACTGCGCATGGATCCCGTGTGACTGTGCGTGCATCCCCGTGTGGCTGCGTGTGGATCCCGTGTGGCTGCGCATGGATCCCGTGTGACTGCGCATGGATCCCGTGTGGCTGTGCATGGATCCCCATGTGACTGCGTGTGGATCCCCGTGTGGCTGTGCATGGATCCCCGTGTGACTGCGTGTGGATCCCCGTGTGGCTGTGCATGGATCCCCATGTGACTGCACGTGGATCCCCGTGTGGCTGCGCGTGGATCCCATGTGACTGCACGTGGATCCCCGTGTGGCTGCGCGTGGATCCCCATGTGACTGCACGTGGATCCCCGTGTGGCTGCGCGTGTATCCCCGTGTGGCTGCGTGTGGATCCCCCTGTGTCTGTGCATATATCCCCGTGTGGCTGTGCGTGGATCCCCATGTGGCTGCGCGTGGATCCCATGTGACTGCACGTGGATCCCCGTGTGGCTGCGCGTGGATCCCGGGTGACTGCACATGGATCCTGTGTAGGCGTTAGGAAGCAGGCGTGGGCCTGTCATGTGTGGGACATGCAGAGGCTGGGAGGACTGGTTAGGGGCCTCCTCTCGGCTCTGGTTGGAAAAGCAGCGTGAAGCGTCTCCAGACCTTTCTTGTTTGGGGGCACGGAGGTAACGGGGGGCCCATGGCTGGGGGGATGGAGCAAGGCCTTGAGCGTGTCCCTCCCCCTCCTCAGAGTAGCTCATTTTCTTTCTTGTTTTAAAATATATTTTTATTGACTTCAGAGAGGAAGGGAGAGAGAGAGAGAAGCATCCATGGTGAGAGAGAATCATGGATCGGCTGCCTCCTGCACGCCCCCACCCCCCCGCCCCCACTGGGGATGGAGCTCGCAATCCGGGCATGGGCCCTGACCGGGAATCGAACCCGGGACCCTTCCGTCCGTAGGTCGATGCTCGACCCCTGAGCCACGCCAGGTGGGCGAGAGGTGACTCCTCACGACAAGCCCGCGGACAGAGCCGCGATCCCGAAGGCACCGTGGGTAACGTGGCTCTTGTATTCCAGGACACCCAACATCGACAGGTTGGCCACAGGGGGAGTGAAACTCACGCAGCACCTGGCGGCCTCGCCCCTGTGCACCCCGAGCCGGGCAGCCTTTATGACCGGCCGGTACCCCGTCCGATCAGGTAACCCCCCTGGCTGGGTCCCCGGGCCGTCCTCTCCCTCTCCTCTCCTCGGGGTACCCTCCCAGCGTCTGTCGTCAGGATCCGCCCCCCCCCTACCCCCCACATCCTAATGGCTGGTTTCTCCTGCCCCAGGAATGGCGTCTCAGACACGAATCGGAGTTTTCCTCTTCTCGGCCTCCTCGGGAGGACTTCCCAATACTGAGGTCACGTTCGCCAAACTGCTGAAGGACCAGGGCTACGCCACAGCTCTGATAGGTGTGGGCCGTGGAGGAGGGGAAGGCCAGGAGCTGGGCGGGTTGAGTGGAAGAGTTGGGGGGAGGGTAGGAGAGCAGCCTTCTTCGGGTTGACGTTGCTGATACAGAGGGCACAGCTTAAGTCGGGGAGACATGATTTTGGTTCTGACTTAAACCACAGGGCGCCTGCCTGGGCTATTTGAATGTGTAGATGTGTGTGGTTACATGGATACGTGGATGAATAGATGGATAGATGGGAGATAGATGAATGGATAGATGAATGGATGGATGGATGCACGGATGGATAGAGATAGATAGGTAGATAGATAGATAACGATAGGCACTCAGAAAGATGATGGACAGATGGATGTATGGATGGATGGATGCATGGATGGATGTATGGGTAGATGGAAAGATAGATGAGATAGAGACAAGGATATATAAATCAATAGATGAAATGGATGATGGACAGATGGATGGATGGACGGATGGACAGGTAGATGGAAAGATAGATGAAATAAGTAATAGAGGCAGACAAGAATAGGTAGGCCAGTACATGGAATGGATGATGGATGGATGCATGCATGGATGGATGGACAGATGGACACATACATGAGATACGTAAGAGACAGACAAGAATAGATAAAACAGGAGATGGAATGGATGACGAATGGAGGGATGGAAAGACTGATGAGCTCGGTGATGGAGATAAGGATATATAGATCAAAAGATGAAACAGATGATGAATGCATGGATGGATGGACGGACAGACAGATGTGTAGATGGAAACATACATGAGGTATGAAATAGAGATAGGCAAGAGTAGATAGACCAGTAGATGGAGTGTATGATGGATGGATGGATGGATGGATGGATGGGTAGACAGCTAGACAAATGTGTAGATGGAAAGATACATGAGATAAGTAAGAGACACACAAGAATAGATAAAACAGGAGATGGAATGTATGATGAATGAATGGATGGGTGGTGGATGGATGGATGGATGGAAAGATGAATGAGATAGATGATAGAGACATGGATATATGGATCAAAAGATGAATTGGATGGTGAATACATGGATGGATGGATGGACAGACAGATGTGTAGATGGAAACATGCAAGAGATAAGTAATAGAGACAGACAAAAATAGGTAGATCAATAGATGAAATGGATGGATGGATGGATGGATGGTTGGATAGATGGACAGAAAGAAACAGATAAGAATAAATAGATCAATAGATGAATTGGTTGTATAGATGGATGGATGGATGGATGTACAGACAGATAAACAAGATAAATAACAGACAGGATACATCAGTAGATTAAACGGATGTATGGATGGATGGATAGATGGATGGATGATTGGATAGATGGACAGAAGGAAACAGACAAGAATAAATAGATCAATAGGTGAAATGGATGGATGGATGGATGGATGGACAGATGGAAAGACACATGAGATAAGTAATAGAGACAGACAAGAATCAAACAATAGATGGGGTGGATGATGGCTAGATGGATGAAAGAGACAGACAGATAGAACAGATGGTCCTTAATAGATACAGTTACACACATGGAGCATACAAAGCCACAAACACACACCATGCTATTGATAAAGATTCTCGTTTTCACTTTTTAAAAAAATATATTTTACTGATTTTTTACAGAGAGGAAGGGAGAAGGATAGAGAGTTAGAAACATCGATGGGAGAGAAACATCAATCAGCTGCCTCCTGCACACCTCCTACTGGGGATGTGCCTGCAACCAAGGTACATGCCCTTGACCGGAATCAAACCCAGGACACTTCAGTCCGCAGGCCGACGCACTGTCCACTGAGCCACACCAGTTAGGGCTCGTTTTCACTTTTTAATACTAAAACTTATGCATCCTTATTGGTCTCAGTCGATATTTCCATATTGATTTTATTCCATGGATACGAGTAATGGCTTCTCCCTTTTTTTTAAAAAAAAAAAAATATTTCTTTATTGGTTTCAGAGAGGAAGGAAGAGGAGAGAGAGAAACATCCATGAGGAGAGAGAATCACGGATCGGCTACCTCCCGCACGCCCCCCGCTGGGGATCGAGCCCGCCACCCGGGCCTGTGCCCTTGACCGGGAATCGAACCCGGGGCCCTTCAGTCCGCAGGGCGACGTTCTGTCCACTCAGCCACACCGGCGAGGGCGCCTTCTCCCTTCTCACGTGACACGCTTGTGTCCACAGGACGGTCGTCAGACGAACCCTAGAAAATCTCCTAGGGAAGAATGAGCACTGTCATTCCCGACACGTGTTGTCATAAAACCATCGTCTTGTGTGTGTGTGTGTGTGTGTGTGTGTGTGTGTGTGTGTGTGAGGCCCTCGCTGATTTAGTGGCATAATGAACATTTTATAAGAAATGTTCATAGGGTACTTAAAATAATGGCTGAGTTATGAGTATGATTTCATCTTGCCTCAGGGGGCTGTTTTTTTTTTTTGGAGAAAGGATTCATTTCCACCGTTCACATTCAAGGAACAAAATCGAGTCGGTTCCAAGACTTCAATTTCAAAGAAGTGTGTTTTAAAAAAAAAAAAAAATCCATGAAGAATGCATGTTTTTTTCCCTGTATCGTTACATCTCAAGCACATTACATATGTTCGTTTTTTTGTATGTTTTGTTTTGTTTTGTAAATATATTTTTATTGATTTCAAAGAGGAAGGGAGAGGGAGAGAGAGAGAGAAACATCCATGAGGAGAGAGAATCATGGATCGGCTGCCTCCTGCACGCCCCCCTCCTGGGGATCGAGCCCACAACCCGGGCCTGTGCCCTGCACCGGGAATCGAACCCAGGACCCTTCAGTCGAAAGGCCGGCGCTCTATCCACGGAGCCAAACCAGCTAGGGCTAAATATGTTAGGTTTTTGTCTTGTGTTTTAGAGTTGTTTTTTTCCTTCACCCCCAAGTCACTAAATTCTTGTTTTCTGGTAGAGCGAGTTAACACCCTAGTATTGGTGGAAAAGGAAGCAAAAAAAAAAAAAACAACCAACCCTGTAGGGTCCTAGGAAATAGGACATTGGCTAATAAACAGGCAGAAAGCGCCCGGCCGGCGTGGCTCCGTGGTTGAGCGCCTACCTAGGACCCAGGAGGTCAGGGTTTGATTCCCGGTCCAGGGCACAGGCCCGGGTTGCAGGCTCCATCCCCAGTCGGGGGGCGTGCAGGAGGCAGTGGATCTGTGATTCTCTCTCCTCATGGATTTTTTTTTTTTTTTTTTTGCTCTCCCTTTCCCTTCCTCTCTGACATCCATCTATAATAGTAAAAGCGTCATATGCTCATTAGACCGGACCACCTTCCGGAAGCCCGGGTCCCGGGTGGCCAGAGGGAAGCTGGTGCTGGCAGTCGGGGGAAGGAAGGCCTACCCTTGCACGAATTTCATGCATCGGGCGTCTCGTAAAAATATATTTAAAAAAAAAAAATAAACAAATAGAAAACAGGCAGAAAGATCCCCCTCTTCCGTGTGTGGGAAGCAGCGACAGTTGTCTGCGGGGCCTAATCGCACGCCCCTCCCCCTCCCCCATCCATGTCCCCAGGAAAGTGGCACCTGGGCACCCACTGCCACAACAACACCGATTTCTGCCACCACCCGTCCAGCCACGGCTTCGAGTACTTCCACGGGCTGCCCGTGACCAACCTGCGGGACTGCAAGCCGGGCGCCGGCAGCGTCTTCACCCAGGCCATCCGCCTGCTGGTGCTGGCGCCCCTGCAGGCCCTGGCCGTGGCGCTGGTGACGCTGGGCGCGCTGCGCTGGCTGGGGCTGGTGCAGGTGCCCGGCCTGGTCTTCCTCGTCCTGCTGCTGCTGGCCGCCGCCCTCCTGGGCCTCCTGCTCTGCTTCCTGCACTTCTTCCGGCCCCTCAACTGCTTCCTCATGCGGGACCGGGCCATCAGCCAGCAGCCCCTGTCCTACGACAACCTCACCCAGCGGCTCACGGCGGACGCCGTCCGCTTCATACGACGGTGGGTGCCGCGTCCCCGTCCCCGCGGTCCCTGTGGTGTCCCCAGGGAACTTGGGCTCAGGTTTCTCCTGGGAGGGGCAGACGCGGCAGGTCCCCCGGCCCGATTGTCCCCCAGGCCCATGGCCCCCCAGCCCCATGGCCCCCCAGTCCCATGGCCACCCAGCCCTATGGTCCCCCAGTCCCATGGCCACCCAGCCCTATGGCCCCCCAGTCCCATGGCCACCCAGCCCTATGGCCCCCCAGTCCCATGACACCCCCCAGTCCCATGGCCCCCCAGTCCCACGACCCCCCAGTCCCATGGCTTCCCAGCCCATGGACCCCCTAGCCCCATGGTCCCCCCAGCCCCATGCCCCCTCAGCCTCATGGTTACCCCCACCTCCATAGCCCCCCCCCAGTCCCATGACACCCCCCAGTCCCATGGCCCCCCAGCCCCATGGCCCCCCAGCCCCATGGCCCCCCATTCCCATGGCCACTCAGCCCTATGCCCTCCCCAGTCCCATGGTCCCCCAGCCACATGGCTCCTGAGCCCCATGGCCTCCCAGCCACATGGCTCCCAGCCCCATGACCTCCCAACCCCATGGTCCCCCCCAGTTCCATGGTCCCCCAGTTCCATGAAACTCCCCATCCCATGGCCCACCAGCCCCATAGCCCCCCCGTCCCCCCAGTCCCATGGCCACCCAGCCCTATGGCCCCCCCAGTCCCATGACACCCCCCAGTCCCATGGCCCCCCAGCCCCATGGCCCTCCAGTCCCACGGCCCCCCAGTCCCATGGCTTCCCAGCCCATGGACCCCCTAACCCCATGGTCCCCCCCAGCCCCATGCCCCCTCAGCCTCATGGTTACCCCCACCTCCATAGCCCCCCCCCAGCCCCATGGCCCTACCCAATCGGAGTGTCTGCCCCCTGGTGGTCAGTGCGCGTCATAGCGAGCGGTTGAGCGGCCTCAGCCTATCGTTAGCATATTGCGCTTTGATTGGCTGAACGGACGACGGGCCGACCGGACACTTAGCCTAGGAGGCTTTTGTTGTGTAAGATTCTAGTTGTGACCCTAAACGAACGTCCTCACTCCAGTGGCGGTCCCGGTGTCTGCACGGTTGACGAACCTCTTACCTCGTGAGATCCCTCGACCGTATTTCGTAAGCTGGACACGGGCCGTGCCGAGACGGAACGGGGCTCCGAGGGTCCCAGACCCCTCGGTGGGAGCCGGCCCGGCCGTCAGCTGTGGGGCGCGTGGGTGGGTGACACGTGGTCACGCCCGTCTGCCTCCGCCAGCCATCGGCCGGAGTGAGGGGCAGGTTAAGAACAGACGCCGGAGACAGACGGACAGGCCTTAGAAACGAGACTGGGTTTCCAGGGCGATCTTTTGTGTGTGTGTTTTTTTTTTAAAAAATACGTTTTTATGGCTTTTTAAAGAGAGAGAGGGAGAGAGAGAAATCTCAATGAGGAGAGAGAATCCTGGATCGGCTGCCTCCTGCTCGCCCCCCTACAGGGGATCGAGGGTGTCACCGGGGCACGTGCCCTGACGGGGAATTGAACCGTGACCTCCATGGGGTTCATAGGTCGATGCTCGACCACTGAGCCACGCCGACCGGGCTGTGCCCTAGTGCAACTCACCGGCAGCCAGGGATGGCTCAGAAAGAATATCGGCCAACACTGCGACTCACGTAGGGGGACCCTCGTCGGATAAGGAAGGTCCAGCCCTCCGCTGTGGGCTAGGACGTCCAGGGCCTTTGTGGGGCGGACAGAAGACGTCAAGCGAAGCCGTCCCCGTGCCTCGATGTTGGCGCCTGCGTTTCGAGGGTGTACACCCTTCCTGTGCCGAGAGGAAGATGGTGGCAGGTTGCTGGAATGCGGGGCGGGGCGGGCTGCCTTCTGTGTTTTTGGTGGTTTTTGTTGTGGTGGTGGTGGTGGTGGTGGTTTTTCACAGAGGGGGACGCACGTAACGGCCGAAAGTTCTTCCTGTTCTCACGGCGAGACAGACACGATACGTGTCCAGAAGAGCCGTGGACTGGCGTGCTCCGGCTAAGCCTATCTAATAAAAGCCCAGCGACCGAAAGGCAGAACGACCAGAACGACCGACCGCTTGACCCGTCGCTATGACGCGCACTGGCCACCAGGGGGCAGGCGCGCAGCGCAGGAGCTGCCCTCTGCTGGTCAGTGTGCTCTCACCGGCTGACCGGGATGAGTGGCGGCTCCTATAGTGGGATCAGCCACCCAGAGGGCGGGTCCACAGTGGCTCAGCTGACTGGGGCCAATCCCCGCAGGCCACGCCCCCCACCAGTGAACAATTCACGTGCACTGGGCCTCTAGGAAACCTCTACACGAATAAAAGGGTAGCATGCTAATTGACCGTGCCTTCGCGACACCCACCAGCCAATCAGGAGCGAGTATGCAAATGAACCCAAACAACGATGGCAGGTTACTTTGCAAACGCAGGCGCAGAGCGGCCGGGAGGGGCGGGACGCCTGCCAGGAGGGAGGGGGGCGGCGGAGGGAGCTACAGGAGCGGTGCTGCGGGCAGAGCGGGGACGTGCCGGCTCCCGGGCGGCTGGGAGGGAAGCCGGGGAAGGAGGGTCTGTGCTTGCACGAATATCATGCAGCGGGCCCCTTGTAGTCATCATCATCATCATAAAGGAGTGAAGGTGTGATCGACACTTCTCCCACCCACCAGCTGTCTGCGTGACCTTGAGCTCTCAAGGTCGTGGAGAAGAGAGAAGGGAGACCCGGGCCCTGCGGGAGTCTGGTGGAGAGAGACGAGATCACTAAGCGAGGATTCCTTCTCCCGAGAGCCCGCTGTCCGTCACACTGCAGCGGGGGGCGGGGGGAGGGGGGGGAGGAAGGGGCAGCTGAGGTTGTGTCCCTCTGGCCCACGTCGAACGTGCCTCTGTTTCCGGATGGTTCCGTGGTTTTGATCACCGGGCACGTTTTTTTTCCTACATTTTCACGTTGTTTTCTATTTATTTATTTATTTGGTGTGATTTTTTTTGGGGGGGGTGGAGGCGATGGTCAATCCTTACCCCAGGATATTTGCCCATTGATGGGTTTTAATTGATTCAGGTATTACAAATGTGTCGTCACCACCCCCCTCCCCCCATTGCCCCCCACCTCCCCCATCCTGCCCTCCCCCTCCCCCTCAGTTGTCTGCGTCCATTGGTTATGCTTATATCCATTGGTTTTCAGAGAGGGTGGAAGGAACGGGGGAGAGACCGAGAGAGGGGAGCAGCGATGACGTTGATTGGATGCCTCTCCCCATGTGCCCCAACCAGGGACAGGCATCAAGCCTGTGACCGAGGTACGTGCCCTTGACCGGAATCGAACCCAGGGACCTGTAGTCCACAGGCCGACGCTCCATCCACTGAGCCAAACTGGGTAGGGCTGTTTGATTATTATTATTATTATTATCATTATTATTATTACTACTAGAGGCACAGTGCATGAATTCATTCACGGGTGGGGTCTGGTGTGCCCCCAATCAGGCGTATCAGGCTGGGGGGTGAGGGGCCGTGGGCGGTTGACCAGCCGGCCCTGCCGCCTGGTTGAACTCCTGGTCGAATTCCCGGTTGAGGGGACAATTTGTATTTTAGCCTTTTATTATATAGGCTGATTATTATTATTATTATTGATTTCACAGCGGAAGGGAGAGAGAGAGAGAGAGAGAAACATCAATGATGAGAGAGAATCATGGACCGGCTGCCTCCTGCACGCCCCCTCCTGGGGATGGAGCCAGCAACCCGAGCAGGTGCCCTGGACCGGGAATCGAACCCTGACCTCCTGGTTCCTAGGTCGACGCTCAACCACTGAGCCACACCATTCGGGCTCAAGTTTTGTTTTTGTATATAAAACCTATTCACCCTGACCTGGCCGGTGTGGCTCCGTGGATAGAGTATCGGCCTGTGTAGCGAAGTGTCCTGGGTTCGATTCCGGTCGAGGGCACGTACCAGGGTTGCAGGCTCCTCCCCGGCCCGGGCTCCGATTGGGGCACGTGTAGGAGGCAACCCATTGGTGTGTTTCTCTCCCGTCGATGTTTCTCTCTGCCTTTCCCTCTCTCTTCCACTGTCTCTCAAAATCAACGCGAAAATATCCTCGGGGCGCCCTCACCGGTGTGGCTCCGTGGATAGAGCGTCGGCCTGCGGACGGAAGGGTCCCGGGTTCGATTCCGGTCAAGGGCATGCACCTTGGTTGCGGGCACATCCCCAGTGGGAGGTGTGCAGAAGCGGCTAATCAATGTTTGTCCCTCATCCATGTTTCTAACTCTCTCTCCCTCTTCCTTCCTCTCTGTAAAAAAAAAAAATCAACAAAATACATTTTAAAAACAAAAAATATCCTCGGGTGAGGATTATCAAGCAAAAATTAAATAAGTAAAAATAAGGCGATCGAAACAGGAAATCGATTCCCTCTGCTTTGGCACCCAGGACCTTAGCCGGCTTCTGCGACGTCGTAGCGATGATAGAAAGAGAATCCCGTACGCGGGGGGGGGGGGGGCGTTTTTGTACAACGAGGGTGTAGAGCACGGCCTTGTCCTTCCCACCGGGGTTTTCCCCGACATTCCCCCCCGCCAGACAAAGCCACAGTCCGTGTGGCTCGGACGGAGCTCCCGAGCGAGCGGCGCGCCGTCGACTGCCCTCACCCGCTGCTCTCCCTCCGCTCAACGGTGCAGGGCGTCCACCCGGGCTCCGTGGTTCGCTTATGGTGCCTACCTTTTCGTTGATTTCGCTGGTGCTCCCCGTCGCCCCCCCCGCCACGGACGGTTGGCGGGTCCCCGGCGCTTCCTTCTCAGCAAATCTGTCAGCCCCAGCGTGTACGTCCTGCCGTGCCCATATCGGTGCTTGGAAGGTGGACTTTTTCAGCGTCTTTTTAATCTTTTTTTTTTTTTTGTCCCCGCCCGCTTCACTTGGAATCTAACACTACACGGGAGAAGACATGAGCGTGACACGGTACCCATGCATCACGCGTAATGTCACTGCCTATTTAGGGACGGGCACACATGTCATTGCATGTTCATTTGGGGGAGTCTGCGCTGGGTTTCTTTTTTTGTTTTTTGGTGTTTTTTTTTAAGTCCGTATGTGCGTTTTTGAGAAGAAGGTATACTGTCTCCCCAGGGTGAGTAAACGTCCCCCAGAATAAGTAGGGTGGAGGCCACCAGGGACCGCCCGGTGTGGCAAAAGTCCATGACATTCCCTGGCTTGCTTACCCACGGGCCCCCACCGGTGTGGCTCCGTGGAAAGAGCGTCGGCCTGCGGACGGAAGGGTCCCGGGTTTGATTCCCGGTCAAGGGCATGGACCTCGGCTGCGGGCACATCCCCAGGGAGGGGCGTGCCGGAGGCGGCTGATGGATGGCTCTCTCTACTCAATGTTTCTAACTCTCTCTCCCTCTCCCTTCCTCTCTGTAAAAGATCAATAAAATAGATTTAAATAAAAAGTAAAAAAGAAATAAAAAAAAAGAAATTACCAACGGAATGCCTTGGTGGATATTATTTTTAAAAAAATATTTATTTACTTATTCGTTTGTTTGTTTTAGAGAGAGAGGAAGGGAGAGGGATAGAAACCTGGATGAGACACATCCAATAGGCTGCCTCCTGCATGCCCCCTGGGGGGGGGGGGTCGAGCCCGAAACCCGAGCATGTCCCCTTGACTGGGAATCGAACCCGGGACCCTTCAGTCTGCAGGCTGACGCTCTATCCACTGAGCCACACCGGCCAGGGTCTTGGTGGATATTCTCTTGTTGTTGTTTTTCTGTTGATTTTTAGAGAGAGGAGAAGGGAGGGGGAGACCCAGAGAGACACATCGATGGGAGAGGGACACACATTGATTGGTGGCCTCCTGCACGCTCCCCGACCAGGGCTGGCCCAGGTTCGAACCTGCAATCGAGGCACGTGCCCTTGACCGGGATTCGAACCCGGGACCCTTCAGTCCGCAGGCCGAGGCTCCGCCCACTGAGCCACACCGGCCAGGGCTTGGTATGTATTTGTTTGTTTGTTTGTTTTATTGATTTCAGAGAGGAAGGGAGAGAGAGAGAAACATCCAGGAGGAGAGAGAATCACGGACCGGCTGCCTCCTGCACGCCCCCCTCCTGGGGATGGAGCCCGCCACCCGGGCCTGTGTCCTCGACCGGGAATCGAACCCGGGACCCTTCAGTCCGCAAGGCCGACGCTCTATCCACTGAGCCACACCGGCCAGGGCTTGGTGGGTGTTCTTCTTTGTAGGTCACAGAGGTTTGCGGTGTTTTCCGGGCTGTCGGGCGGGGCCGTGCCACCCGACTTCGCTCCTAATCGGAACGGGGTAAAGGCGCTAACGGGTCGCTCTTGGGACTTTTATTATTATAGACTAGAGGCCCGGTGCACGGAATTCGTGCACGTGGCGGGGGGCGGGGGGCGGGGGGCGGGTCCCCTCCGCCCAGCCTGCACCCTCTCCAATCTGGGACCCCTTGGGGGATGGATGTCCACCTGCCGTGGAGGTGGGAGAGGCTCCCGCCACCGCCGCTGCTCTAGCCAGCCGTGAGCCCCCGGCTTCTGGCTGAGCGGCGTTCCCCCTCCGCCTCCCCCATGGGAGCGCACTGACCCCCGGGGGGCAGCTCCTGCGTTGAGCGTCTGCCCCCGCGGCGGTGAGTGCGTGTCATAGCGACCGTTCATTCTGCCGTTGGGTCGATTCGCAACTTCGCCTTTTGTTATATCGGATTATGATGGTTATGATGGTTATGTATTATTATTATTATTTTTTTGCAGGAATGCCGAGAGACCCTTCCTGCTCGTCTTCTCCTGCATCCAGGTGCACACAGCCCTGTACGCCTCCAAGGACTTTGCCGGGAAAAGCAAGCACGGCGCCTACGGCGACGCGGCCGAGGAGATGGACTGGGGTGTGGGTACGTGAGTCCTTGTCCTCCCCGTGAACGTACGATGCGGCTGCGTCGTGTCCTCCCGCCGGCTGAATTCCGTGCATCCCCACCCAATTTCTGACACCGGTATAGGCCGTAAATGTGCTTTTTTTTTTTAAATAATAGAGATATACAAGAGGCACAGCATCTGTGCACTGAGGGGCGGTGGGGGCGGGCGAGGGGGGGGGGGGTCCCTCAGCCCGGCCTGCACCCTCTGGCAGTCCGGGACCCCTCGGGCGATGTCCACCTGCCGTGGAGCGGCGCTTCCCCCGTGGGAGCGCACGGACCGCCAGGGGGACGACAGCTCCTGCGTTGAGCGTCTGACCGCCTGGTGGTCCGTGCGTGTCATAGCGACCGGTCACTCTGCTGTTGGGTCCATTTGCCTATTAGCCTTTTATTATAGAGGGTTCTTGGTTTCCGGGAGGAAGGGAGAGGGAGAGAGAGAGAGAGAAACATCCATGAGGAGAGAGAATCACGGACGGGCGGCCTCCTGCACGCCCTCCTCCTGGGGATGGAGCCCGTCACCCGGGCATGGGCCCTTGACCGGGAATCGAACCCTGACCTCCTGGTTCCTAGGTCGACGCTCAGCCACGGAGCCGCACGGGCTGGCCTGTCTCGGTTTGTTCGAAGCAGCGAATCGAAGGTGATCACGGCCGCCCGTTGGGTTGATTACGAGGACCCGTTCTTCTTTGTTTGTTTCGTTGGGGTGGTTGCGTGTCTGTTCCCTTCCTCGCTTTGCTTCCTTTGCTGAAATCTTGCAGGGCTGCCTGTCCTGAGAGACGAGAAGACCGGACTCGGGTCCCGGCTTCTGCCTCTTTTCTCGAAACTCTCTCTGCGCCCTTGGGCCACGTCTGAAATCTCTAGGCTTCCGTCCGTGAAGAACTCGGACGAGGCGAGGTCTCCGTGGTTGAGGTTTTTGTCTGTCTCGTTTTTCTCTCTGTACCTCTCTGCGATTCTGCCAAGCAACAGAAATAAGTACGGATGGTGAGTTCCGGGAAAAAATGCAGCATCAGAGCGGTCCCCCTAATGAGATTTACACGAACAGCCCATTAGGCGGAGGGCCTTTGCGTCCACCGATGTAAGCCCGCCTCCTTTCATTTCTCCTTAACATGTTGCATGTCAATCAGCGTGTATTTCCTGCTCCGGGGTGATGTGCATCAGGAGAATATTTTGTTTGGGGATGGGTGAATAGTTCATCTCTCTTTTTTTTAAAAAATATTTTTTCATTGACCGGGAAAGGAGAGAGGAAGAGAGAGAGAGAAACATCCGTGATGAGAGAGAATCACGGATCGGCTGCCTCCTGCACGCCCCCGACTGGGGATCGAGCCCGCCACCCGGGCGTGTGCCCTTGACTGGGAATCGAACTGTGACTTCCTGGTTCCTAGGTCGATGCTCCACCCCTGAGCCACGCGCCTGCCGGGCAAGTCTGTCTCCATTTTGCTTGTTATTCCCGTGGAGGGAGCAGCAGGCGCGGGATGGTGGCCAGGCCCTATCCAAGGTGCTGGCGTTTCTAGCCCAGCGTGGCCGCCGCTGACATTGGCGGATAAAGGTCCAGCCGTGGGAGCGGGTACGGTTGCTTTGCGAGGGCGTTAAAAGCCGTGGAGCCGGTGGTGACTCGAGATGTATCTTCCTTTACACCCGGGACAAGGGTTCACAGCGCAGCCTCCTTGTCGCTGCCCCTGGAATGCTAACATGGCTGCGTTACGCTTTTGTTCGCTGCAGAATGCAATCTCAGCAGCACTAAGGCGGTGTATGTCCCTGGGGGTTCTCTGCGTCCGTTTCCTGTCTTGGATTTTCTTAGACGCCTTTATTCTTGATGAATGGGATGCCTTCTGTTAAACGCCAGACTCCCGTGTGAATGTAAAGGGGGCGTTTGAAAGCATACGGGGAAGAGTAGGTGGCACATTAATCATGATTAAACTTTCGGAGGGGATGGTATAGTTACCTCACTGGTGCCTGGCACTGTGCTAAGTGTTTTGCATGCACTTAAGAGATATGATGGTGATGATAGTGCTGCTATGGATGAAGATGGAGGCGTTGGTGATGGTGATGGTGATGATGGTGATGGTGGTGATGATGGTGATGGTAGTGATGATGGTGGTGATGGTGATGATGGTGGTAATGATGATGATGGTAGTGGTAGTGGTGATGATGATGATGGTGATAATGATGGTGATGGTGATGATGCTGGTGATGATGGTGATGATGATGATGGTAGTGGTGATCATGATGATGGTGATGGTGGTGATGGTGATAAAGATGGTGATGGTGATGATGATGATGGTAGTATTGCTGATAGAGATGGTGATAGTGATGATGAAGATGGAGGTGATGGTGATGATGGTGATGGTGATAATGATGGTGATGGTGATGATTTTGAAGATAGTGATAATGATGATGGTAGTGATGGTGATAAAGATGGTGATGGTGGTGATAATGATGGTAGTGTTGGTGATAAAGATGGTGATGGTGATGATGATGATGGTAGTGATGGTGATAAAGATGGTGATGGTGGTGATAATGATGGTAGTGTTGGTGATAAAGATGGTGATGATGATGAAGATGGAGGTGATGGTGATGGTGATGATGGTGATGGTGATGGTGGTGATGGGGATGGTGATGATGGGGATGGTGATGATGGTGATGGTGATGGTGATAATGATGGTGATGATGGTGATGGTGATGATTTTGAAGATGGTGATAATGATGATGGTAGTGATGGTGATAAAGATGGTGATGATGGTGGTGATGATGATGGTAGGGTTGGTGATAAAGACAATGGCGATGATGACGGTGATGAAGATGACGGTGAGAAAATGATGATGATGAAATCAGTAACGATGATGATAGGAGGAGGAAGGAAGTGATGACACCTAAGATGAAGCAGCCCACTCTACAGGGAGGTAAAGTTTGCAAAGTAAATTAACTTGCCCAATGTACTGGAGATAGCATAGGACGGTAGGACTGATACCCACACAAGAGGAAGGACTGTTAAACTAGGTTCTACCTTTATGTCCCTTGTTGCCATCACCTGCCTTTGTCCTTAAGCACCGATTACTTCTTTTTTTTAAATATAATTTTATTGATTTCAGAGAGGAAGGGAGAAGGAGAGTGAGGTAGAAACATCCATGATGAGAGGGAATCACGGACCGGCTGCCTCCTGCACGCCCCCTTCTGGGGATCGAGCCCACAACCCTGGCCTGTGCCCTTGACCGGGAATCGAACCGTGACCTTCGGGTTCGTAGGTCGATGCTCAACCACTGAGCCACACCGGCCGGGCTCCACTGCCCTAATTTTAAATGCCTTATTCTTGCGGATTAATCCTCATCTTCAGAAATGCATTTACTTTTCCTCCCTGAGCCTGTTCTTGATTTTGTATGTTTCTTTCAGGCGTACACGTCTGTAAACCTTAACATAACCCAGGTTACCAGAAAATTCCATAGCCGGGCAGCAGCGATGAAGGAAACGTGCATCGTGGATGTTTCTCTTTCTCTCCGATTTGTGTGTGTGTGTGTGTGTGTGTGTGTGTATGTGTGTGTGTGTGTGTTTTAATGTGACTTTCTGATAATTCTGTGTTTGGGACAAAATACAGTACTTTTTCTGGAGAAAGATTTTTTGCCACCTGAGCCTGGAGGAGCGAGGGCCCGGGGCAGGGCCGAGGCAGGCCAGGGGAACGTAGACGTTGGGCCGTAATGTTAATTTGGAAGTTCACTGTGTGGACTATCCGTCGTGGTTCTCCAACGTAATCCCGCTCGTGAATCGCGCCCCCCCCTTCCGGGTTTCGCACACTCCGTCGTAATGTTAAGCGTTTCTCACCAAGGCCCTGCCCGGAGGGGCCAGGGACAGATACGCTTTTTACCTCCAATTGGACAACTCCCAGTGAAAAGGGAGAGGTTTTTGTCTCCCCTACACTGTTTTATGAACGGTTCCCAGGAAGACGGCAACCTCGTGAGTTCCCAAGGGATCCGTGGCCCCGTTCACCCCAACGGGGTGAAGAAGAGATGGGGTCGCATTTGGATACCATGGATCGTAGCCACCAACGCCCTAGCGGCAGCCACCCCCTCGATCATAATGACATCGCGAGTGACCAAGAATAGCTCAGCCGTGCAAGCCTTCGGTCTGTCCTGGCCACTTTTGGGAACCCTCGAGGCCTGGTGCACGAATTCGTGCAGAGGTGGGATCCCTTGGCCTGGCCTGTGGGATCGAGCAGAAACTGGCTCTCCGACATCCCCCGAGGGGTCCCAGATGGCGAGGGAGCGCAGGCCAGGCCGAGGGATCCCATCAGTGCATGATCGGGGCCAGGGAGGGACGTGGGAGGTTGGCCAGCTGGGGAGGGACCGCGGGAGGGCTCCTGGGTGCGTCCGGCTCATTTCCCTCGATCTGCCAGACCCCAGCAGTGAGCTAACCTACCGGTCGAAGCATCAGCCCTCTGGTGGTCAGTGCACGACATAGCGAGCAGTTGACCGGCCTTAGCATATCATTAGCATATTCTGCTTTGATTGGTTGAACGGCCGACCGGACGACCGGACACTTAGCATATTAAGCTTTTATTATATAGGATTGTCCATGGATTATTACTTTTGACTATGCTATGAGATATGTGTGTTTTTTCAATATTTTTTATTGCTTTTTTTCGAGGGAGGGGGGAAGAGAGAGAGAGACTCATGGATCGGCTGCCTCTTGCATGCCCCCTATGGGGATCGAGCCCGCAACCCGGTCATCTGCCCTTGACCGGGAATCGAACTGTGACCTCCTGGTGCCTAGGTCGTTGCTCCACCCCTGAGCCACACTGGCCGGGGCTGCCAGGAGCTATTTTTTTTTGCACCATCTCTATAAAAATGGGAAAGGGAAGTTTGAGAGGTTAAGGAACCACTCAGTAGCCAGTTAAATATTTCACGGCATCGGAAGAAAGGACGTATTCGAATCTGGGAGACTAGGTTAAACGTATCCTATGTAATAAAAGGCTAATTGTCCCCTTGACCAGGAGTTGGTCTGGGAATTCGACCAGGGGGCAGGTCCGCCAACCACCTGTGGCCCCTCCTCCGGGCCAGCCTCCCACCCAGTCACCCCCTACCCCGATTGGGGGTGGGGCGGGTCCGCTAACCACCCGCGGCCCCTCTCTCTGGCCGGCTCGGCCCGATTGACCTCAATCGGGGCGGGCCGACCGGATCCCACCCGTGCACGAATTCATGCCCTGGGCCTCTCGTGTTCCAATAATATTCTTCTGGCCTGGGCCGGTGTGGCTCCGTGATTGGGCATCAGCCTATGCGCCCGCAGGTCACGGTTGGATTCCCAGCCGGGCTGGGCCGCGCTGGGCTTTCTAGAATGTTCGCTTGCATGTCTGAGGGCCTGCTGTTCCCGTTGTGATGCTTGGGAGCCTGGTGAGGCAGGGACCACGGGCACTGACCCCAAGAGGGCCTTCCCGGGACTCAGCGGCACGCCCACTGGGCTTTCGGCCCGACTCACGTGGGTCAGTGCAGTGAGCTGACACACGGATGCGGCTCTCCTGCGTGTGTGTCTCAGGGACACTCTCAAGGACACCGGGCCACGCTGGCATGCTCCGCGAGCCTGAGGGTGAGTTAGCGTCGTTCATGCCATTTGCAGCAAAAGCAGCGTCTTCGCAAAGTAAGGATGGATTTCCTGGGGGCACCCGGAACTCACATGGGAGCTCATGCAGAGGGCTCGATCCCCAGTCGGGGGCGTGCAGGAGGCAGCCGATCCATGATGCTCTCTCCTCGTGGATGTTTCTCTCTCTCTCTCCCTCACTCTTCCTTTCCAAAAATCAATAAAAATATATTAAAAAACTAGAGGCCCTTTGCACAAAGATTCGTGCAATAGCCCTTCCTTCCCGTGGCTGCTGGCACTGGTTTTCCTCCGGCACCCGGGACCCAGGCCTTCGCTCTGGCCACAGCGGAGAAGCCAAGCCTCTTCAGTCTTCACTCTGCACCTGCATATGCAAATTAACCCACCATCTTTGTTGGGTTAATTTGCATACTCACTCCTAATTGGCTGGTGGGCATCATGGAGGTACATTCAATTTGCATATTTCTCTTTTATTAGTGTAGATGCCGTATTTTCCCGTGCATACGACGCTATTTTTTTTTCTAAAATCGTGAGACTGAAAATCGAGGGGAGTCTTTTATTTTTAAATATGTTTTATTGATTTTTTTACAGAGAGGAAGGGAGAGGGATAGAGAGTTAGAAACATCGATGAGAGAAACATTTGCAATCAGCTGCCTACTGGGGATGTGCCCACAACCAAGGTACAGGCTCTTGACTGGAATTGAACCTGGGACCCTTGAGTCTGCAGGCCGATGCTCTATCCACTGAGCCAAACCGGTTAGGGCCGAGGGGAGTCTTATACACGGAAGGCACCCGAGGAGGGAGCCCCACGGGTGCGTAGCTGCCCACACCTCATCGCACAGGCTTCCTGCAACCACAAGTCTTACTGTGACTGACGTCAGCTGATGCCGTAATGGGAGGTGGAGGTGGGGGGAGCGTCTTATACAGGGGTGGGTCTTTTTTTTATTTTATTTTATTGTTTAAAGTATTACGCATCACATATGTCTCCTGTTTTCCCCCCCATTGACCTTCCCCCGGCCTCCCCTACCCCCTGGCACATGCCCTCACCCCCCCGCTACCCCCCCCCTCCCCGCAGTGTCTTGCATCCATTGGTTGTGTTTATATGCATGCATACAAGTCCTTCGGCTGATCTCTAACCACCCCTCCCACCCCCCCGCAACCCTCCCCAGCCTTCCAGCTGTAATTTGAAAGTCTGTTCCATGCTTCTCTGCCTCTGTATTTATCTTTTCGTTCATCAGGTTATAATGTTCTTTATTATCCTTAAATGTGTGAGATCGTGTGGTCTTTTTCTTTCGCTGACTGGCTTACACTGAGTGGCCAGATGACGATGATCTCTGAACGCATAATCATCTGGCCGCTCCGTGTCTATCCTATAGAATAAAAGGCTAATATGCAAATTAGGAGTTTGACCAGCAGGCAGGCCAGGATGTATATGGAGACTTACCCCAAAGGTAAGAAAGAGGGCCAATGAGGAGATAAGGCTATACATTAGCCAGGAGTTCGACCAGCAGGCAGGCCGGCCAACTGCCCATGTCCCCTCCCCCTGGTCAGGCTGGCCAGACCCCACGCATGCACGAATTTATGCACCGGGCCTCTAATATATTTATACACACACACACACACGAGTGGCCAGATTATTATGCGTTCAGTGATCCTAGTATTTCACTTAGCATCATGCTCTTCCAGTTCCATCCCTACCGCTGCAAATGGTAAGAGTTCCTTCTTTCTCACAGCTGCCAAAGTATCCCATTGTGCAGATGTTGGGCGGCTCTTCTACACGGGAAAATGCGGCCCCCAGTGGCCGAGCACTTGTGTGTGGAGAGACCCCGGGGGATGAAGGAACTCGCTCTCTGGGATTTATTCATTTTTTGTGGTTTTTTCACTCTTCCCCGAGGACATTGTTCCATCGAGTTTTAGGGAGCGTGGGAGAGACATCGGTGTGAGAGAAGCACATCGATGGGTTGCCTCCTGCACGCGCCCCCCCCCCCCCCCACCGCTCCCACCAGGGCCTGTGGCTTTTTGTCTGGAAGGACGTCCGGAAGGTCGCCCGGAAGACGGCCGCCTCTAAGGAGCATAGTACCCTTGGGTTAGCCTAGGTATATTTAAAGAGAGCCGCCCCCCCCCCTTCGCTCCCGAAGACATTGGAGGGCCCGTGGTGTCCCCTTTTCCCCTGTGAACCGTGGAGGTTTTCACGCTGGACCATGCTCTCCCCTTCAGGGCAGATCCTGGACGTGCTAGAGGAGCTGCAGCTGACCAACCACACCCTCGTCTATTTCACCTCCGACCAGGGCGCCCACGTCGAGGAGGTCACCCCCAAAGGGGAACGTCACGGGGGAAGTAACGGGATCTTTAAAGGTCAGCGCGGGACCCCTCTCCCCCCTCCCTCCCCCCCCGTGGGCCCCCTCCCCCGCCCCGCCCCCGGCTTCCCCCGCCACCTGGCGGGCTAACCTCAGGGAGACCCACCCGTGCCCTCCCGTTGGCATTTCAGGGGGCAAAGGAAATAACTGGGAAGGAGGCATCCGTGTGCCGGGCCTGCTGCGGTGGCCGGGCGTGCTCCGGGCCGGGCTGGAGGTCCCCGAGCCCACCAGCAACATGGACATCTACCCCACCGTGGCCAAGCTGGCCGGGGCTCGGCTGCCCGAGGACAGGTACGTGGACTGGAGACGTGGCGTGGCGTGGCGTGCTCTCGCTCACGCGTCCCGGACCGGGTGGGGGCCGGGTGGGTCCCGGTTCCCCGGGCGTGTTGCGTGTCAACCCCAGCGGGACCAGTTATGTCACCGGACCCCCAAGGGGTCCACCTCTCGCTACTTGAGCCAATTCAGCAGAGACGGGGGTTGAATCCTAAAGGAGCGTTTTTTCCCGTCCGGCCGGCGGCGGCTGGGAGAGCAGCAGGTCACCCACAAACGTCTGCTCTGCACCCCCCACCCCGCCCCCCCATAAGCCCGCTGCGTCTATGGGGCAGAAGGACAAGGATTCCGTGGGGGAAGCGGGAGTTACACGCATGGGGAAGCGGGCACGGGATACTCATGACAGGATACAAGTCATGGGGGGCTGGGGTGGGGGGGTTTGCAGAGTGTGGGTGCCTCCGGGCACCCCCCACCCCCCGGGATCAGATGACAGGCAACAGGGGCCGGGGGTGGCAAAGAGAAGGGTGTCTCCGGGTCTCGAGTGTCTCAGCCACGAGGTTGTCAGTCTTCCCGTGATGAGGGGCAGCGGTTAACTCATAAAAAGCCTTCTCTCACGCCAGAAATTCCACTCCTGATCCTATCTCCTCTTTCTTACCCTTGGGGTAAGTCTCCATGTACGTTCTCAAATAACCCCAGAGGTGATTTCCTGAGTTGCGTGCGTCTTTGGTGGCTTGCAGTGATTAAAATCGCCTGGACCCTTTGCTTTTACTTCTGTTTTGTTAATCCTCGCCTGAGGCTATTGTTCCATTGATTTTATTTTTATTTTTACTTTTTGAGAGAGAGAGTGGGAAGGAGGGGGCAGAGACAGAGAGAGAGAGAGAAACATCCCATGTGAGAAAGACACATCGATGGGTTGCCTCCCGTCCCCACCGTGACCCAGGCCTTGACCAGGGGGCCGGGGAAACCTGCACCCGAGGTATATGTGCCCTTGACCGGAATCGAACCCGGGACCCTTCAGTGTGCGGGCTGACGCTCTGTCCACTGAGGGGGATGGTGAGGGCGGAACCTGCTCTTGAGACGGAGGTCAGCTCAACGATGTTGACACGGTGTGGTGGCCTGAGGACATATGAAATGTTACCAGAGAGAGAGAGAGAGAGAGAGAGAGAGAACAAATCTATTCCCTTATTTTATTTTATTATTATTTTTTTTAATATTTCTATTGATTTCAGAGAGGAAGGGAGAGGGAGGGAGAGAGAGAGAGAGAGAAACATCCATGATGACAGAGAATCATGGGTCAGCTGCCGCCTGCTGTGCCCCACTCTGGGGAAGGAGCCTGCAACCCGGGCCTGTGCCCTTGACCGGGAATCTAACCGTGACCTCCTGGTTCCTAGGTCGACGCTCAGCCAGTGAGCCAGGCCATCCAGGTATGGAATGATAACAGCCTCGATTCGCGATGCTCTTGAGAGGATTTAAAAAATGCTGCGCCCTCACCGGTGTGGCTCAGTGGATAGAGCGTTGGCCTGCGGACTGAAGGGTGGGTCCCAGGTTCGATTCCGGTCAAGGGCATGCACCTTGGTTGCGGGCACATCCCCAGTAGGGGGCGTGCAGGAGGCAGCTGATGGATGTGTCTCTCTCATCGATGTTTCTAACTCTCTCTCCCTCTCCCTTCCTCTCTGTAAAACATCAATAAAATATATATTTTCAAAAAAATGCTGACCTCACTGCATTGCCTGTGGTATCCAGCAGAGTCGGGGAGGGTGTTTCGGGGAGGGTGTTTCGTGGCGGTGACTTAATTACGATGATGCTGCTCTCTATATGGGAGTCAGTGGGGGAGGGGGAGCCGTGTAGTCCAAGGAGGAGACGGCCCACTCACACCCTCACACCCACCTGGCTGACCCCACAGGATCATCGACGGGCGTGACCTGATGCCCCTCCTGCGAGGCGAGACCCCACGCTCCGACCACGAGTTCCTCTTCCACTACTGCAACTTCTACCTGAACGCCGTGCGCTGGCACCCGCCCAACAGTGAGTGACAGCTCCCCGGGCGCCCGCTGCCCCGTGCGTTCCATGCCGTGGGAGTGGGCGTGGCTGCCAGAGTGCTTTGCTCTGCAGAGGGCGGTCGATGGATGGCTCGGGTGTAGGGCGCTTGGCTTGGCGTGGAACCCTGTCTCCCCTCTGCTCTTACTGCTTCTGGTCCCAGGGTTGTCTGGGGGGCAACCCATGTCTATGCCAGTGATGGCTCCTCCTACAGCAGAGGGAGCTCGGATGCTCTGAGCCGAGTGTCTGCCGCTCCACTCACTCCCCTGCATGGCTGACTGGTGCTTGTAGCCTGCTCGGTCTGCAGGGATTTTCCTCCGGGTCTTTTCCCGGATGTGGCTTGTCCATCCTGCCGCAACGCCGCACCCTCTGCCCGCGCTCAAAGACCTTCCCGCCGCACGCTGTCGCGTTGGGCCGTGGCACTGCGTGATGCTGGGATGCTGGCCCTGCTTCCTCTCCTGAATCTCAGAGGGAGCGGGTCATGGCTCATCCGTCTGTGTGTTGTCACGGATCCTGTGGGTGTTGTCCCGGACACCGCGTTCCGAGGTGTGGATGTTGTGGTGTGTGTCCTACTGCGTGTTCTTCCGGTTGTGCCGTCAGATTTGGGTTTTCCAACACCGGTCTTTAGAGTCGTGTCCTTCCTTACCAGCCTGAAGGTACGAGTGGAACCAGGTGGTGATCGTGAGACTAGTGATAGGTCTCAGGTGGCTTTCGGTGTGTGTTGTGTTTTTTTTCCCATATCGTTCCACTTAGAACCCCCATGTGACTGAGACGCCTTGGAATCTGGAAATCCAGGAACTGTGAATGCGACTGGGGTGTGTTCTAGAGGCAGGTGTGGAGGTCGGACTTTGAGGTCACGCATCAGAGGTCAACTAAGTCTCCCGTCTTCCCTACTGGGTTTGGGGGTTTGGCCCTGGAGGCAACCCCTCTCCCAGGACATCTGCTCACCTCCCAAGCGATGGCTGCTTCTCAGACTCGGAGCGAGACTCGTACTGGCTTTCACCGCATCCCTGTCCCATCCCTACTTATCCGGTCTGTTGGCCAAAGATTTAAGGAAAGGGGCTCCCTCTTCATTATGTTGAAAGTGGAAAATTGCAACCATTCTGTTAGCCACAGAAATCACACCGGCTTGACCCTACAAAGTACTTAGTTTTTTTATTTTTTTTTAAAGGATTTAAAAATATAATTTCTTTTCTTGATTTCAGAGAGGAAGGGAGAGGGAGAGAGATAGAAACATCCATGATGAGAGACAATCATGGGTCGGCTGCCTCCTGCACGCCCCCCACTGGGGATCGAGCCTGCAACCCGGGCCTGTGCCCTTGACCGGAATCGAACCGTGACCTCCTGGTTCATAGGTCGTTGCTCAACCCCTGAGCCACGCCAGCCAGGCCTTTTTTTTTTTTAGAGGAACAGGAACACTTAGGGCGGAGCCACCTACTGAAGGAAGGCTGTCCTTGTATTGCACCCAGTTCTGTGAGAAATGTAAAGAACCAAGTTTCTGTGCCGCTCTGGCGTTTCAAGAACTATGATCACTGTGTGCCGAACTTGGCAAAATCCCATTTAAAGAAAGCCACCCCCTCACCCCCACCCCCCCACCCCCAGTCCCAGAAGCTGGAAGGAATGTACGTGGTCAGGGGCTGGGGAGAACAGCTGACGTGGGGGAGGAACGAGGAAACAGGCAGGAAGAGACAAAAAATAGGACCGAGTGTGAAAAACAAGACCCAGTTCCGATGGGCAGCCGCTCCCCGAGATAAAATTTGCTCCTTGGACAGACATTTAGGCAATCTCTTAGAACCTCCTGCTTCAAGCCAGCCGCGAACGCGTAGGCATCACGGGCCGACGTGGCTCAGTGGGGAGAGCGTCAGCCTGCAGACAGAAGGGTCCTGGGTTCGATTCCGGTCAAGGGCCTGTACCTTGGTGGTGGGCACATCCCCAGTAGGGGCCGTGCAGGAGGCAGCCGATGGATGTGTCTCTCCTCATGGATGTTTCTCTCTCTCTCTCTCCCTCCCCCTTCCTCTCTGACATCCATGAAAATATGTCTTAAGAAATACTTCCTTAGAAAAGGTTAAGAGGGATTTAGCACCAGGGTCTGGCCACGTGCCACGGTGTGGTGGAGCCAGCGCCTCAGTGGTCCCGAGTCGGTGGGCCGCGCTGGGAGTATTGACACCGCAGCCGTGGGCAGACCCAGCCAATCCGGGCTCCGCTGCTCACCTCAGACACAGCTTGCCGTTCAGGAGCCAGGATTGGCTGCCGGGGTTTCTAAGCCCCAGTTACCGTTTGTCCAGACCGGCTGGAGGAGGCCTACGTGATTGATGCTGCAGTGGCAGACGTAGTCAAATGGTTATTTGGCGGAAACGCGTAGCTAGAAATGCGTTGTGACCCCGTGATCATGTCGGTTCCCTTTAACGTCCCCGTGCCATGTCCCCCTCGATAACCTCATCACAATGACGCTCCGTCACTGTCGTCTTACCTGGTACATAGACCAACGGGTAAATTGACCGTCCCGCCGCTACGCCCACAGCCAATCAGAGCGGGTAGGCAGATGAGGAGGCCCAAGACGGCGGCCGCCCAGCCGCTCCAGCTCCAGGCGCGGAGTGGCCAGGCAGGGGAGCGGGACGCCTGCGGTGAGAGGGAGGGCGCGCGGCGAAGACAAGACGGCAGACTCCGGGCGTCTGCAGCCAGGATGAAGATGGCAGACTCCGAAGGCCTGGGTCCCGGGCGCCGGAGGGAAAAACCGGTGCTGGAAACCAAGGGAAGGGAGGCCTGTAGCACCGGTCGCTTCGTGCAACGGGCCTCTCGTAATTCCGTAACCCCGTGGCCCGTGCACGCCCGATGCCGTCCTTTCGTTACGGCCTGATCCCGTCATTCCCGTGGCGTTTGGACGGAAGGCACAAAGCCATGACTGTGGCACGGACTACTTTTATTTTATTTATTTTTTTTGCACGAACACGGGGAAATCTTGACGCGACCATCCCGTGTGTCTTATATAAAAAAAAAGGTGGGCTCTCACCTGGGAAATCGGCATCCATGCTGTCAGACAGAAACAGACTCAGATGCAGAGAACGGGCGGACGGCGCCCGGACGGGAGGGGGTGTTGGGGGGGCCGCGTGGAAAGGGGGAAGGGATTAGGGAGCTAAGGCTCGAGGACGCCGACAGACACATGGTTGTCTCTCGGGGGAAGGCGGTGGGGGGCAGGTAGAAGAGTTACGGTGAGCGGGGCATAAACAGTGAAGGGAGCAGGCTTGACGTGGGGTGATAAACATACCATGCAATGTCCCGGTGATGTTTCACACGGTCGGACCCCTGTAGCCTAGATCCTTTTATTTCCCAGGGTCACCCCAGTGAATTCAGTGACAAGTTAAAAAACTAAGTCTATGCTAATAAAACCGGTAACACGCTCGCTAGACAGGATAGACCGGACGTCTTCTGGACAAAGCCACGGTGACGGGGGCCGAGGCAGAGGCGGTTAGGGGCAATCAGGCCGGCAGGCAGAGTGGTTAGGGCAGTCAGGCAGGCAGGCACAGGTGGTTAGGGGCGATCAGGCAGGCAGAGGGGTTAGGGGTGATCAGGCAGGCAGAGGGGTTAGGGGTGATCAAGCAGGCAGAGTGGTTAGGGGTGATCAGGCAGGCAGGCAGAGGGGTTAGGGGCGATCAGGCAGGCAGAGTGGTTAGGGGAGATCAGGCAGGCAGGCAGAGGGTTTAGGGGTGATCAGGCAGGCAGGCAGAGTGGTTAGGGGAGATCAGGCAGGCAGGCAGAGGGTTTAGGGGTGATCAGGCAGGCAGGCAAAGGGGTTAGGGGCGATCAGGCAGGCAGGCAGAGGGTTTAGGGGTGATCAGGCAGGCAGGCAGAGAGGTTAGGGGCGATCAGGCAGGCAGGCAGAGGGTTTAGGGGTGATCAGGCAGGCAGGCAAAGGGGTTAGGGGTGATCAGGCAGGCAGGCAGAGGGTTTAGGGGTGATCAGGCAGGCAGGCAAAGGGTTAGGGGCGATCAGGCAGGCAGAGTGGTTAGGGGCGATCAGGCAGGCAGAGGGGTTAGGGGCGATCAGGCAGGCAGGCAGGTGAGCGGTTAGGAGCCAGTGGTCCCGAATTGCGAGAGGGATGATCCATCCCGGGGATCGGGCCTAAACCAGCAGTCGGACATCCGTCAAGGGGTCCCGGATTGGAGAGGGTGCAGGCCGGGCTGAGGGACCCTCCCCCCCCCCCCCCACGCCATGCGTGAACTTCCAGCACCGGGCCTCCAGTAAGTACATAAAAAAAGTGACGAAAATTCGGCGGGTGACAGCTTGATCTGACGATTACAGTTCCCCTGGAAAGGCAGGTAGAATCTCGGGTCCAGAAACGGGATTTGAAGCCGGTGACTCTTTCCAGGAAACGCACGCTCACGTTCACGGGAGAGCCGGCGGACCACCTGGTGGTCGGACGGAACTCCCCCCCCCCCCGGGACGCCGCCGTGCTGAGGCTGGAACCCCACAGGGCCTCTGCCATCCCGCCTCTTTTCCAACTCAGATCTGTGGGCAACTGTTTTTCCTGTGATTTAAAACAAAACAAAACAAAAAAAAAACCACCGGAAAAAGCACTATGGACCTAACAGAATTTGTTCTACAAAATGGGTGTCCAGCCCCGGCCGGTGTGCCTCAGTGGTTAGAGCGTCGGCCTGGGGGCTGAAGGGTCCCGGGTTCGATGCCAGTCAAGGGCCCGGGTTGCGGGCTCGATCTACCGTAGGGGGCGTGCAGGAGGCAAGCCGGCCCATGATTCTCCCTCCTCATGGATGTTTCTCTCTCTCTCTCTCTCTCTCCTTTCCTGTCTGAAATGAATAAAAAATATATATATATTTTAAACCCTTAACAAAATAAAAAGTAAAGTGCCTTGTCGGGTCACGCTGTCCTCCCAGCATCCCCAGTAAGTCTCTCCTGTCAACAAGAGCCGCTGAGCACACACATCCAGGGGCGTGTGCATCGGAGTGATCCGTGAGGTGCTAATGTGTGTGAGCCAGTGCTATCGAGTTATCATTTTCTCCGAGAATCCTCAGTGTGCGGGGAAGCTATCTTTTTTTAAAAATATATATATTTTCTATTGATTTTTTTACAGAGAGGAAGGGAGTGGGATACGGAGTTAAAAACGTGGATGAGAGAGAAACATCGCACAATTAATGAGGAGGTGCCCGCCACCCAGGTCCATGCCCGTGACCGGGAATCGAACCCGGGACCCTTCCGTCCGCAGGCCGACGCTCTATCCACGGAGCCACACGCCGGTGAGGGCAAAAGCTATCTTAAAATGTGCCACAGCGACAGCAGTTTTAAGGGCGGACGGAAACCGAGGTTGTTTCCCGCTTTGTTTTTTCATAAAAGCATTGAGCTCTCAAGGAGGGAAACACACACACACACACACACACACAGACACACACTAGGACAGATTTATCTTTCCTTCCTAGTCCCCGACAGTGTGCTAAGTTTGCTCCTGAAAATTAACCACACGAACACCAACCGAGTGGGGGTGGAGTTTTTTTTTGTTTGTTTGTTTTGTTTTTATTTATTTCGTTTCGAATCCTCACCTGAGGACAGGTTTACAGAGAGGAAGGGAGAGGGGCAGGGAGACAGAGAGAGACATAATGAGGGAGAATCCCTGATCGGCTGCCTCCTGCACGCCCCCTCCTGGGTATGGAGCCCACAACCCGGGCCTGTGCCCTGGACTGGGAATCGAACCCGGGACCCTTTAGTCTGAGGGTCGATGCTCTATCCCCTGAGCCAAACTGGCTAGGGCATTTAAATAATTTTATATATTTATTGATTTCAGAGAGGAAGAGAGAGAGAGAGAGAGAGAGACATCCATGATGAGAGAGAATCCCGGATCGGCTGCCTCCTGCACGCCCCCTCCTGGGGATCGAGCCCACAACCCGGGCCTGTGCCCTGGACCGGGAATCGAACCCGGGACCCTTTAGTCTGAGGGTCGATGCTCTATCCACTGAGCCACACCGGCGAGGGCAGTGGTCGGCAAACTCATTCGCCCACAGAGCCCAATAGCAACAGCACAACGATGGACATGTCTTTGGAGAGCCGCATTTGTTAAACTTCAACTTCTTCTAACGCCACTTCTTCCAAATAGACTCGCCCAGGCCGTGGTCTTTTGTGAAAGAGCCACCCTCCAGGGGCCAAAGAGCCGCCTGTGGCTCGCGAGCCGCAGTTTGCCGACCAAGGGGCTAGGGCATTTAAATAATTTTATATCTTTATTGATTTCAGAGACGAAGGGAGACAGAGAGAGACACGCACCCGTGATGAGAGAGAACCATGGACCGGCTGCCTCCTGCACACCCCCCGACTGGGGATGGAGCCCGCCACCCGGGCCTGTGCCCTGGACCGGGCATCGAACCCTGACCTCCTGGTTCCTAGGTCGACGCTCAACCACGTTGAGCTGGGCTGCCCCGTCGTCTTCTGAAACTCTGCCGCGGCCGGCCGTGCCCACCAGGCAGCCCCACGGCATCCGTGTGAGGCGCGTGCGCTGGGCGCGTGTGAAGTGACACAGACGTTCCGTTCCTCCCCCTCCCCCCCCCCCCACCGCCAAAAACAGACCCGCAGCGGGGCGAGGCTCCCGGGCAGGAGCGTGGACGAAGTCCGAGGCTGTTGGCGGACGGTGCGCGCGCCCGAGATCGTTGCTGGCAGCTGCGTCTGTTGATTCCTTTCGTCTTTGGGTCCGTCGCTTGGGTGCTAAACATCTGTCCTTGGCGACGTCACCTGTGCTGCAGACACAGAGATCATCAGAGTGGATTAGGCGGGGGGGGGGGGGGGCGCGGCGCGGAATGCTGCAATTGTATGTAAAAAAGAGTGGCCCCCGTGCACGAAATTCGTGCATGGGTAGGTTGCCGAGGCCTGGCCGGCGAGCAAGGTCCGATCGGGGCCTTCCTGCCCCCGGCTGCTGGCCGGGGCCTGCCTTGGTTCCGCGCCACCCCACGGTGGTCAGCCGCACATCACAGCGAGCGGTGGACCTGCCGAGGGGACAGTTGGCCTATTACCCTTTAATGATATAGGACTGGTGGCCCGGTGCACGCAATCCGTGCCCATGCAAAGGGAATTAATTAGAGGAACTACTGTACTAGTGCTGTTTGCCCTCGCTCTGTAACGGACGTGTCAGAGAGGAAAGAACATTCGTAAAAAGTCTATGAGACATCTCCCTCTGGTCAGCGTCCGGCGCCGCGGGACCCAGCGTCAAGTCCCCGCCCGTCTGCACGCGCTTCGAGATGGCGAGAGACCCAGACCCCGCCAGCCCCACTCCCGTACAGCCCCGCTGGGTGGGGGCGGGGGGGAGGGTGCCGCCTGAGGTCCCCCCGGCCTGGCACCGGGGTGGGGGCGTGGCCCGAGGCCCGCTGCCCCCAGCCAGGCTCCACCCAGCCTCCGGTCCCTGCTGATGGGTCGTTAAGCATCACGGCGTGATGACCATTTGCATATTAGCCTTTTGGTATTATGACTAGAGGCCCGGTGCACGAAATTCATGCACGGGGGAGGTGGGGGGTGCGGGGGTGGGAGGGGTTCCCTCCACCCAGCCTGCACCCTCTTGCAATCCAGGACTTTTCGGGGGATGTCCAGCCGCCGGTTTCGGCCGAGTCCTGCCGGGCTCGCTGCAGATCAGGCCTAAACCAGCAGTCAGACATCCCTCTCGCAGTGTGGGACTGCTGGCTCCTCACTGCTCACCTGCCTGCCTGATCGCCCCTAACCACTCTGCCTGCCTGCCTGCCTGATTGCTCCCTGCAGGGGCGGGGCCAGCCTGGGCGAGGGGCCCTGGTGTTCTGGTCTCTGGTCACTCTGGTCATTCCACCGTTTCTTTTACTGGGCTTTTATTATGTCGCGAGGAACCCAGCCGGCAGGGCTCGGTGGCTGAGCATCGACCTAGGAACCAAGGAGGTCCGGGTTCGATTCCCGGTCAAGGGCACAGGCCCGGGTGACAGGCTTCATCCCCAGGAGGGGGCGTGCCGGAGGCAGCGGATCGATGTTACTCTCTCATCGATGTTTCTAATTCTCTCTCCCTCTCCCTTCCTCTCTGTAAAACAAAAATAAAATATATATATATATATATTAAAAAATAAAGAATTGAAACCCAGCCAATGTGGCTCCGTGGTTCAGCATCCACCTATGAACCAGGAGGTCCGGGTTCGATTCCCGGTCAAGGGCCCACGCCAGGTTGTGGGCTCCATCCCCAAGCAGTCGGGGGCGTGCAGGAGGCAGCTGGTCCATGATTCTCTGTCCTCATGGATGTTGCTCTCTCCCCCTCCCTTCCTCTCTGAAACCAATTTTTTTTTTTAAAGAAAATCAGTGAGAACAATACGAAGGGCATCGCCTTCTGTGCCGAGCGCCTTCCTTCTCGGCGGTGGTGGTTCCGATTTATCTCTTGGTTTCTGTCTGCCGCGTTTCGCAGACCCGGAGAGCGCGTCGGAGAACGTGTGTCTGTCGGGGGGGCGTCGGAGGGGCGGTCAGCTCTTCCGGGCGTCCGAACCTGGTCGGAGGCGCGGGAAATGAACCGCTTCTCCGTCGGGGCATCTCCGTCTAACATGTTCACGGGCGGGGATCCCATGGTACCCAGGGCTCACGTTTGCAAAACAGCGTGACCGCCCTGCTCCGGGCTCCGCACGCCCCCCCCCACCCCCACCCCCGTGATGGGGAATGTGCGGGCCCTTCGTGAAGCCCTGACCCACAGACCGGCCGTCCCGGCTCAGTGATGGTTAGTAAATGGGTGGCCTTCTGCACGTCTGGTCACAGTCGCCTATTGGGGTGCCCCCTTCACCCCAAAGACAATCTCTGCTCGCCAGAGTCCCGCACGTGTGGATCGGATACGTTGGGGGCATTCTCCAGGCTGAGAAGATGCTAAGTGAGGTGCAGCGTGTGTGAGACTGTTCTCGATGGCTGTGTGTGCATGGGTGTGGCTGCACACGTGTGTGCATATGCGTGCAAACATGCGACATGTGTATCTGCGTGCATGTGTGTGGTTGCACTGTGTGCACCTGTGTACATGTGAGCATACATGTGCAGCTGTGTACATGTGTGTCTCTCTGTGTTTGTGTGTGCATGTACAAGCGGTGTGTGCACATGTGCGTGTATGCACATGTGTATGCCTGTGTTTTCAGCAGTGTGCACACGCACATCTGTGTGCATGTGCGCAGCTGTGTACACGTGTGTATATATCTCTGTGTTAACATGTGCATGCACAAGCTGTGTGTACATGTGTGCACATGTGTGCACCTGTGCATTCAATTGTGTGCGCATGCATGTGTGTGCATGTTTGTGTATACATGTGCGAGCTGTGCGCGTGTGTATGCAACTGTGTGTGCATGCATGTGCATGAGTGTGCGTGCACCTGCAGTGGCCCAGGCCAGGGGGAGGCTCGCCGTTCCTCTCATGTCATTTCAGCAGAAACCCAGCGGTGTGTTTAAAACCCCGGAGGGCCGGAGGGGGCGGAACCGGGAAGCTTTTACTCCATTGGTCACCGTGCACGAGGAACGCGTGTGGGGCTGGCGTGACGGTGTCCTTCGAGTTCTGTGCGGAGGCCAGCACGCTCTGGGTCCTCTTCCCAGCACAGCGGGGTGGGCCCCTTTTCCTGCCGAGAGCCACGGGATACGTACGACCTCATTCCCGGGCCACACACACAGCCGCCCGCGTGGACACGAGCCGGCTCCGTTGAAGGAACTCAGCACCCCCGTGCCCGGGCAGGGCCAGACGCGGTGATTTCCGGGCGTGTATGGCCTGAGGGCCGATGGCTCCCCACCCTGCTCTGCAAAGCTGCCCGTTAAATGGGAGGTTGAGGGGAAGCGGGGAGGAGAGAGAGTGAGAGACAGAGAGAACCAGCGGGGAGAAGGAAGCGATGGCGCGGCGGGGAGGGGTCCGAACCCCCACGTGGGGGCCGTGGCTTCCGTAGTCTCCTGTGTCCTGGGTCAGCAAGGCAGGAGGAACTCATGGTTTGGTTCTTTCATTTAAAAAAAAATATTTAAAAAAAATGTTTTTTATCGATTTCAGAAAGGAAGGAAGAAGGCAAGAGAGAGAGAGAGAGAGAAACACCCATGATGAGAGAGAATCATGGATCGGCTGCCTCCTGCACGCCCCCTCCTGGGGATGGA
Organism: Corynorhinus townsendii; assembly: GCA_026230045.1. Classification (NCBI taxonomy): domain Eukaryota; kingdom Metazoa; phylum Chordata; class Mammalia; order Chiroptera; family Vespertilionidae; genus Corynorhinus; species Corynorhinus townsendii. Next base: position 1,455,223 of record JAPDVU010000016.1, read on the forward strand.
GCCCACAACCCAGGCATGTGCCCTGGACCGGGAATCGAACCCGGGACCCTTCAGTCCTCAGGCTTGATGCTGTGCCCACTTAGCCAGACCGGCGAGGGCAATAAAAAAATATTTTTTTATTAATATATTTCATATTCATTTTATTATATTACATTTTATTATATGATATATATATATATATGTGTGTGTGTGTGTATTAAATGTCATATTCTGCCCTAGTTGGTTTGGCTCAGTGGATAGAGCATCGGCCCGTGGACTGAAGTGTCCCGGGTTCGATTCTGATCAAGGGGCATGTACCTCAGTTGCAGGCTCCTCCCTGGCCTGGGCTCATGTGGGAGGCAACCCATCGATGTGTTTTTCGCTCGCTCTCTCTCTCTCTCTCTCTCTCTCTCTCTTTCTCTCTCCCCATTCTGGGCCCCTTCCTTCCTCTCTAGCAATAGAAAAAAATATTCTCAGGTTGGACTAAGCAAAAGTAAATAAATATTTTAAATTAAAAAAAACAAACGAAAGTAGTCCACTTAGAAAAACACAGGTTTCTGTTTCCTTCTTTAAAAAATATTTTTATTGATTTCAGAGAGGAATGGAGAGGGAGAGAGAGAGAGAGAGAAACATCGATGACGATGAGAGAGAATCACAGACCGGCTGCCTCCCGCACGCCCCACACTGGGGATCGAGCCCACAACCTGGGCCTGTGCCCTTGCCCGGGAATCGAACCCTGACCTCCTGGTTCCCAGGTCGACGCTCAACCCCTGGGCCACGCCGGCCAGCCCGGTTCTGTCTTTCTCAGTGATGCTGCTTGCTCTTTCGCCACACGCTTCAACCGTGACGGAATGCTGAGCGCTCCCCTCCCCGCCGCGGGGGGCCGCGGGGTTCTGTGCGTGTCCTGGTTGGTGGTGACCCTCCTGACCCTTCCCCCCGTGACCCCAACTTCTGCCCTTGTCCACCCCAGGCACCTCCATCTGGAAGGCCTTCCTCTTCACGCCCAACTTCGCGCCCGAGGGCGCCAACGGCTGCTTCCCCACGCACGTGTGCTTCTGCCACGGGCGCTTCGTCACCCACCACCACCCGCCGCTGCTCTTCGACGTGTCCCGGGACCCCAGGGAGAGGCACCCCGTGACGCCAAGCGCCGAGCCGCGCTTCTGGGAGATCCTGGGGGCCATGCAGGAGGCGGCGGAGCGCCACGTCCGCACCGCGGGCCACGTCCCCAGCCAGTTGTCCCTGGGGCACATCCTCTGGAAGCCGTGGCTACAGATGTGCTGCTCCTCGTCCCCCAGCCTGTCCTGCCAGTGTCCCCAGGGGGTGCTGGACCGAGGACGCAGCCCGTAGCCGTGCAGGGAGCCCCGGAGACAACCTGCCCATCGCCGTGCAGGGAGCCCCGGGGACAACCTGCCCATCGCCGTGCGGGAAGCCCCGGAGACAACCTGCCCACACCCCTCCACAGGTCACTGCGCTAACTGACACGCAGACCGGGATGCACTCTCTAGCTGACACACACCCCCCCCACCGAACGCACCATCTAGGGCCCCGTGGTGATGCCTTCAGGGGGGTGGGGACATATCAAGGCTGACCCTGCATCATCACAGGACATATGTTAGACGTGTGCCTCCCGTGAGCCAAGCCGGTGCACTCATGTACACGCACGAGGGGGTGGCCAGGAGCGTGTCTGACTGCCGTGGGCACACGGACGGACGCCGGGATGGCGCCAAAGGGAACCCATCCACCTGCAGAGAGTGTGTGTGAACCGCGGCACCCAGCTTCCATTCCCCCACCCTCTGATCGGCCGCCGTGGCCTGCACGACACGGCCATCACTCCGACCGCAGGGAGAATGCAATTCGAAAGGCGTCCAGCCGGTCTTAGCCCACGCGACCTGACCGCCAAGGAAGGCCCGTCCGTCCGTCCGCTCGACTGGGAGTGGACGCTGGTACGTGCCGGACGACGGGAAGGCGGCGATGATCTGTATTGCCGAGCACACACGACACAGGGCTCACCACGCGTGGACTCGTGGGGGCACGGTGTGTGTCTCTCCCCGAGGAGGAGGAGGAGGAGGAGGAGGTATTTGAAGCTCGGAGCAGGGTGGGTTGTCCCAACGTCACGCACATTGCAGGCACGGCCCTCGTCCCGGAAATTGCTGAGCGCTCCCCATAGCCGTGCGGGGAGCCCCGGAGACAACCTGCCCATCGCGGTTGTAGGAAGGATTGAGAGCGTGCACCGCCCGCCGGCAGGGTCAGGCTCCTCGCTGACATGATCGCACGTGGGAACCCGCCTTCCACACCATCATGCCCCGTCCGCGTCTCCGATCCTCGACGGCCGTGGGCTTTCGGACACTTAGCGTGGAACCGCGCAGCATGTACGTACGTGATGCGAGCGTGCGCGATAGGCATGTGTAGGGTGAGCCGTCCGATCTGCGCGCCGTTCGGAGAAGACAGACGAAGGAGGCGTGTTCCGGTCGTCAGGAAGTGAGCTTTCCGAAGGCGTGGCCTCGGCACCAACACCTTACGGGTTCTTCAACACACGGCCGTACATGTCACCGCCCGTCCCGGTTTTGCCTGGACCCTCCTACAGGAAAATGGGACTATTTTGCTCAAAAGGGGACCTGAGCTTGCTTTCTCTTTTTAAAGAAAAAAAATGATCGAATGTACCGGGACCACCTGGGGCAATAAAAAGGTGTAGGTAGAATTTCGGACGTAGAGTTGATAATCCGTCACCTGTATAGAGCGTTGGGTGTTCACCGCCCCCCAAGTCAAGTCTCCCTCCGTCCCCATTGATTCCCCCCTTCGCCCTTTTGCTACCGCCCCCCACCCCTTCCCTCTGATAACCACTGTATTCTTTACATCCATGAGGAGAGGGAATCGTGGATCGGCTGCCTCCCGCACGCCCCACACAGGGGATGGAGCCCGCAACCCCGGGCGTGTGCCCTTGCCGCTCACCTGCCTCCCTGCCTGATCGCCCCTGACTGCTCTCCCCCGCCGGCCTGATCGCCCCTAACCGCCTTTCCCTCAGCCCCCGCCACCGTGGCTTTGTCCGGAAGGATGTCTGGTCTAATTAGCATATTACCCTTTTATTAGTACAGATGTTTTTTTTCCTTTGTTGTTAATCCTCACCTGGAACTTTTTTCCCATTGGTGTTTAGAAAGAGTGGAAAGGAGGGTGGGGAGGCGGAGTCCTAATCGCCGCAATCACTGTGGTCTGTGTCTATGCGTTTGTCTGTCTGTTGGTTTTGTTGTTGGAGATCTACTTCCAGCCACGTGATTCCAAGTCACCCACTGGCCTTCGTTCTTGAGTGACATACCCACATCCTGGTGGTTTGTGGAAGCTTTAAACACGTGTGTGTGTGTGTGTGTGTGTGTGTTTGTGTTTATTGACTTCCTAGAAGAAGGGACAGAGAGAGAGAGAGAGAGACATCCATGAGGAGAGGGAATCATGGACCGGCTGCCTCCTGCACGCCCCCACACTGGGGATGGAGCCCGCCACCCGGGCGTGTGTGCCCTGGACCGGGAATCGAACCCGGGACCCTCCTGGTTTATAGGTCGACGCTCCACCACGGAGCCACGCCGGCCGGGCTGTTTTTAACCCTTTTATTCCCAGCATTTCAACGGTGACGCGCACACGGGCATTTGTTCACAAGGTCAGTAGTACCGCGTGAAGAGCAAAGCCGGGGCCATGAAGGATCCGGACAGGAAGTGGACCCGGGACGCCTGAAGCGGGGGGGGGGGGGGGGGGTGAGAACAGAAACAGGGACCGCGTCTCGCCTGCGTCGCAAGAAAGTTCCGTGTTAACACGCGTGCACGCCGGGGATGGTTCCTTAAACCCTGTTGTCATGGTAACTCACGTGGCGTTCAAATAAAATCCCCCTTGGCCACAAAGGACACGGTGTCCCGTGCTCCCGTTTCCTCCAAGCGACACGGCTTGGCACGCGTGTGGCGTGCGCGCCACACGCCAGTTCCGGCGCAGGGGGTGCTGAGGGAGTCCCTAGGCCACGCGTGTCCAACTCAACGGGCGCACACGGGCCAGATACACAAGGCTTGCCAGGACGTGGGCCGCACACCAACAAAAAGCTTCCGTTGTCTTGGCAACGCAGGTTCGTGGTGATGGAGATGGGCGGAAGGCAAAGGGCTGAAATGGACGCGTCGCCGTGAACCTGAAATAAGAGACCATGCTGAGGAAAACTAACGCTTTTCTAACACGAACTCAGCAGGCACCGAATAACGTCACGCAAAAAAAGGAATAAGCGTCACGCGAATAAACCTGTTTTCCTCCTTCTCCGAACGCGAGGCACTTCCTGTTGCGCACGCCACACGGGTCAGTCCCAGACGAAGGACGTGGCCATCGGCTGCTAGAATGTTCGCGGCCGGTTTCCGTGGGGAGACAGGGCGCGCCGGCGCGTCAGGCGCGTGAGGGACACGAACGCCACACGGTGACCGTCATCAGTCACTGGCAAGCGTTTTGTTCGTTATTAATAACTAGAGGCCCGGTGCATGCATTCAGGCACCGGTGAGGTCCGGCCACCCACCCGGCCCAATCGGGGCCCATGGGGCCAGGCCAGCCGGCGGGAGGGGCTGCTGCAGGGGGGGGAGGCCGGCTGGCCCCGCCTCCAATGGGGGGGAGGCGGCACCCATCCGGAGCAGGGCCGGCCGGGGATATGGGCCTGGGGCAGTGGGCCCGCCAGCCCCGCCCCCTGGTCAAACTCCCAGTTGAACTCCGGTCAAGGGGACAATTTGCATATTAGCCTTTTATTATAGAGGATTGTGTGTAACAGGGTATAGTGAAAATTAGGGGACACTTTTAGGAAAATGGTTTCTGACCTACAGTTCTATCGGCTACGTGCATGGGGGTGCAGAGGGCCAGGCAAGGCCACATTATCCATCACCCACGGGGTTCGGCCTTCTCCAGGGCTCCCCAACATGCCTCTCCGGTTATTGACGCATCACCCCCTTCCACTTGCCCAACCATCGTGTTTCTGTTTTATTTGTGTATTACTTATTTGTAATTTATTTATAATAATAATAATTATCATTATTATTTTTTACATATATTTTATTGACTTTTTTTTTTTACAGGGAGGAAGGGAGAGGGATAGAGAGTTAGAAACATCGACGAGAGAGACACATCGATCAGCTAATCATAATTATTTTTAATCCACGTTTCTACTGATTCCAGAGAGGAAGGGAGAGGGAGAGAGAGAGGAACGTCAATGACGAGAGACTCATGCGTCAGCTGCCTCCTGCACGCCCCCTACTGGGGATGGAGCCTGTAACCTGGGCGTGTGCCCTTGACCGGGAACTGAACCCGGGACCCTTCAGTCTGCAGGCTGACGCTCTATCCACTGAGCCACACCGGCCAGGCTATTATTATTTACTAGAGGCCCAGTGCACGAAATTCATGCACAGGGTGGGGGCCGGGGAGGAGGAGGGGAGGTCCCTCAGCCCAGCCTGCACCCTCTCCAATCCGGGACCCCTCAGTGGCTGTCCGACTGCGGGTTTAGGCCCAATCCCTGCAGGCCAGGCTGGGATTGGACCTAAACTGGCAGTTGGAAATCCATCTCACAATCTGGGACCGCTGGCTCGTAACCGCTCACCTGCCTCCCTGCCTGATCACCCCTAACTGCTCTCCCCTGCCGGCCTGATCGCCCCTAACCGCCTTTCCCTCAGGCCCCGCCACCGTGGCTTTGTCCAGAAGGATGTCTGGTCTAATTAGCATATTACCCTTTTATTAGTATAGATTTCTTCTTTCTTTGTTGATAATCCTCACCTGAAATTTTTTTCCCATTGGTTTTTAGAAAGAGTGGAAAGGAGGGAGGGGAGGCGGAGAAAGAGAGAGAGAGAGAGAAACATCGATGTGAGAGAGACACATCGACTGGTAGCCTCCCGCACGCATCCCAACCGGGACGGGGGGTTCGAACCCACAACCCACGTATGTGTCTCTATCGGGAAATTGAACCCGCGATCCCTCAGTGCGTGAGCTGACACTCCAACCACCATCTTGGTTTCTTTTAGGTTCCACATGTCAGTGAAAGATACGATACTTGTCTTCGTCTGTCGGCCTTATTATCTATACTAGTAAGAGGGTAATATGCTAATCAGACCGAATAGACCGGACGTCTTCCGGAAGTCCTTCCAGATGTCCTTCCAGACAAAGCCATGGTGGTGGGGCTGAGGCAGAGGTGGTTAGGGGCAGTCAGGCAGGCAGACAGAGTGGTTAGGGGCGATCAGGCCAGCAGGTGAGAGTGGTTAGGGGCGATCAGGCCAGCAGGCAGAAGGGTTAGGGGCGATCAGGCTGCCAGGGGAGAGCAGTTAGGGGCGATCAGGCCAGTAGGAGAGAACAGTTAAGGGCAACCAGGCCAGCAGGGGAGGGCAGTTAGGGGCAATAAGGCTGGCAGGCAGAGGGCTTAGGGGCATCAGCCAGGCAGGCAGAGGGGTTAGGGGCGATCAGGCAGGCAGGCAGGTGAGCGGTTAGGAGCCAGCGGTCCTGGATGGTGAGCAGGATGTCCGACCCCCCAGTTTAGGCCCGATCTCGCCAGACATCCCCTGAGGGGTTCCCAGATGGGAGAGGGAGCAGGCCAGGCTGAGGGACCCCCTTCCCCCGTGCACGCATTTCAGGCACCGGGCCTCTAGTGCTTAGCGTACTACCCTCTAGGTGCACCCATGTTTCTGCAAATGGCACGATGCCATTCTTTTTCCTGGCCGAGTCGTATTCCATCGTGCGTCTGCACCCCATCACTGTCCCACTCAGTCTACCAACGGCCACGTGACGTGTCTTCGTGTGTTTTAAAATCAGAGATAAAAGAGAGGAACATGTGGGGGTGAAGGTGATGCGCACGTGGGTACCAGCACAGCGGTGAAATAGACTTCCAGGGGTTCACTGTTTCACCTCCTCCCCCCTGCCCCCCCAAAAGGAAGGGAGAGGGAGAGAGAGAGAAACATCCATGAGGAGAGAGAATCATGGATCGGCTGCCTCCTGCACGCCCCCTGCTGGGGATCGAGCCCGCAACCCGGGCGTGTGCCCTGGACCGGGAATCGAACCCGGGACCCTTCCGTCCGCAGGCCGACACTCCATCCACTGAGCCACCCTGCTAGGGCCAATGTTTTACATTTTTAGGTAACATTAGAGGCCTGGTGCGTGAAATTTGTGCACTCAGGGGGTCGGGGGGGGGGGGGAGTTTCCTCAGCCCGGATTGCAAGAGGGTGCAGGCCAGCTAGGCCAAGGAACCCCACCGGTGCACCATCGGGGCCGGGGAGGGACGCGGGAGGTTGGCCAGCCGGGGAGGGACCGTGGGAGGACTCCAGGGCATGTCTGCCCTGTCTCACTCCGTCCCAAGCAGCCGGACCCCAGCAGCAAGCTAACCAACCGGTCGGAGTGACTGCCCCCCGCTGGTCAGTGCATGTCATAGCGACTGGTTGAGAGGCCTTAGCATATCATTAGCATATGACGCTTTGATTGGTTGAACGGCCGACCGGATGATCGGACCCTTAGCATAGGAGGCTTTTATTCTATAGGATGCCTTTATCTTAAAATATAGGTGCCCGGTGCACGAAATTCGTGCACGCGGGTGGAATGTGTGTGTGTCCCTCAGCCCAGCCTGCACCCTCTCCAATCTGGGACCCCTCTCATAATCCAGGACTGCTGGCTCCCAACGGCTTGCCTGCTGCCAGCCTGATCACCCCCTAACCACTCTCCTGCCAGCCTGATCGACATCTAACTGCCCTCCCCTGCCGGCCTGGTCACCCTCAACTGCCCTCCCTTGCTGACCTGGTGCCCCTCCCCAACTGCCCTCCCCTGCAGGCCTGGTCTCCCCCAACTGCCCTCCCCTACAGGCCTGGTCACCCCCAACTGCTCTCCCCTGCAGGCCTGGTCCCCCCAACTGCCCTCCCCTGCATGCCTGGTCCCTCCCAACTGCCCTTCTCCTGCTGGCCATCTTGTGGTGGCCATCTTGTGACCACAAGGGGGCAGCCATCTTGTGTGTCGGAGTGACGGTCAGTTTGCATATTGCTCTTTTATTAGATAGGATGCCTTCATGTGCATGGTTCTGTGAACATTTTAATTGGCCCTGGACTCAGGGGAAACCACTGCTTTGCTCCCCAGGAATTAGGAGCCAAGCAAGTTTGACGAGTTTAAAATTAGATATAAAAGCATTGTTCTGTTCGGCCGGCGTGGCTCAGTGGCTGAGCATCAACCTATGGACCAGGAGGTCACGGTTCGATTCCCGGTCAAGGGCACATGCCCGGATTGCGGGGTCGATCCCCAGTAGGGGGCGTGCAGGAGGCGGCCGGTCCACGATTCTCTGTCATCATCAATGTTTCTCTCTCTGTCCTTTGCCCGTCCTCTCTGACATCAATAAAAGTATATATTCAAGAAATAAATTAAATGGGACCGCATCCTTCACGCGTAACAGTCCCAGGTAATGTAGGAGATGCCTGCTTCTTGTGCTTTTAAGAGTCAGGCTTCAAAATATTCCGTGAACAGCAAGCCTGGGCCCGGAGGGACCTTCTGCGGCAGTTGCCGAGATTCAGGGAAGGGCGTGCGCGGCATTTTGATCAGAGGCGGGAGATGCTCGGGGGTCAGTGACCGCTGAGAGAAAGAGGTTTCGGACCAGCCCCGCCCCCCCCCCCCCCCATTAGCGGTGGAGTCAGGGGCTCTGCCCTCATGGTAACGTCTGGAGAACAGATGGAGTGTCGGCTAGCATGCAGGTGAGGCGGGGTGTCTCCGGGGCCGTGCTGATGGGATGGGCTGGGCTGGGACCGATATGGGGTGAGCTTCGCTGACGCTCATCCATCCCGGGGCCGATGCCGAGTGCTGCAGGGCGTGTGTCTGCGGTGTTGTCCCGGAAGAGCCGTTAACCCTGTTTCAGAATGGGCAATAGATACGGGAAGCAGGATGCCAGCAGGCCGCCGTGGGCTCAGATTTAAGCCTTCATCACTCGATTAAAAAAAAAAAAAAAGGTAAATGCGTCAATTTTAAAATAAACATATAGATTTTTATTTATTTGAGAGAGAAAGGGAGAGGGAGAGAGAGAGAGAGAGAAACATCAATGAGGAGAGAGCATCATGGATTGAGAGAGAGAGGAGAGAGAGAGAGACATCAATGAGGAGAGAGCATCATGGATTGAGAGAGAGAGAGAAACATGCATGAGGAGAGAGAGAGAGACATCAATGAGGAGAGAGCATCATGGATTGAGAGAGAGAGAGGAGAGAGAGAGAGAGACATCAATGAGGAGAGAGCATCATGGATTGAGAGAGAGAGAGAGAGAGAGAGAAACATGCATGAGGAGAGAGAAGCACAGATCGGCTGCCTCCCGCACGCCCCCTCCTGGGGATGGAGGCTGCCATCCGGGCCTGTGCCCTTGGATATGGACGTGAACCCGGAACCTTTCCGTTCACAGGCCGACTCTCTACCCACCGAGCCACACTGGCCAGGGCTGTATGTCCGCCTGTTTTCGCGATATATTGGAAGGACCAAGATGATACGACGACGTAGGAACAGCCATGTGCATTGCCTCCTGCTCTTACGAGGCTGAACCAAGTCTTTCTGACCTTTTATCGCGTGGGTTACGTTTGCCCCTTCTCCCCGCCCACCCCCGCCTGCCCCCGCCCCGTTAATGTGTAGGGCATTCCGGTGGTCAAAATTGTATCCGGTGGCAAAAATTATTGCGTGACAGCAAGAGCGAAATCCCTGGTGCGCGTGGTTTCCATCACAGCCAGGCAGCGTTAAAGGTTTCCTAGGTCTGCCCCTCGCCGGTGTGGCTCAGTGGATAGAGCGTCAGCCGGCGGGCGGAAGGGTCCCGGGTTCGAATCCGGTCAAGGGCACCTGCCTGGGTTGTGGGCTCGATCCCCAGTAGAGGGGGGGCGTGCAGGAGGCAGCCGATCCATGATTCTCTCTCCTCATGGCTGTTTCTCTCTCTCCCTCTCCCTTCCTCTCTGAAATCAATAAACATGTATTTAAAAAAAAAAAAAAAGATTTCCTAGGTCTGAAAATGCTTCTTTCACCCAGCCAGTGTGGCTCAGTGGTTGAGCATCAACCTATGAACCAGGAGGTCAGGGTTCGATTCCCGGTCAAGGGCACAGGCCTGGGTGGTGGGCTCGATGCCCAGTAGAGGGGGCGTGCGGGAGGCAGCCGATCCATGATTCTCTCCCAGCATGGATGCTTCTCTCTCTCTCTTCCTTCCTCTCTGAAATCAATAAAAATATATTGAAATCAATAAAAGTATAATTAGCCGGGACAGTGTGGCTCAGTGGTTGAGCATCGACCTAGGAACCGGGAGGTCACGGTTTGATCCCTGGTCGGGTTACGTGCCCGGGTGGCAGGCTCCATCCCCAGGAGGGGGCGTGCGGGAGGGAGGCAGCCGGTCCATGATTCTCTCTCCCCGTCTCCCTTCCTCTCTCTCAGATCAATAAAGATATATTTTTTAAAGTAAGAACAACACCCAAAGAAACCCAGCCGCATCCCTGTCCTTCCGATCGGAAGCGCACCGTAGGAAAGATGCATGGTCCCTGCCAACCGTATCTTCTGAATTGACTTTATTTGGGGTGACGTTGGTTCATAGATTACGGAGGCGCCCGGCCGGCAGATCGCGGTGGTGGAGCCGCGACCTAGGAGCCAGGAGGTCATGGTTGGGTTCCGTTCAAAGGCACATGCCCGGGTGGTGGTCTCGATCCCCAGGAGGGGGCATGCAGGCGGCAGCCGATCGATGTGTCTCTCTCCTCGGTGTTTCTCACTCTCTATCCCTCTCCCTTCCTCTCTGTAAAAAAAAAATCAATAAAATAAAAATAAAAGCGAAAGGAGCCCTAATTGGTGTGGCTCAGTGGATAGAGCGTCGGCCTGCGGACCGAAGGGTCCCGGGTTCGATGCCCGGTCAAGGGCACACTCCCGGGTGGCGGGCTCCATCCCCAGGAGGGGGCGTGCAAGAGGCAGCTGATCCATGATTCTCTCTCCTCGTGGATGTCTTTCTTTCTCTCCCCGTCTCTCTTCCTCTCTGAAGTCCATAAAAATATATATTTTGGGGGAAAAAAATAAAAGCAAAGCAAAAGGAAAGGATGCCCCATGGTTCTCTTCCCCAGAAAGGCTCAGGTCTGCGGCTGGGACACGGGGTGAGAAATGACATTTCTGGGCGTCTGGACATTAACCACAGGCCGTGAGCCATCCGGGGAGCCTTTATTCCAGGGAGACAGTGGCATGGCGGGAAGAGCGATGCGCTCGGTCGGATTTTTGTGCGCGCGCGTGCCATCCCTGCTGCCCCAGCTCCTGACGGCGCCGATGGGGCCTGGAGCCGGCTCATTCCTCGTTCCTGAGGGACAGTATGTTTGTCTGCTTTTGACCTCACCCGGGGGGAGCTTGCCTCGAGCAAGCAGCTCTTTCCCGGAGAGAACGGACCAGGTCTACGTGCACCGTGACCTGCAGCAGCTAAGATCTGTGATGCCCAGATTTCGTGATCCCCAAAAGACCACCAGGGAGCCAAGTCCGATGCAAAAGCAAAGAGCCTTTATTTGAGCTAGCCAGGTGACTGCTCTGCCATTCTCCACACAGGGAGTCCACAGAGCCGCCCCGACCCTTGGTGCAGGACCACTTGTACGCACATTAACCACATCCTGTTCTTGCAGAGCAAGTGACCCACGACAAAACACTTTTTCCCAAGCAACGTCAGGATCATGCCATTGGCGGCCATGTTATTTACAGGATCATCCTGTTCTTCAGAAAGCTGACAGTGTTCTATGAAGGAAGGCCTCCGTGCTGGGAAGAGGCCAGGAGACCGTATCTCAAGGCCTGGCCTGGTGTCAGCACTGACCACTCTATCTGGGGCACAGTCCACGGTCTCTGGAATGGGCAAAAATTCCCACTCTCTAACACCCACCAGCGGACGGGCGGGGAAGAAAGCGGTGGGGACCAGGTCCACCGCGGAATACGACGCCGCCCTGAAAAAGGAGGAGCTCTCACCCCGTGAGACGGCACCCGGAGGGACCTGGGGAGCGGGACGCTGCGTGACATAAGCCGGTCGGAGAAAGACACGTCTCCCCGTGATCGCTCTCACGCGTGGGGCACGTAATGAGCAAAATGAACGGATGCACGGAGCGGATCCAGAGACACGGAAGCAGGGAACGGGGTGCGGGATCTCGGAGGGCAGGCGGGGGAGGGTGAGTGGGGGTGGGTGGGAAGTCACCAACCAAGGACCTTGTGCACATGTGTGCATGGGCCATGGACACCGACAATGGGGTGGTGAGCGCCTGAAGGGGGGCGGGCAGGGGCAGGCTGCAGGGAGTTAATGGGGGAGGAAAAGGGGGACACACGTAATGCTATTAACAATAAAGAATTATTATTATTATTATTATTATTATTATTATTATTATTATTAAATGTACGAGAGGCCCGATGCACGAAGCTTCGTGCCAGAATGGGCCTTCCTTCCCCTGGCCACCAGCACCGCCTTCGCTCCATCCGGAGCCGCCTTTCCGCCTTCCCACGCTGCCCAGCGGCGCCTGCGTATGCAGATGAGCCCGCCATCTTTGTTGGGTTAATTTGCATACCCGCTCCTGATTGGCTGGTGGGCGTCGCGAAGGTACGGTCAACTTGCATCTTACGCTTTCATTCGTGTAGATTTTTATTGATGGCCGAGAGGAAGGGAGAGGGAGAGAGAGAGAGAAACCTCCGTGAGGAGAGAGAATCACGGATCAGCTGCCTCCTTCACGCCCCCCGACTGGGGACGGAGCCCGCAACCAGGGCATGTGCCCTTGACCGGAACTGAACCCGGGATCCTTCCGTCCGCAGGCTGACGCTCTATCCACTGAGCCACACCGGTTAGGTCAGTGGTCGGCAAACTCATTCGTCCACAGAGCCAAATATCCACAGGACAGCGATGGAAATTTCTTTGGAGAGCCGCAGTTTTTAAACTTCACCTTCGTCTAACGCCCCGTCTTCAACACAGACTCGCCCAGGCCGTGGTCTTTTGTGGAAGAGCCACACTCCAGGGGCCGAAGAGCCGCAGGTGGGCTCGCGCGCCGTGGTTTGCCGACCACGGTGCTAGGGCAATAAAGAATTTTATTTCTTAATAATTCTTCGTTAAAGCGTGGAAAACTTTACGCTAAGGGGCAAAGCCACGAGCAGGGCGACCCCATTGCCTGCGATCCCGTTGCTATGAAATTTCCAGACTCCGCAGACGCATCGAGACAGAGCAGTAGGTGGCCGGGGTGCCGTGGACTGCATGCTTGAGTCCCCCCCAAAATGTCTATGTTGGGAATCCTAATCGCCATGTGAGGGCATTGGGGGGTGGGGTCTTTGGCAGGTGAGAGGTCATGAGGATTGAGCCCCCATAATGGGACCTGTGTCCCCGTGGAAGGGACCCCGATCGTCAACCTGGCCGGTCGGCGTTCATCCCGTGCCTTGCTCGGGCACCCCCGTGTGGCCCCGAATTGGTGTGAATTGTGAGGCGCAACTTGCCCGCGGCTCACAGTTATGGCTGTCCCCTTGAGTTCAAATTGGAAATGTGCCCGCCCCCTCCACGCATGCCGGCTACCTGCTGTGACCCCGGCCCACCCACCCTACACCCCTACGCGAACCTGCTTGTGCCTCCTCCTCGCGGCCCGATAACTTCTGCAAAGCATTTATTTCTTTACTAGAGGTCCGGTGCGTGGATTTGTGCACCGGCGGGGTCCCTCGGCCCGGCCTGCCGGGGATCGGGTCGAAACTGGCTCTCCGACATCCCCCGAGGGGTCCCGGATGGCGAGAGGGCGCAGGCCAGGCCGAGGGACCCCGCTGGTGCACCATCGGGGCCGGGGAGGGACCGCGGGAGGGCTCCAGGGCGTGTCTCGCCCGATTCGCCCCGTCCCGATCGGCTGGACCCCAGCAGCAAGCTAAGGCGCCGGTCAGAGCGCCTGCCCCCTGGTGGTCGGTGCACGTCATAGCGAGCGGTCGAACGAATGGCTGGACACTTAGCCTATTCGGCTTTTATACATAGAGGATATTATTTTTAATAAAAAACAGGCTGGTTATTGATTTCCGGGAGGAAGGGAGAGGGAGGGAAAGATGGAAACACCCATGATGAGAGAGAATCATGGACCGGCTGCCTCCTGCACGCCCCCTACTGGGGATGGAGCCCACCACCCGGGCCTGTGCCCTTGACCGGAATTGAACCCGGGACCTCCTGGTTCAGAGCTCCACACTCAACCCCTGCATCACGCCAGCCGGACAGCGACATTTTTTTGTGGAGTACCATTTCTTACTTTTTTTCAGCCCACTTTGAAATAAACAAATCGTCCCGTGGAATATCCTCTCGTGGCAGAGTCCGAACTTCCTCTGGCTCTCCACACATCAAAGGGTATATTGGTGTGTTTGGAAAGTTAGATTTTTTTTTTTTTAGCTCTAAAAAAAAATAAAAATAAAAATGCCAGCGTAGCTGGCTCTAGGCATAAAAATACCACAGCCACAATGGGAAAAGTGATATATATCAGGGAGAACACTTTGTAAAGTGTGTGATGGTCCCTTCTCCCTCTCCCTCTCCCTCTCTCTCTCTCTCTCTCTCTCTCTCTCTTTTTTAATCCTCACCCGAGGATATTTTTCCAATGATTTTTAGAGAGAGCGGAAGAGAGAGGGAAAGACAGAGAGACACAGCGACGTAAGAGACACACACCGATGGGTTGCCTCCAGGGCCCGGGCCCGGGGAGGAGTCTGCCACCGGGGTCCGGGCCCTCGATGGGAATCGAACCCGGGACCCTTGGGGTCCGCGGGCCGACACGCTATTCACTGAGCCACACCGTCCAGGGCTGTGGCGCCCACTTTAAAGCTGTCGCTTGAACTCGGACACTTCTATCGATGCCAAGCGCCCCTCCATCGGAGTGGGGTCTGGTCATCTCCGACGCAGAGATTATTTCGGATAGATAAAAATCCCTCCTACGGCTTCTCTTCTTTTTTTTTCTTTCACCATTTCATTTTATTTATTTATCTTTACGACATACAAAATAAATCTATTACCGGATACAAAGTGGTTAGCCATTCACATGCAATAAACGTGAATATTTCAAGAAAAGCGATTTTAAATATGAATGTATTACATGTAACAAACATTGATTTTTCAAGAAAAAGGATTTTAAGTATAATATTACATGCACTAAACATTAATATTTCAAGAAAACGATTTTAAATATAAAAGTATTACATGCAACAAACATGAATATTTCAAGAAAAAACGATTTTAAGTATAACATTACATGCACTAAACATTAATATTTCAAGAAAAGTGATTTTAAATATTAATGTATTACATGTAACAAACATTAACTTTTCAAGAAAAAGGATTTTAAGTATAATATTACATGCAATAAACATTAATACTTCAAGAAAAACGATTTTAAATATAAATGTATTACATGTAACAAACATTAACTTTTCAAGAAAAACGATTTTAAGTGTAACATTACATGCAATAAACATGAATATTTCAAGAAAAACGATTTTTAAATATAAATGTATTACATGTAACAAACATTAATTTTTCAAGAAAACTGATTTTAAGTATAATATTACATGCAATAAACATTATTATGTCAAGAAAAGCTATTTTAAATATAATATTACATGCAATAAACATTAATATGTCAAGAAGAACGATTTTAAGTATAAAACATATAATAAACATTAACATTTCAAGAAAAAATATTTTAAATATGATATTACCAAAACTGCACTAACATAGTATAATATCCCAAAAGTGGTAGGAAATATTAAAAATCTGCCAATCACAGGATTGCTTGTATTATCGTCTAAAACATTTTTTTCTCCTCTGGCTCCGTTTTGGTTCATCCGTTTACGTTGGTCATTGGATTCCACACACATGAGTGCGGTCATGGGAGACGCGTCTTTCTCCGGCTTATTTCACTCAGCATCATGCTCTCTGGGTCCCTCCGTGCCGCTGCGAACGGGAAGAGTTCCTCCTTTTTCACGGCTGCGTCGTATTCCACGGCGTCGATGGACCACGGCTGCTCTATCCACTGGCCTCGCGATGGGCACTCAGGATGGGCTGTTTCCAGATCTTAGTGATTGTCCGTGGTGCTGGTATGAACATGGGGGGGGGGTGCATGCGTTCTTTCTGACGGGTGCTTCTGATTTCTTGGGGATATATTCCTCCAAGTGGGGTCACTGGGTCCAGTGGAAGTTTCAAGAACAACAACAAAAAAAAGTACAGGCCCCGGCCGGTGTGGCGCAGTGGATAGCGCGTCGGCCTGCGGACGGAAGGGTCCCGGGTTCGATTCCCGGTCAAGGGCGTGGACCTGGGTGGCGGGCACATCCCCAAGTAGGGGGCGTGCAGGAGGCAGCTGATGGATGTCTCTCTCTCATCGATGTTTCTAGCTTTCTATCCCTCTCTCTTCCTCTCTGTAAAAAATCAATAAGATGTGTTTAAAAAAAAACACCGTGATGTCCACCCAGCAGAACCGATTCTTGCGAAGGACAACTGACCGACGACCGGTTGCACGTGGAGATCATGGCTAATGGCCTCCGACCAGCCGCCTGGTCGCCGCTGGGCGTCGTCCCGCGCCTTGACACTGGCTTTCCCTAATGGACATTAATTGGCCTCAATACGTGTCACGTCGTCACACGCGGCCGCCTAATTGTCATGGAATGATTCAGCTCTTTCATGCTCATGAGCTCAACTGTGTCTAGTTTTTTTTCTTTTTTTTTCTTTCTTTCTTCTTCTTCTACATTCGCCCTTTAATGACAAGATGGTTTTCTGTCCCGGGTTCTGACACGCCTCAGGCGTGGGGAAAGGAAGGTAGGATTCGGGGCCAGCCTGCCAACGGCGAAAGAGGTGGTCTGTTGAGTCCCATCAAAAAAAAAAACAAAAAAAAACGGTAAGCCAGCCAATCCATGTCTCTCCACAAGTGAATCTAAAAATCCAATGAATAAAAACATCGGAGGAGCACAAGAAACTGGTGAATGGAATAGAATCAGGGGCACGGAAATGGAGCGGAAGGACAGTTCTCGGGGGGGAAAGGGGGTGCGGGGAGAGATGGGACCAAGATCTTGTAGGCATGTATGTAGTACCTATGGACGGGGAAGGTGGGGTGGCGAGGGCCTGGGGTGGGGTGAGAATGGGGTGGAGGGGAGCTATGGATGGGGGGGGGGGGAAGGGATGCTTGTAATAATCTGAACAATAAAGATTAAAAACAAAAAACAGTACAGCCAAGGCAAGAGAGCAGCCCATTCCTTCCCCGGCGGTTGGCGGCGCGTAGCTGTTCCGTGTGGTCGTTCTTCCCCGGATGCCGCGTCACTGCGTCTGAAATGGACCCCCTTGGGGTCAGATCGGAATGTTTGACCTTGCCGGTCTGCACCGGCATCAACGCAGCCATGGGCGCCCGAGAGGGAGGCCCAGGGCGTGGGAGAGCCTAGGGCAGTGGTCAGCAAACGGCGGCACGCGAGCCACCTGCGGCGCTTTGGCCCCTGGAGGGTGGATCTTCCACAAAATACCAAGGCCCCGGGCAAGTCTATGTTGAAGAAGTGGCGTTAGAAGAAGTTGACGTTTAAGAAATGTGGCTCTCCGAAGAAATTTCCATCGTTGTGCTGTGGATATTGGGCTCCGTGGACGAATGAGTTTCCCGACCACTGGCCTAGGGCATTGTCTGTGGGTCCACATACAAGTGGCTTCACGCCGGTCCCGTGTTCCCCAAGGACCACACATTGTGAGTGTCACGTGGGATGATGCCCACAGCGACCCCAGCGTGGTCCACGCAGAATTCGGGACCCGTGCCACGGGGTTGGGTCACGTTCCTCTTCGGTCACGTGTGTGCGTGTGTACACCAAAGGAGCGTGTAGGGCCCAGGATCGCACTGAATATCGCCAAGGAGACGGAGGGAGAAGCTTGGCTCCGCGGCACACCCTCCTGAAACCACCAGTCTCACCCCATTCAGCCTTGGTGTCGCTGATTCCAAGGACATCATCGGTATGTTGCTCATCATGTCTGAAGGCCCTTCGGGATCGTGATTACTGGGTATCATGCGAATATGCACGGGGGGTTACCGACATACCTGTGTATCCTGTGGAGAGACCCATAGTGGACACACAGGGAGGCCATCGCTTCCAAAAGCAATCCTGGTGCCCGGTGGCGTGGCTCAGGGGTTGAGCATCGACCTAGGAACCAGGAGGTCACAGTTCAATTCCCGGTCCAGGGCACAGGCCCTGGTTGAGGGCTCCATCCCCAGTAGGGGCCGTGCAGGAGGCAGCCGGTCCGTGATTCTCTCTCTCTCTCTCTCGTCATGGATGCTTCTCTCTCTCTCCCCCTCTCCCTTCCTCTCTGAATTCAATAAAAGATATTCTTAAAAATTGAGTCGTGAAAAAAAAATTAGTGAGGAAAATTAGGAGGCCCGGTGCAGGAATTCGTGCATGGGTGGGGTCCCTCAGCCTGGCCAGCAATCGGGGCTGACTGGGGCATCTTGTCCAGTCCCGATCAGGGCTGATGGGGGCTGGCTGGCCGTGGACAGACCGCGGGAGGGCTCCAGGGCATGTCCAGTCCGTCTCGTTCAGTCCCCCATCCGGGCGAACCCCAGCAGCAAGCTAACCTACCAGTTGGAGTGTCTGCCCCCTGGTGGTCAGTGCGCGTCATAGCGACCAATCGTTCTGCCAGTCAGTCGATTTGCATATTAGGCTTTTGTTAATCATAGATAGATTTTTACTGATCTCAGAGAGAGGACGGGAGAGGGAGAGGGAGAGAGAGAGAAACATCCACGGGGAGAGAGAATCATGGATCGGCTGCCTCCTGCACGCCCTTCAACCGGGGATCGAGCCTGCAACCCGGGCATGTGCCCTTGACCGGGAATCGAACCCGGGACCCTTCAATCCGCAGGCTGACGCTCTAACCACTGACCCTAAATCTTGACCTTCTTCTTGACCCTCCGTGTCAGCCCCCTGGGGAAGCTGCTAGCATCATTTTATTTTTTAAAAATATATTTTATTGATTTTTTTCTTTTACAGAGGGGAAGGGAGAGGGATAGAGAGCCAGAAACATCAATGAGAGAGAAACATCGACCAGCTGCCTCCTGCACGCCCCTCACTGGGGATGTGCCCCCGCCACCCAGGTCCATGCCCTTGACCGGAATCGAACCCGGGACCCTTCCGTCCGCAGGCCCACGCTCTGTCCACAGAGCCACGCCAGTGAGGGTCTAGCATCATTTTAGAAGACAGGTCTTTTGATCCAGAGGTTGACATGCAAACGGACCGCCCCCCCTCCACCCCCCGAAAAAAAAAATCTTTTTATTTTTTAAACATTGGTGCCCACGTGAATTCCATGGGGTTCGAGGTCAGTGGGACGCGCTGTGGATTGAGAGGGTTCCGGCTGATGAGCGCCAGAGGTCCCCGGCCTCATCAGCGGCGTCCGCCGAATGCCTGGAGGATCGACGAAGGGGATCACGGTGGGCACGCGCCCCGGGCACGGCGATTAGGGCGGCGTGGTTGAAAAATTTCACGTGCGGGCGGGAATCCATCAACTGCCTGTCGCGTAAACACAATGCAATTTCTGCTCCTACAATTGGATTTTTGCTAAGAGCAGGGGGGGAGGCGGGGAGGAGGGGATGTCGGTGGAACAGCAGAAACCAGGAGTTTGTATTTTAAAAAAAAAAAAAAAAGTGTAATTTAGCTCGGCCCGGAGTGACTGAGTGGTCGAGCCTCAACCCAGGAACCAGGAGGTCACGGATCCTTCCGTTCCTAGTCAGGGCACGTGCCTGGGCTGTGGGCTCCATCCCTAGTAGGGAGGCAGCTGGTAGACGATTCTCTCTTGTCACTGATGCTTCTGTCTCTCTCTCTCTCTCTCTCTCCCCCTCTCCATCTTCCTCCCTCTCTGAAATCCATAAAAATCCGATATAATAAAGAGCGAACGTGCTAATTAGACTCAACTGCCAAACGACGACCTCCCGGATGACCTTGTAGAGGTCGAATTTCATGCATGGGGCCTCTAGGATATACACGGAGTGGCCAGAGGATGATGATCTCGGAACGCGTCATAACCTGGCCACTCCGTGTGTGTGTGTGTGTGTGTGTGTGTGTGTGTGTGTGTGTGTGTATAGATGGGAGGCCCAGTGCATGAATTTGTGTGTGTATAGATGGGAGGCCCAGTGCATGAATTCGTGCATGGGTGGGGTCCGGCCAGCCTGGCCAGGGGGGAGGGGACACGGGCGGTGGGCCGGCCTGCCTGCTGGTCGAACTCCTGGTCGAGGGGACCATGTGCCTATGAGCCTTTTATTCTATAGGATGGACACGGAGTGGCCGGATGATGATGCGTTCGGAGATCATCGTCATCTGGCCACCCTGTGTATATATAAAAGATGTAATTGAATGGATAGGTAATAAGAAAGACTCAAAGAGAATGCTGGATAGAGGGGAGAGAGAGAGAGGGAGGGAGAGAGAGGGAGAGAGAGCTATTAAAATGTCTTTTTTTAGCAGCAGAAAACAAATGAATTCAATTAAATGCGTGCCCAGCTTTTCCCCCGAACCCGATACACGGGCACCAAATCCCCGGTGAGCCTTAAAGAACCTGCCTTCCTTTTATGGCTTCATTATTTTGCACCCCGGGAGGCCCCCAGCGACCCGGGGAAAGGCCACCCACCGTCCCAGACGGCATTCTCTGTGGCAGCGCGGGGGTATCTATCCCGTTGCTGAGCCGTCTGAGCGGCTTTGGTTTCAGCCGGCTCCTTTGAAACGAGCGGCACGTCCGGCCGGCGAACAATACCCCGCTGGATGGATGGCATAGACTCCCATCCGACACAGCAGCCGCCACGGTAAAGGTCAGCTGCGGCGTGTGAGGGCACTTGCCAATGGCCTCCGGTGTTATATCCACGTTCATTTTAATTTAAAAAAATTTAAAAAAAATTTTTTTTAATTGATTTCAGAGAGGAAGGGAGAGGGAGAGAGAGAAACATCCATGATGAGAGAGAGAATCCTGGATCCGCTGCCTCCTGCACGCCCCCCCACACTGGGGATCGAGCCCACCACCTGGGCATGGGCCCTTGACCGGAATCGAACCCAGGACCCTTCCGCCCCCAGGCCAACGCTCTATCCACGGAGCCACACCGGCTAGGGCCACGTCCGTTCTTATTCCTCTCATTCCCGTGAAGTGTCTCCTCCCGTTGAGACGCCTCTGGTGGACAAGGGTACAGGATCCGTGGCTTCGTAGCAGGAGCCCCTGCCCGGGGTCTTGGGAATCCCCGTGACCTCCAGCGCGTGGGATGGAGCCCTGGCCATTGTGGGCTCAGTGGTTGAGCGAAGCCGGAGGAGCCGGGGGGTCACGGTGCGATGCTTAGGTCTTCAGACTTCCCAGTGGATTCGTCGTGAAGGCAGAAAGGAGACTGGAGGCCATAGTCACATACGAGGCCATAGTCACATACGAAGAGGCCATAGTCACATACGAGGAACATGTGTGTAACATGAGTCCTAGCTTGTTCTTTAGCTCCCAACCCATCCTTTTTTAAAAATATATATTTTTTTTATTGACTTTTTTTTTACAGAGAGGAAGGGAGAGGGAGAGAGAGTTAGAAACATCGACGAGAGAGAAACATCGATCAGCTGCCTCCTGCACACCCCCACCTGGGGATGTGCCCGCCACCAAAGTCCATGCCCGTGACGGGAATCGAACCCGAGACCCTTCAGCCCACAGGCCGACGCTCTATCCACTGAGCCAAACCAGCTAGGGCCTTTTTTCCCCCCCCCTCTTAATATTTTTATTGATTTCAGAGGGAAGAGAGAAAGAGAAAGACATCAAGGATGAGAGAGAATCATTGAGCTCCCAGTGTGGGCGCCTCCTGCACGCCCCACACGGGGGATGGAGCCCGCAACCCGGGCCTGCGCCCTGACCGGGAGTCGAACCGTGACCTCCTGGTTCATAGGTCGACGCTCAACCACGGAGCCACGCCCGCCCGGCCCAACCCATCCTTTTATACCCAGCTATGGGGGGCTGGGGCGGGAAAATATGAGTTTGAACTGAGTACGCGTGTTTCTTCTCGTTCTAAAGCAGTGGGGTATGGGCAAGGTCCCGTGGTCTTATGCCAATGACAGAACCTCGTGTGTCCCTCCCGCTTCCTCCCCCAAGACCACCCTGGCTCCGTATCCCCAGGGGTGTGACTTCGAGCAAAGGGTCCGGAGTCCGATTTGTCGGGGAAACTTGGGAAAAAATGGCCAAAATCCATTCCTCTTTCAAATACTTTGGGTTATGATAAAGAGCTTTCTTTACTGGAGGACTTTACCACTTTAAAAAAAAAATGTTCTTATTGATTGCTGAGAGGAAGGGAGAGGGAAAGAGAGAGATTGAAACATCAATGATGAGAGAGAGGCAGGGATTGGCTGCCTCCTGCACATCCTAAGGAATGGATTTTGGCCATTTTTTCCAAAGTGTTTGAAAAAGGAATGGATTTTGGCCATTTTTTCCCAAAGTATTTGAAAAAGGAACGGATTTTTGCCATTTTTCCCAAAGTGTTTGGAAAAGGAACGGATTCTCCACTTCGCATGCCACCAGGCACCTTACACATCGCTGGCGAGACAAACAGACGTTGCTCTGGCCCATGTGTCCCCTGCCATGACTCGGCTGAGCCTCACGACGATGGTGCCCGACACGTCTAGAACACTCGTGATGAGCTATGTCCCGAGCCAGAGGCGTGGACTATGGATCTCTTGCTAATGGCAGAGGCTCTCTGCCTCCTCATGTTACAGAGTAGAGGCCCGGTGCACGAATTTGTGCACCCGTGGGGTCCCTCAGCCTGGCCTGCGGGATCGGGCTGACTCCGGCTCTCCGACATCCCCCGAGGGGTCCCGGATGGCGAGAGGGCGCAGGCCAGGCCAAGGGACCCCACTGGTGCATGATGGGGGCCGGGGAAGGACGCAGGAGGTTGGCCAGCGGGGGAGGGACCGTGGGGAGGGCTCTGGGGCGTGTCTAGCCCGTCTCACTCAGTCCCGATCGGCTGGACCCCAGCAGCAAGTTAACATACCAGTCGAAGCATCTGCCCCCGGGTGGTCAGTACATGTCCTAGCGACTGGTCGACCAGTCGACTGTCAGCCCCCGGGTGGTCAGTGCACGTCATAGTGACTGGTTGACCAGTCGACTATCAGCCCCCAGGTGGTCAATGCACATCCTAGCGACTGGTCGACCAGTCGACTGTTAGACCCCGGGTGGTCCGTGCACGTCATAGCGAGCGGTTGAGCGGCCTTAGCATATCATTAGCATATTAGGCTTTGATTGGTTGAACGGCCGACCGGATGACCGGACACTTATCCTATTAGGCTTTTATTCTATAGGATGAGGACATTCCTAGGACGAATTTTCTTTCAAAAAAAAAAAAAACTTTCTCTAGAGAGAAGGTTTCAAATGAAGCCAAGAAGAGTTTATGTAGGTGATTGAGTTTTACCCGAGTGTAAGCAATTAATCCAGTCGTCCATTTGTTGATCCACCAACTTTTGGGGGGAGCCCACAACAGTGTCTGCTCGGTAGCTCGGCCAGAGTGGCTCAGCGGTTGAGCGTGGACCTATGAACCCGGCGGCCACGGTTCTATGTCTACCCCAGTTAGGGTGGCGGGCTCGATGCCCCGTAGGTGGCGTGCAGGAGACAGCCGATCCAGGACTCCCTCTCCTCATGGATGTTTCTCTCTCTCCCTCTCCCTTCCTCTCGGAGATCCCTAAAAACGTATTTTTCACCAAAAAGATATTGCGCCGTAGCCTGACCCCGGGGGCAAGCCGATCCGCAGGTCGTCCTTCGCCTCCCGTGGCTACGGCGCCCAGATGCCGTGGCTCAAACGCATTTTTTTTTTCTTCCGCCAAGAGCAGAGTCATCAGTTCGCGTATTCCAAGAAAGACGTGGCCCCGTGTCCTCTTCATAATTCCAGGAATAGAGACGTGCACGCCCCCCCTCCCCCCGCCCTCCCTCCCCCAGAAGGTGTGGACGTCGGTGAGACTTTACAGCCCTGGGGATGGGAATGCCGTCCACGATGCACCACACTTTGCACTGATTCTGACAACCTCCGGCGGCGGCTGACCTCCGGCGCCCAACCTTGTCAGAGGAGTGCGTGAGCGTCTCCCACGGACACGCCAAAGGGAGGATGAGCCCATCGGAGGCCGTCGACTTTCTGATCTCTCTCTCTCCAGCGTCCGTGATGAAAAATGACTGTTTTCCATCATCGTCCGTAATCGTGACATTTCCTAAACGGGATTAAAAAAAACAAAAAAAAAACACCACCACCTTCGCACGTTATCCCCTTCCAGGATTCGCCAGAATCCGTGGGTGCCGTGTAGCACTTATAAAAATTCTTTATTGTCGCCCTCATCCAGGGGTCGGCAAACCGCGGCCCGCGAGCCACATGCGGCTTGCGAGCCGCGGTTTGCCGCTCTGTTGACTAATGAGTTTGCCGACCGCTGCCCTAACCGGTGTGGCTCGGTGGATAGAGGGTCGGCCTGTGGACAGAAGGGTCCCGGGTTCGATTCCCGGTCCAGGGCATGTATCTGGGTGGCGGGCACATCCCCAGGTGGGGGCGTGCGGGAGGCAGCTGAATCGATATTTCTCTCTCATCGATGTTTCTAACTCTCTCTCCCTCTCCCTTCCTCTCTGTAAAAAAATCAATAAAATATATTTTTAAAATAAATAAATAAACAAGAGGTGCTCATCTCTGCCCTTCGCAGATAAGACACAATGAATAAAGATAAGACACAATTTATAGCCCTAACCGATGTGGCTCAGTGGATAGATAGAGCGTCGGCCTGCGGACTGAAGGGTCCCGGGTTCGATTCCGGTCAAGGGCATGTACCTGGGTGGCGGGCTCATCCCCAGGTGGGGGTGTGCAGGAGGCAGCTGAATCGATGTTTCTCTCTCATCATCAATGTGTCTATCTCTCTCTCCCTCTCCCCTCCTCTCTGTAAAAAAATCAATAAAATAATATATATTAAAAAAAAAAAAAGGCATATAGGTTCTTCAGTTGATGGTGTGTAAACATCACAGATTCCATCGATTTCTACGACACTAGAGAGAGCCACCCGCGTTCCAACGTTAATGTCACCTTGTCAGGATTCACCCCCACACCCCCACCCCCACCCCCCCGCCACCCCGACATCCGCCCGGCGTGAACCGGCGTCTGCACCAGGCGGTGTTGGGCCTTGGTTCACAGTTTTGAAACTCCAGCTTCTGACCGAGCGGGAACCCGCAGACACACCGTGAGCCCGGCGCGGCCCTCTCGGTCCTGGGCATGCGAGAACCCCCCGGATCCAGACAGTCTGATCTTCCGCTCCCTGGTAACCCAGCGGCGGTGAGGGAGTCCTTCTGATCTCAGCATGAGTCCGGTTTGCCCGTCCCATGGAGGCGTTTCGCCCGGGGCCGTCCCTGGGTCTGGGGGAATGCCGGGTTGTCTGCCGCTCCGCTCCTTGTCATCACCCGCGCAGACAATCGAGGTGGGAGACACGTCCGTGTTTGGAAGACAGGTCGGCTTGGCTTAGTGGTTGAGCGTCGGCCGGCCCATGAACCAGAGGAGTGTCACAGGTTCGGTGCCCGGTCAGGGCACGTGCCCGGATTGTGGGCTCGATCCCCCGGGTGGGGCGTGCGGGAGGCCGCCGATCCATAAGGACCCCAAACCTGAACGGATAGAATTTTCCAGATGCTAGCGATAAGAATGGCCATGGGTAATCTATATATTACTAGAGGCCTGGTGCACGAAATTCATGCACAGGAAGGGGTCCCATCAGCCCAGCCCACACCCTCTCCAATCTGGGACCCCTCGGGCGATGTCCGACTGCTGATCCCCTGTGGGATCGGGCCTAAACCGGCAGTCGGACATCCCTCTCACAATCCGGGACCACTGGCTCCTAACTGCTCACTTGCCTGCCTGCCTGGTTGCCCCTAACTGCTCCCCCCCTGATGGCCTGGTCACCCCCAACTGCCCCCCCCTCCCAGCCTGGTTGCCCCCAACTTCCCCCCACCCCTGCTGCCTGGTCGCCCCTAACTCCCTCCCGCCGCTGGCCTGCTCACCCCTAACTGCCCCCCCTGCCGGCCTGGTCGCCCCTCACTGCACCCCTCTGCAAGCCTGTTCGGTCATCCATTCCGTTGTTTCGGTTGCGATGGTCGTGACCGTTCGACCGGTAGCTATGACGCGCACTGACCGCCAGGGGGCAGACGCTCAACGCACAGGCATGGAAACATGGAACAGATGGATGAATCTCAGGGGGAAGGAGGGACGGGGGAGGGAAGAGATTAACCAACGATCTTATATGCAGACTAGAGGCCCGGTGCATGGATTCGTGCACCGGTGGGGTCCCTCGGCCTGGCCTGCAGGGACCGGGCCAACACCGGCTCAAAACGGATATCTGCCGAGGGGTCCCGGATTGCCAGAGGGTGCAGGCCAGGCCCAGGGGCCCCACGGGAGCACGAATCCATGCATGGAGTCTCTATTCTCATTGTAGAATGTGTTTTGCGCATCTCTCCTTTTTAATTGGCCACGTGTGACGGGCACGTGTGAAGTCTGGCCACGCCGATGGGGCAGGTACACTGCTTCTGGCATGCAGGTTTGTTGGTGAGGTTCAGAAAACTCTGGAAAATTGTACTTCTTATCATTTTATGCGAAGGAAACGGGGGGGACAGGCGCTTGACATTTCTGCCAGCAGCTGTTGGGAAATCCCACACGGTATCCGAGTCGCCTGAAAAGACCCCTTTGGGCCCTAGCCAGCGTGGCTCAGTGGATAGAGCGCCGGCCTGCAGACGGAAGGGTCCTGGGTTCGATTCTAGTCAAGGGTATGTGCCTGGTTTGTGGGCTCCATCCCCAGTGGGGGGCGTGCAGGAGGCAGCCGGTCCATGATTCTCTCTCCTCATGCATGTTTCTCTCTCCCTCTCCCTTCCTCTCTGACATCAATAAAAAAGATATATTTTTCAAAAAAAAAAAAAGAAAACAGCACAAATTTCTTTTAAATAGTTGGTCACCTGCCCGTGTAGAGCCAGCGTCAAAGAGGTCGAGAATCCTGCCTTTGATTTTGTCTTGATAATCTGTTTCTCAATCAGCGGCTTTCAGGAAAAAGATAAACACAGGCCCCTCCGCTGTGGAGCAGCCGCTCCGTGCCGGTGGCGGTAGCCACGCATCCAGCCCCCGTGTGTGTGTCGGCGCGGCCTCTGCTTCCTTCCCAAGTCCCGTGGGGGTTCTTTCCGCTGAGCATTCGTCTCCGCTTTGCGACGTGTCTGGGCCTGGCTGTTTAGGCGGCAGCTCGGGGACCGTCCCCAGGGCCGCCCCATAAAATAAATCATCCTAACGGCCGTGTTCGCGGGACGCGTCCGTGACAGAGGACTCGGTCTGCGTCTTTGCGGTTTGTCTCTATCCAGGCACGGAGCGCCTGCCTCTGGGGGGTGGGATTCATATATTGTTTTGTTTTTTCTTTTGAGAATAAATACGCAGCCCTGGCCGGTGTGGCCCAGTGGATGGAGCGTCGGCCTGCGGACCAAAGGGTCCCGGGTTCGATTCCGGTCAAGGGCACGGACCTCGGATGCAGGCCCCTCCCCGGCCTGGGCCCTGGTCGGGGCGCATGCAGGAGGCAACCCATTGATGTGTCTCTCTCACATCGATGTTTCTCTCTGTCTCTCCCTCTCTCTTCCACTCTCCCCAAAATCAATGGAAAAATACACTCAGTGGCCAGATGATGATGACCTCTGGACACATAATAACCTGGCCACTCTGTGTGTGTGTGTGTGTGTGTGTGTGTGTATTAGAGGCCCATGAGTTCGTGCATGGGTGGGGTCCGGCCAGCCTGGCCAGGGGGAGGGGACATGGGCAGTCGGCTGGCCTGCCTGCTGGTCGAACTCCTGGTCGAGGGGACCATGTGCCTATGAGCCTTTTATTCTATAGGATGGACACGGAGTGGCCAGATGATTATGCATTCAGAGATCATCATAAACTGGCTACTCAGTGTATACCCTCGGGGAAGGATTAAAAAATAATAATAATTTTTAAAAAATAAGCACAGAGCAGCCTTCCTCTGTGTTCAAGGATTCATAGATGTGTGTGTGTGTGTGTGTGTGTTTCAGATTAACTATGCATTTCATGCTTGCATGCCTGTCACCCTTGGCCCCCTTCCATTTGTCTTCCTGGTACAGTTTATTCTGTTAATTGGAAAAGGTTCTAGGATTAATCAAGAGTCAGTGCTGATGCATTTTGTGGATGGCTCATCTGGCGTGATGAGGAGCCCCCCAACCACCCTCCCCCCCCCACCTCCACCTCCCTAAAGGGACATAAGCCATCAGCTCGGAGGCCTCGTGGCAGCGTGTGAGGACGTGCTTAGCAGAGTAAGTGCTTGAGACGACAGAGGTCTTTTCATGATTCTCCAAAGCATGC
Source organism: Corynorhinus townsendii (assembly GCA_026230045.1). NCBI lineage: Eukaryota > Metazoa > Chordata > Mammalia > Chiroptera > Vespertilionidae > Corynorhinus > Corynorhinus townsendii. The sequence continues at coordinate 1,483,524 of JAPDVU010000016.1, forward strand.
AGGCGTCACAAGCGCCATTCTGTTCTGTGGGCATCCTAGGGGGCCTATCACCTGATAGCTAGAGCCCCTGAATTAATCTGAAAAATAACCCTATTGTTTTAAGTCTTAGGACACACACACTTATGGGAACAGGGGGTTACGTTTTTCTTAAGTTTCCTTTCCAAGGCCTGTGGGAGGTGACTCAGCTGTGAATCCAGCAAGCAGAACCCGTACGCAGGGTCAGGCCGACCAACCAGGAGTCAGAACATCATCTCGTCCACATCATCTCACCCACATCACCTCACCCACATCATCTCATCCACATTATCTCGTCCACATCATCTCACCCACATCACCTCACCCACATCATCTCATCCACATCATCTCACCCACATCACCTCACCCACATCATCTCGTCCACGTCACCTCATCCACGTCATCTCACCCACATCATCTCCTCCACATTATCTCGTCCACATCATCTCACCCACATCATCTCCTCCACATCATCTCGTCCACATCATCTCACCCACATCATCTCGTCCACATCATCTCACCCACATCATCTCACCCACATCACCTCACCCACATCATCTCACCCACATCATCTCGTCCACGTCACCTCATCCACGTCATCTCACCCACATCATCTCCTCCACATTATCTCGTCCACATCATCTCAGCCACATCATCTCCTCCACATTATCTCGTCCACATCATCTCACCCACATCATCTCATCCACATTATCTCGTCCACATCATCTCACCCACATCATCTCGTCCACATCATCTCACCCACATCATCTCGTCCACGTCACCTCATCCACATCATCTCATCCACATCATCTCACCCACGTCATCTCACCCACATCATCTCACCCACATCATCTCCTCCACATTATCTCGTCCACATCATCTCACCCACATCATCTCATCCACATTATCTCGTCCACATCATCTCACCCACCTCATCTCACCCACATCATCTCACCCACATCATCTCGTCCACGTCATCTCGTCCACATCATCTCACCCACATCACCTCACCCACATCATCTCGTCCACGTCACCTCATCCACATCGTCTCACCCACATCATCTCGTCCACATCGTCTCATCCACACCATCTCACCCACATCACATCATCCACATCACCTCGTCCACATCATCTCGTCCACATCATCGCACCCACATCATCTCACCCACATCGTCTCGTCCACATCATCTCACCAACATCATCTCATCACCTGAGGACTAAGGACCACAGCTGATGTCCACAGACCCCCAGGGCTGCACATAGCACCCCAGGCCCTTCCCCTTTATGACCCTGTCCCCGGCACCTTGCTGGGAGACAGGATTTGATGCTTGTAAGCGCCCTGTCATCTTGGTGGGCTGGCTTCTCAATAAACGCCTGATAGGATGCAACCCTGCCTTCGTGATTGGACACAGCCACAGGTGGCCTGAGCCCACATCGGCGGGGGGGAGGGGGGGGCGGTCCCCGGGAACAGGCATAATACATGGACTGACTTGGGAAAGACGGGATGCCATTCGTTGACATGATGCAAACCAGGAGCGGAGACTCTAGCTGAAGACGTGTAGCAGTAACAACGGTATTCACTCGTGTAACAAAGCGTTCTACCTGTAGAGGGTGTTTCCATTTTGCCATTGCCAAATTCTCACATGAGCATGCACGCACACGCGCACACACACGCATGCACGCGTGCACACACAGATTTTCGCAGCCAGGTCATGTGTATTTATTTATTTTTTTTTTGCTGATCAGTTAAAAATAGATTTAAGCCCTCGCTCCTTTGGGTCAGTGGATAGAGTGTCGGACGGAAGGGTCCCAAGTCGATTCCAATCAAGGGCACGTACCTCCGTGGCAGGCGCCTCCCTGGCCGGGGCCCATGGTCTGGGCATGTGTGGGAGGCAACCCATTGATGTGTCTCTCTCACCTCGATGGGTCTCTCTCTCCGTCTCTCCCTCTCTCTCCCCCACTCCCTCTAAAAAACCGATGGAAAAATACCCTCGGGTGAGGATTAACGACGACATCAAAAATGGATTTCAGATTACATATTGGGTGGGGCCCTGGAGCTCACCCCATCTCTACCAACGTTGTGTTCATTTCTCTTTTTCAATGAGAAGCCACGCCCGAGTCTGGGGGGAAAATAGAACATTTCTGAAATGGGAAGAGCTTGGGTGTCGCACGTTCAATCCGTTAGGGAAGGTGAAAAGAAGCACTGGGTTGTCTGAGGTCTGGCAAGAGTGGCTCTGATGGAGGACCACAGCCTGGAGGGCTGAGCCACACCAGCTGGGCCTTTGCGCTCTGTTTGGGTTTTTGTTTTTTTTTAAATCAATTAATTTTTTGAAATATTTTATTGATTTTTTACAGAGAGGAAGGGAGAGGGAGAGAGAGTTAGAAACATCAATATGAGAGAGAAACTTCCATCAGCTGCCTCCTGCACACCCCCTCACTGGGCATGTGCCCACAACCAAGGTCCATGCCTTTGACCGGAATCGAACCTGAGACCCTTCAGTCCACAGGCCGACGCTCTATCCATGGAGCCAGACTGGTGAGGGCTCTAATTTATCTTTGTCGCGTTCGGATTTTATAATTCGTTTTCTCATCTGCGAGGGTAATGACTACAGATGACTTGACGTGTCCCGTCAGGCAGCCGGGCCTGTGAGTGATGGCTGTTGGATGATCAAGCAAAGGGCTCCCACAATTACACATCGTGTGGCCTGCAGGCAATCTCATTATTTTCTCTGCAACAAGGAAAACAGGAAACTAATTTTTCTCCCCTACTTACGGCCACGTCTATATGTTCCAAAGCAAAACGACTTCATCAAAATTCCGTTGCGGTTCCCATCTGTGCTTCCGCCATCATCAGTCTTAAAAACGAGGGTGCACTGGTGATGTGAATGAGATGATGTGGGTGAGATGACATGGACGAGATGATGTGGATGAGATGACGTGGATGAGATGATGTGGACAAGACGATGTGGACGAGATGATGATGTTGAGATGATGTGGATGAGATGACGTGGATGAGATGATGTGGGTGAGATGATGATGTTGAGATGATGTGGATGAGATGACGTGGATGAGATGATGTGGGTGAGATGATGATGTTGAGATGATGTGGATGAGATAACGTAAATAAGATGACGTGGATGAGATGTGGGTGAGATGATGTGGACGAGATGACGTGGATGAGATGATGTGGACGAGATGATGTGGATGAGATAATGTGGATAAGATGACGTGGATGAGATGTGGGTGAGATGATGTGGACGAGATGATGTGGATGAGATGATGTGGGTGAGATGATGTGGATGAGATGATGTGGATGAGATGATGTAGGTGAGATGACGTGGATGAGATGATGTGGGTGAGATGATGTGGATGAGATAATGTGGATAAGATGATGTGGGTGAGATGATGTGGATGAGATGATGTGGATGAGATGATGTGGGTGAGATGATGTGGATGAGATAACGTGGATAAGATGACGTGGATGAGATAATGTGGATAAGATGATGTGGGTGAGATGATGTGGATGAGATGATGTGGATGAGATGATGTGGGTGAGATGATGTGGATGAGATGATGTGGGTGAGATGATGTGGACGAGATGATGTGGATGAGATAATGTGGATAAGATGACGTGGATGAGATGTGGGTGAGATGACGTGGATGAGATGATGTGGGTGAGATGATGATGTTGAGATGATGTGGATGAGATGACGTGGACGAGATGATGTGGATGAGATAACGTGGATAAGATGACATGGATGAGATGTGGGTGAGACGATGTGGACGAGATGATGTGGATGAGATGATGTGGGTGAGATGACGTGAAGGAGATGATGTGGGTGAGATATATATATAAACTAGAGTCCTGGTGCACAAAGTCATGCACAGGTGGGCTTCCTCTGGGTGGCCTGCAGGGATTGAGCCAAAACCTGCAGTCCAACGCCACCTGCAGCTCCTACCTACCACTCCCACTCATCCCGGCCACACTGTGCCTGCCGTGGGCTCACGCCCAATCAGTCCTGATCAGGAGAGCTTCGTGCTGCTGCAGCAGCGCTCACCAGCCATGAGCCCTGCGTCTGCCGCCCTCCCAAGGGGAGTAGCCTGGGGGATCGGGCTAAAACCAGCTCTCTGACATCCCCCGAGGTTTTCCAGATTGCGAAAGGGCGCAGGCCAGCCCGAGGGACCCCACCAGTGCACGAATGGGGCCGGGGAGGGACCGTGGCAGGGCTCCAGGGCATGTCCGGCCCATCTCGCTCAGTCCGGATCTGCCGGACCCCAGCAGCAAGCTAACCTACTGGTCGGAGTGTCTGCTCCCTGGTCGTCAGTGCACGTGATAGCGACTGGTCGACCAGTTGACTGTCTGCCCCCAGGTGGTCAGTGCACGTCCTAGCAAGCGTTTGAGCCGCCTTAGCCTATCATTAGCATATGACGCTTTGATGGAATGTTCAGTTGTTCTGCCGTTTGGCCTATTTGCATATTACCCTTCTATTGTATAGGATCCTTTTCTGAGATCCTGGTATTCCTACTTTCATTTCTAGGCGTTCAAAGATCGGTTGGGGTAGGGGAGGCGTCGTGCGTTGCTGTAAACACACTGGGTTTGGCAGGCGAGATGTTAAGAGTTGAAAAAACTTCGGGGTGGCCGTAAGAAAGGATGGGGTCGCGCCATTGGCCACACCAGGGATGGGCCTTGAGAACGTGACGCTGAGTGAGGTAAGTCAGGAAGGGAAAGCTAAGGACCCGATGATTTCACTCAGACGCGGGACATAAACCTGAAGACTCGTGGACACAGACAGCCGTGTGGGGGTGGCCAGAGGGAAGGGGGTGAGGGGAGAAGGGAGTCCTACTCTATGGTGATGGGAGGAGATTTGACTTGGGTGGCGGGCACACAGTGCAATATACAGATCTTCTCCCGTAGACACCCACACACAGCCCTGGCCGGTTCGGCTCAGCGGACAGAGCGTCGTCCTGTGGACTGAAGGGTCCCAGGTTCAGTTCCCATCAAGGGCACCTGCCCGGGTTGTGGGCTTGATCCCCAGTAGGGTGTGTGCACGAGGCAGCCGATCCATGATTCTCTCCCATCATGGAGGTGTCTATCTTTCTCTCCCCCTCCCCTGCTCTCTGAATTCCATAAAAATATATTTTTTTAAAAAAGAAAGAAACCCACACCATATCCAAAATCTGTATGTTCGTGTTGACCAATGTCACGCCCATGAATAAGAAATGAGTAAGAAAAGCGTAGTGCCTAAAAATAACACTCATTTATTATCTCAGCATTTCTGTGCCGCAAGAGTCCAGGTGTGACCTGGCCGGCATGGCTCCGTGGTGGAGCATCGACCTAGGAACCAGAAGGTCGGGGTTCGATTCCCGGTCAAGGGCACATGCCCGGGTTGTGAGCTCGATCCCCAGTAGGGGGGCGTGCAGGAGGCGGCCGGTCCATGATTCTCTCTCCTCCTGGATGTTTCTCTCTCCCTCTCCCTTCCTCTCTGAAATCAAGAAAATATGTATTTTTTTTTTAAAGATGAATCTAACGTCTCCTGTTCTTGGTTCCCACGCTCGAACATGCCTCTTTCTGGCGTCCAGCGTCCCGGGAACAGGGGGTAGAAGAAATCATGCAGGTTGCTCGCCCTCCTTTCTCCCTGGCGGGGCCTGCTCCTTCCTACATGCGTGACCTTCCAGGCACATTGGCCGTCAAGAGATGAGAAATGTTTTTTTAATATATGTTTATTGATTTCAGAGAGACAGAGAGAGGGAGGGAGAGAGAGAGAAACATCCATGATGAAAGAGAATCATCGATCGGCTGCCTCCTACACACCCCCTACTGGGGATGGAGCTTGCAACCCGGGCCTGTGCCCCTGACCCGGGAATCGAACCCTGATCTCCTGGTTCATAGGTTCGACGCTCAGCCACTGAGCCACGCCAACAAGGCTAGAATTTCTTTCTTTCTTCTTAAATATATTTTTATTGATTTCAGAATTTCAGAGAGGAAAGGAGAGGGAGAGAGAGAGAGAGAGAGAGATACATCCATGATGGGAGAGAATCATGGATCGGCTGCCTCCTGCACGCCCCCTACTGGGGATGGAGCCTGCAACCCGGGCCTGTGCCCTTGACCAGAATCGAACCCGGGACCCTTCAGTCCGCAGGCTGACGCTCTATCCATGGAGCCAAATCAGCCAGGGCTACAATTTCTTTTAAAAGGCGCTTCTGAGTTCATTTTCACCAACGACAGACGGTCGGTGCCCGGAGCGATCGCCTTGAAGTCTGAGCCGCCGCCCAGCCTACCTCTGTGTCCAGACGGCTTCCGGGCAGTCAGAAGCGACAACGCCTTTTTGCTTTCATCTATTTTTTTATGGCGCCTGAAGGCTCTCGTTTAAGGGTTGCGTTCAAGTCAGGGCCCCGTGCACAGAGGATACGTCTGGCTTCTTTTTTCCTTTAGAGGAAGGAGATTTCCCGGCTGTAAAAAACAAACAAAACAAAACACAAAACAAAAAAAGGATGGTTTCCATCGTCCGATGTCACGTAGACCTGCGTGGAGGTGACCCTGTCCACAGCCTGGCCTTGGTGTTGATTCAGAATTTATATACACACCGAGCGGCCAGATGAGGATGATCTCTGAATGCACAATCATCCGGCCACTCTGTGTCTATCCTATAGAACAAAAGGCTCATATGCAAATGGTCCCCTCGACCAGGAGGTCGACCAGCAGGCAAGCCGGCCAACTGCCCATGTCCCCTAACCCTGGCCAGGCTGGCCGGACCTCACCCATGCACGAATTAATGCACCGGGCCTCTAATACACACACACACACACACACACACACACACACACACACACACACTGAGTGGCCAGGTTATTATGATCTCTGAATGCACAATCATCTGGCCACTCCGTGTCCGTCCTATAGAATAAAAGGCTCATATGCAAATGGTCCCCTCGACCACGAGTTCGACCAGCAGGCAGGCTGGCCAACCGCTCATGTCCCCTCCTCCTGGCCAGGCTGGCCGGACCCCACCCATGCACGAATTCATGCACCGGGCCTCTAATACACACACACACACACTGAGTGGCCAGGTTATTATGCGTTCAGAGATCATCATCATCTGGCCACTCCGTGTATATATATACTAGAGGCCCAGTGCACAAAATTCATGCACAGCTAAGGTCCATGGGCCTGGCCGTTGATTAGGGCCGATCTGTGGGGCGATCAGCTGGGAGGGGGGGCCTGGCACCTGCCTTTGGCCAGCCTGACGCCGCCTGCTCACTGGTCCCGCCGCCTGGGACCTGGGGGCAGCTGCTGCATTGAGCGTCTGCCCCCTGGTGGTCAGTGTACGTCATAGCGACCCGTCGTTCCGCCCGTCATTCGGCTGTTCGGTTGATTTGTATATTAGGCTTTTATTCTATAGGATTTTTAAGAGAAATTATTTTTTTCTTTTAATCGTTGTTGATGTAAGGATTACGTAGGTCCTCTTTTTTCCCTCCATTAACTTCTTCCAGCCCACTCCCGCCCCCGCCCCCCCCAGGCCCTCAGCCCACCATTGTCTGTGTCCATGGTTGATGCATATATGCACGCATGCTCATTGGTTGATCTCTCCCAACCCACTCCCCATCCCCTGCCTTCCCTCTGAGGTTCAGCGGTATGTTCATACTTCTCTGTCTCTGGGTCCGTTTTGTTCATTAATTTATTTTATTCGTATACGTGATCCCACGTATGAGTGAGATCGTGGGATGCGTGACTTTCCCCGACTGGCTCATGTCACTCAGCGTCATGCTCTCCAGGCCCCTGCTGCCAATGGTAAGAGCTCTCCCTTTGTCTTTGCCGCGTCGTATTCCGAGAATGTATGTAACCCGGAGGATCGAGCTTCCGTTTCGTGGGAAACCGTCCCGTCCAGCTTCGTGGTCCCTGGTTACGGGTGTTTGCTCGCGGAAGGCAATGGCGGAGAACACCAAGGAGAGGTCAGCCTGGATCCGTGTGGTCATCTGGCAGCTTCATTTCCTCTCACATTTCTCTTTCTTTTCTTCTCGTTTTGTGAATCCTCGCCAGAGTACGTTTTTCCATTGATGTTTTTTAGAGAGAGTGGAAGAGAGGGAAAGACCAAGAGACACATCGATGTGAGAGAAGCACATCGAGGGGTTGCCTCCTGCACTCACCCGGACCGAGGTCCAAGATGAGAGAGAATCATCGATTGGCCACCTCCTGCACGCCCCCTCCCAGGAATCGAACTGCTCCGACCTGGAATCGAACCGTGACCTCCTGGTTCATAGGTTAACGCTCAACGACTAAGCCGTAATGGCCGAGCCTAATACTGGTGATTTCTAGCGTCTCTCTTGCCCTGTCTACCCATCAGGATCACCAATTTGCTAATTTGGCTCGGGCCCTTTGAATAACCACTCCCTTGTGTTGGTGCCGCATTGCGCGATTACGTCTCCGGTTGCTCTTTCGTTAACTTCTGCCCTTATCTCTAGATATTTTTTCCCCTCTGCCTTCTTCTTCTTTTGTTTTAAAATTTATTTTATTGATTTTTTTAACAGAGAGGAAGGGAGAGGGATAGAGAGTTAGAAAGATCGGTGGGAGAGAGAAACATCCATCAGCTGCCTCCTGCACACCTCCTCCTGGGGATGTGCCCGCCACCAAGGTCCATGCCCTTGACCAGGAATCGAACCCGGGACCCTTCCTTCCGCAGGCCAAGGCTCTATCCACTGAGCCACACCGGCCAGGGCTTGATTATTTCCTAATTTTGGGCGTCTTGAGACGGTGATGAGTTTAGGAGTCTTCAGTCTTCCTTAGCTGATGCATACACCCCTCCGCCCGGCTGCAGGTGCCGCCGAAAGACCCGATAGGCATTTGTTAAAGGTCGTTCATTTCAAAGATTTCCTCATTTCTGTTGTGCTGGCTCCTGTTTCCTTGTGGATAATGCCTTTTTTAAAAAATAATAATAATAATAATTCCAAACACCTGGGCCTTCGGAGTCAACTGCACGGCGGCCGGAGACTCCGACGGCGTGTTGCAATCTTCAGAAATGTATGAAGACCTGGGCCGTGCTCATCTTCGTATGGTGCTCGTTAATCCCACCCGTGAGCGAGATGATGGGATGCGGGTCTGTCTCTAAAACGGGCTTATTTCGCTCACCAGCACGCTCTCCGGCTCCTTCTGGAAGAGACGGGGGGACACAGAAGCACGGGACAGACTGGGGGATTTCAGAGGGAGGCGGGGGAGGGTGGGTGGGTGGGTGGAACGAGAGGAACCAATGGACTTGTGTGTGGATATGCATCCCCCATGGACACAGACAATAGGGGGGGGGGTTGGGCGGGGAATGAGGGCCTGGGGTGGGGGGGGTGGGGCAGGGCAGGAGAGGTCCATGGCAGAAAGTATAAGGATAAAGGACTTCTCTCCCACCCAAATTTCACGAAAATCATCTTTTCGGCTTCCCAACACCATTACAGATACACCGCGGTGGTTAAATCCTTTAGACTCTAGACATGCTATTTTAGCCAGGCCGGCCTGGCTCCGTGGCTGAGCGCCGACCTAGAAACCAGGAGGTCAGGGTTCGATTCCCGGTCAAGGGCACAGGCCCGGGGTTGCGGGCTCCATCCCCAGTCGGGGGCGTGCGGGAGGCAGCCGATCCGTGATTCTCTCTCCTCATGGGTGTTTCTCTCTCTCCCTCTCCCTTCCGCTCTGACATCAATAAAAATATTTTTTAAAAAAGGGAAATGCTATTTTTTATTTATTTATGTTTTTTAACCGACTCACACACGTCTCTGGACGGAAGATGAAACGTGGTCCCGTTGGTAACGGGAAATAGGTTTTCGTTCATTTGCCTCCACCGAGTCCCCAGGGACCCGCCCTGGAGCGAGACCTGTTCGCCACAACGCGGATTTGCATTGCAGATGAGGTGCCGCGTGCACGCCGGAAGCACGTGAGGTCACGCTGCTGCCTGTCAGCACCTCCGGGAGGTCATTTATGGGGTGTCGTCGTTGCAAAGAGAGGTGTCTGACGGCTTTCTCATTGGGAGGGAGGCCAGTTCCCAGGCGCGGGGAGAAAAGGCTAGAAGCCCGAGTAGAGAGGGTGATGAGGCCGCGAGAGGCCCGGTGCACGAAATCGGTGCACGGGTGGGGTCCCTAGCAGCTGCCGGTCAGGGCCTGCCTTCCTTGCGCACCGCCATCCTGGTGGTCAGCACACGTCATAGCGAGCGATCAGTCTCCCGGCGGGTTGACCTCTCAGTTGGTCGAACTCACGCCCGAGGGGACAGTTTGCATATTAGCCTTTTATTATATAGGATTATTAGAATTTCCATGAAATTCGTGCACTCTGGGGGGTGGGGGGGTGCAGTACCTCATCCTGGATTGCAAGAGGGTGCAGACCAGGCCAAGGGAACCCACTGGTGCACGATCAGGCCGGGGAGGGGTGCAGGAGGTTGTCCAGCTGGGGAGGGACCATGGGAGGGCTCCAGGGTGTGTCCATCCCATCTCGCTCGGTCCTGATCGTCCGGACCCCAGCAGCTAACCTACGGGTTAGAGCATCTGCCCCCTGGTGGTCAGTGCACATCAGAGCAACTGGTCGTTCCATCGTCTGGCCGAAACCAGCTCTCTGACATCCCCCGAGGGGTTCGGGATGGTGAGAGGGCGCAGGCCAGGCCAAGGGACTCCACCCATGCATGATCGGGGCCGGGAAGGGGCACGGGAGGTTGGCCAGCCGGGGAGGGACCACGGGAGGGCTCCATGGTGTGTCTGGCCAGTCTCGCTCAGTCCCGATTGGCCGGACCCCAGTTGCAAGCTAGCCTACTGGTCAGAGCAGCTGCCCCCTGGTGGTCAGTGCACGTCATAGCAAGTGGTCGACCGGTCGACTGTCTGCCCCCTGGTGGTGAGTGCACATCATAGCGAGTGGTCGACTGATCGACTGTCTGCCCCCTGGTGGTCAGTGCATGTCATAGTGAGCGGTCAAGAGGCCTTAGCATATCATTAGCATATCATTAGCATACGACGCTTTGATTGGTTGCAGGGCCGACCGGACGACCAGACACTTAGCCTATGAGGCTTTCATTCTATAGGATTCTCTCGGTGCCCCATCAAACACAGAGTGTTCGCCAGATTATGATGATATTCGGCCACGTGCAGCCTAGCTGTGTTGAAGGGCTCGGGTAAAAAGGACACCTGTGCATTTATTGATTCCTTCATTTTGTTTTTGTTTGTGTTTTTTTTTTAACTTAAATTCTTTATCGTTGAAAGGATGGCCTCTGTCTCCTTTTCCCCCCATCGACCTCTCCCCAGCCCGCCCCTGCCCCCCAGCACATGCCCTCACCCCCTCCCCTACTGTCTGTGCCCATGGGTCATACTCATAGGCATGCATGCAAGTCCTTTGGGTGATCTCTTACTCCCCTCCTCCACCCTCCCCTCCCTTCCCTCCGAGGCTGGACGGTCTTCGATGCTTCTCTGTCTCTGGATCTGTTTTTGTTCATCGGTTTATGTTGTTCATTAGATTCCACACATGAGTGGGATTATGGGATATTTATCTTTGTCCGACCGGCTTATTTCGCTCAGCATCCTGCTGTCCAGGTCCCTCCATGCTGGCGCGAATGGTAAGAGTTCTTCCTTTTTGACAGCTGCCTAGTATTCCTCGGTGTCGATGTTGCATCCTTCTGGTCCTTTTATATACAGTTACTTTCTACGTTGGCAAATGATACCATTTTTTTAATATGTTTTTTTTAATTGATTGTTTTGGAGAGAGAGGGGAAGGGAGAAGGGGGGAGAGAGAGAGAGAAACATCGATGAGAGAGAAACATCATGGATCGTCTGCCTACGACGGGGCATCGCGCCCACAACCCCGGGCACGTGCCCTGACCAGGAATCGAACCAGCCACCTCCTGGTTCACAGGTCGACGCTCAACCCCCGAGCCACACCGGCCGGGCAGGACACCATGTAAACGATGAGATTGCCTTACGCATCTCAGCAATAGGATGGCAACCTCCATTTTAACAAAAGGATTCCCCATACACGCTTCTTACACGGAAAAAAAAAAGAGAGAGAGAGAGAGAGAGAGAGAGGGCATCTAGTTAACAGCTCCGTAAGGACATGCATCACCCGTGGAATTTCAGACTTGAAATAGTGCTAATTTCTAAGTCTCCAAGCAAAACGTGGATCACCTAAAAACATGCCAGGCGTCCGAAGGATGTAAATAAAGAGCAATCAGCATCGTGATTCGAGGCGTTCGCAATTAAATCGTATTTTTAAGATACATTTTTTTAAAAAATCTGGCACCGGGAGGATGGTGAATGCTGAGTGATATACCGTGCATCATCATACACTACTTAAGTGTGAGATTTATGTCCCCATGCAGGTATAACTTTACGGGAAGATATACGGCTGGGATGAAACACCGTCTCCCTCGCCTCCCAGACACGAAGGCGGCCTCAGGCTCAATCGCCCCGTGAGCATTTAATAACACGTCGCAACAGCCAATATTTATTTTAACCACGGTGGCGATTCATCGGGGAGCGTGAGTGTGAACGGTGATAAATAACGGTATGAATTATGGGAACAGGAGAAAGCTGAGACCACGGAGAGATCCATCACCGGGGCGTGATGCATGGGCCGGCTGTTTCTCTAACGCAGACGGATGTGCGGAGCTCACCAAAGCACTGGGTGTCTGGGGAGGGGTGGGTGGGGGGTGGCACGCGTGAGAAATTCGTCCTAGACCTCTGATTACCTGGCAAGATTAAGGAGGCGTTCCATGGCGTTCAAAGAACGTTCAGGAAGGATCAACTTTATTTATTTATTTTTTTAAGGATGTTCTTGCTGATTTCAGAGAGAGAGAGAGAAAGGGAGAGGGAGAGAGAGAGAGAAAAACATCCTTCGTTCTGCACCGCCCCCTGGTGGCCAGCGCACGTCAGAGTGAGCAACAGAACTCCCCATCTCACGGGCAAACTCCCGCGGGGACACGTTTCATATTAGCCTTTGATCTTTATAGATAGTCTGTTTCTATATATACACGGAGTGGCCAGATGATGATGATCTCTGAACGCATAAGAACCTGGCCACTCCGTGTGTGTGTGTGTGTGTGTGTGTGTGTGTGTGTGTGTGTATATATATATATATATATATATATATATATATATATATATTAGAGGCCCGGTGCATGAATTCGTGCATGGGTAGGGTCCGGCCAGCCTGGCCAGGGAGAGGGGACATGGGCGGTGGGCCGGCCTGCCTGCTGGCCGAACTCCTGGTCGAGGGGACCATGTGCCTGTGAGCCTTTTATTCTATAGGATGGACACGGAGTGGCCAGATGGTGATGCATTCAGAGATCATCCTCATCTGGCCACTCAGGGTATATACTAGAGGCCCGGTGCATGAAATTCGTGCACAGGGGCGGGGGGGGTGGAGGGAGTGGTCCCTCAGCCCGGCCTGCACCCTCTCGCAATCCGGAACCCCTCAGGGATGTCTGACTGCTGGTTTAGGCCCGATCCCTGCAGTTGGACATCTGATAGTCAGACATCCATCTCGCAATCTGGGACTATTTCTGTATATATAGTCTGTTTCTAAATATATAGTCTGTTTCTGCATATCTATTCTGTTTTTTTATATATATATATACTTTGTTTCTAAATATATAATATGTTTCTGTATATATAGTCTATTTGAATATATATAATCTATCTATCTATCTAACTATCTATCTATGGTCTATTTATACATGGATGTGGCCAGATTAGGATGATCTCTGAACGCATCATCCTCTGGCCACTCCGTGTCTATCCTATAGAATAAAAGGCTCATATGCAAATGGTCCCCTCGAGCAGGAGTTCAACCAGCAGGCAGGCCGGCCCACCGCCCATGTCCCCTCCCCCGGCCAGGCTGGCCGGACCCCACCCATGCACGAATTCATGCACCGGCCCTCTAATATATATATATTAGAGGATGTGTGTGTATGTGTGTGTGTCTGTAGTCTGTTTCTTGACCAGAAGATTAAATGTTTGCATCCATGAGGGCAGGAGTTTGATTTATAATCTCAGTGGCTAGTATGGTGCTCAGGACATGGTAGCTGTTAGCTCTGATCACAGAATCGAATCGATACCCCCTCCCCTGGAACACCGACCTCTAAATCATTTCACAACCGACATTCCCTTTCTCTTGGGTCACATCCATGGGCTAAGACCAGTAACTTTCCCCTCCGGACATGACCAGGATCCGGACCCACCCAGAGAATTCCCCCGAGAAAGCCAGACTGGAGTCCTTTACAGTCTCTGACTCCCCATCCCTGGGGGCTGGGGGGCTGGTGCCATTTGGGGGCTCAGCCTCTGTGGCTTCCAGACAACCTAATCCTATAGAATAAAAGCCTAATATGCTAAGTGTCTGGTCAACCAGTCGGCCGTTCAACCAATCAAAGTGTAATATGCTAGTGATATGCTAAGGCCATGCAACTGCTCACTATGATGTGCACTGACCACCAGGGGGGCAGACAATCAACCAGTTGACCAGTTGCTATGACGTGCACAGACCAGCAGGGGGCAGATGCTCCAACCAGTAGGTTAGCTTGCTGCTGGGGTCTGGCCGATTGGGACTGAGCAAGACGGGCCGGACACGCCCTGGAGCCCTCCCAAAGTCCCTCCCCAGCTGGCCAACCTCCTGCGTCCTTCCCCGGCCCTGATTGTGCACCAGTGGGGTCCCTCACCCTGGCCTGCACCCTCTTGCAATCTGGGATCCCTTGGGGGATGTCAGAGAGCCGGTTTTGGCCCGATCCCACAGGCCAGGCTGAGGGACCCTCCCGGGTGCACGAATTCGTACACCGGGCCTCTAGTAATAATAATAATAATAATAATAATAATAATAATAAATGGTGCTCAGAACTCAGTATCCAAAGTCAATAGGCAGAAATGCCCTCTGTTTGGAAGGAATTTGTTCCGACCTGTTCGATGCCGGTGATGTTAACCGGCTCTGCCACCCGGATGTAGGTGGGTGCGGACTCCGGTAAAATTCATGACCCCGGGCGCAATGCACAGACAGGCCTGATGGAAAGAAAGACACGTGGATTCCGGTAGAAAATAGAAAACAGCATGAATTTATGCACCGTCTTTCCTCCTCATATCCCCAAAAGGAGAGAAAAAAAAACACACCCAAACTCAGCCACACACACCCACCCACCCCACCCCCCCCCCCCCCCCCCCGCCGCCCATCAAGGTGCAATTATAAACGCCCTGTGATCCTCTTTTCCATGGAAAGAAACGCGGGAAGAAATCCGACAGACCCCACAGAGATCAGCCCCGGCTCCGTGGTCTTTGCAGATGCAACCCTTTTCCCCCCACAGAACACCCCGAAACGAAGGGCATACGCGTCGCGCCCAGTTTTTCGGCGGGCCGTAGATGTCCACCCCGACGACGTCGGCTTCAGGTCCCCGCTCGGAGACGATCAAGTCTGTGGGCGGCATGGCGTTGACAGCAGGCTGTGGTCACGACCCAGTTTTAAATGAAAGTAACAGTCATTAAAATGGAACAAAAGCCAAAAATAAATGTGGGGGGAGGGGGGAGGAGGCGGGAGAGGGAGAGGACAGAAGATGGGTTAGAATTCTTTAGTGCGGACAGCAGAGTTGGGTTTTTCTCAAGAAATCTGATTTTCGCCTAAAGAGAATCATCTGCTTCTCTGAATAATTCATGCCTGTAAAGGCTTGAGTGGTTTGTGTCCATCACCGTCTCCCTCTTCCCCCCGCGCCCCCAAAAAAATAAAGTTTAACTGACTTAAAACTCTCGCTCAGCTGTGTCGATGTGGTTCAGTGGTGGAGCGTCAACCTACACGGAGTGGCCAGATGAGGATGACCTCTGAACGTACAATAACCTGGCCACTCCGTGTGTGTGTGTGTGTGTGTGTGTGTGTGTGTGTGTGTGTGTATGTATATATATATATATATATATATATATATATATATATATATATATATGAAAGGCCCGGTGCATGAATTCGTCCATGGGGTGGGGTCCGGCCAGCCTGGCCAGGGGGAGGGGACATGGACGGTGGGCCGGCCTGCCTGCTGGTCGACCTCCTGGTCGAGGGGACCATGTGCCTATGAGCCTTTTATTCTATAGGATGGACACGGAGTGGCCAGATGATGATGCATTCAGAGATCATCATCATCTGGCCACTCAGTATATAGATATAGATATAGATATAGATATAGATATAGATATAGATATAGATATAGATATAGATATAGATATAGATATAGATATATAGATATAAATATAAATATAAATATAGATATAGAGAGAGGGGCCCAGTGCATGAATTTGTGCATGGGTGGGGTCTGGCCAGCCTGGCCAGGGGGAGGGGACATGGGCGGTGGGCCGGCCTGCCTGCTGGTCGACCTCCTGGTCGAGGGGACCATGGGCCTAGGAGCCTTTTATTCTATAGGACGGACACGGAGTGGCCAGAGGATGATGCGTTCAGAGATCATCCTCATCTGGACGCTCCGTGTGTGACCCAGGAGGTCACGGTTTGATTCCCGGTCAAGGGCACATGCCCGGTTGCAGGCTCGGTAGGGGGTGTGCAGTGGGTCGACGTGGAGTAATGCCAGTTGGATCCCACCCATCGCCCTTGCCTGGTCCCTGGTGGGTCCGAGGTCCTAATGAGGAGAGAGCCACACCCTCTGGGCGGGGCGGGGCGCCAGGGGAGAAATCTAACATGCACACAGATGATGCAAATCCTTCTGTTGTTCTCCAGAGCTGGGTGGATGGTGGCTGTTGGTCCTGGCATTGGAATGCTTGGAAGGAAATGCCTCCCTCTCTCTCTCTCTCTCTCTCTCTCTCTCTCTCTCTCTCATCTCTATCTCTCCCCCTTGATTCCTATGCTTCCTCCAAGCCCCGTCAAGCTAATTGCTCCACTTAGCCTGCAATCTGACATCAAAGAATCGCTCCACCGCCCAGCTTCTCCAGAAACAGCGGGCTCTGCGGTATCATAGAGGCCATTGAATCCTCTCCTCTCCTTTCATTCCTGGCCGGACCCGGGTCTTCTGTCTTAAACGCCCGCTCTCGAAAGTGTATCGGACGTCTCCTTTCCGCCGTCCGTCCGTCCGTCCGTCCGTCTCCGAGTCTGTCCTTTGAATCCGGAAAGGGTGAAGCCATTTCTCACGACTCACGGCGCCGTTTCCCCCCGGCCGCTGGTCTTCCGAGCATCCTCGCCGGTGGCGGATAACGGATAACGCGAGCGACGTGGACGCCCTGAATTAGCTTTGCAAGAGACAGCGTAGGCCTGGCTGAGCTTCTGTAGGGATGAGCTCAGGTGGATCCAGCCCGCCACCCGGGCAGGTGCCCTGGATCGGAATCAAACCTGGGACCCTTCGGTCCGCAGGCCGACGCGCTATCCACCGAGCCCAACCAGCGCATGTCTTTGGTGTTAACGTAAATAAAGCCATTGAACCCTGTCGAGAATTTTTGTGAGTGTGTTGGAGGCAAGCTCTCGACAACGGCCGGGAAGCAGAACCTCGACGGACTGAGATCGTGCTCCGGAGAATGGCGGGTTACATCTGTATTTATACGCTGGAGGCCCAGTGCATGAAATGTGTGCACCGGGGGGGGGGTGGGGGAGGCATCCCTAAGCCCAGCCTACACCCTCTCTAATCTGGGACTTGACTGCCAGTTTCAGGATCAGGCCTACACTAGCAGTCGGACAGCCCTCTCGCAATCCGGGACTGCTGGCTCCTAACCACTCACCTGCCTCCCTGCCTGATCACCCCTAACTGCCCTCCCCTGCCAGCCTGATCTCGCCCCCAACTGCCCTCCCCTGCCAGCCTGGTCACCCCTAACTGCCCTCCCCTGCCAGCCTGGTCACCCCTAACTGCCCTTCCCTGCCAGCCTGATCTCGCCCCCAACTGCCCTCCCCTGCCAGCCGGGTCACCCCTAACTGCTCTCCCCTGCCTGCCTGATCGCCCCTAACTGCCCCCCCCCCCTTGCTGGCCTGGTCACCCCGTACAGCCTGTTCGGTCATCCGTTCAGTTGCGACCGTCACTTAGGATTTTACATAGAGATTTTTATTCATGTCAGAGAGGACGGGAGAGGGAGAGAGAGCTAGAAACGTCCATAATGAGAGAGAATCGTGGACCGGCTGCCTCCTGCACGCCCCCTCCTGGGGATGGAGCCTGCAACCCGGGCACGTGCCCTTTGACCGGGAATCGAACCCGGGACCCTTCCGTCCGCAGGCCGACGCTCTGTCCACTGAGCCACACCGGCTACGGGGCTGTTTCTCCTTTCTACCCTGGAGGGCCGTCAACCAGACCCTAACCCGGCGGCTGCTTGCCGGCTGCTTGCCGCCGTGTTAGGTTTATGATGCAGGAGCCGCTTCTTACGGATTCCGTCGGCCTCGGCGTTCAGAGCACATTGTGTCAGCTTTCACGCGTGACCAGAAGCCTCGAGCGTGTCCGTTATCTGAACAAGACATGGCACACACTCCGGCCCGTGTCTCCCACCAGGGCCAGAGGGCCACTCGCCGGGGACGGGAAATTGCATGCGAACGACTCGACTCGGGTGATGAATGGACCGTATAATCTGCCAACCTCTATAGTGTTTTGGGTGAAGTTCCTGTTATTTTTTTGGGGGGGGGAGGGGGAGGGGGAAGGAGGGGGTAGGATATTGAAAATGAGGCAACGTGTGCGTTCCGGAAAAGATCAGCGTGCTGGAACGCGGCGGCGTTTCCCGTCCGGTTGATGATCCTTACGACGCGTGCGAGCTTCGTCCAGGGATCGTGGGATCTGATGCCTCCTGACACCCGAGAGGTCACGGACCTTCGTGCCACCCGTCCTGATAATAATTTGCAAAGGCCTCCGGACCAGGGAGGAGTGTGACGGCTCCTACCGGTTTCTGTCGGTGCAGGTCCTTCGGGTGTCTATGTGGCTTCCTGAGAAACGCTACCTTGGATCATGTCCCTGAAGTGACCTTGTGAAGCCCAAGAGGAAACAGAATGCAGTAAGGGCTTGCAAGGGTAAACTCCGCCCGCCCCCTCCCCACCTCACCCTACCCGCCCCCTCCCCCCCCCCCGCCCCTCCAAATCACACGGCCGGCCGGCCGGCATTCAATTCCTGGGGACTGAATGCTAATCGAATCTCTCACCTCGCTCACATCTGCGCTAATGGAGAGAGGCAACCTCGGGAGGATTCGGGATAAAACGGTGGCTTTGGCTCTCTTGGGGGTTTATTTATTTTTTTAAATATATATTTTATTGACTTTTTACAGAGAGGAAGGGAGAGGGATAGAGAGTGAGAAACAACGATCAGAGAGAGACACATCCATCAGCTGCCTCCTGCACACTCCCCCACTCGGGATGTGCCCGCCACCCAGGTCCATGCCCTTGACCGGAATCGAACCCGGGACCCTTGAGTCTTCCCGCAGGCCGACGCTCTACCCACTGAGCCACACTGGCCGGGGCTTGGGATTTTATTTTGATAACGTTGGTATCAGGGTCCGTTTTCCAGTCTTATCCAAACGAAAGTGACCTGTGATGTACTGTGAACTACAACGAAGACGTTTAATTGGGCAGACATGAAGCGGACCCCGGAGGCCGGTGAATTATTCGTCGGCGGGAATCCAGGGCACGGGATTCCGGTCTAATTAGCATACTACACTTTTATTATTATAGATATGTATCCACCCATCTATCTATCTTTCTATCTATTTATATATCTATCTACATGTCTATCTATCTATATCTATCTATCTACATGGCTATCTACTGATCTATATATCTATCTACTTACCTATGTATCTATCTACTTATCTATGTATCTATCTACATATCTATCTACCTATCATCTATTTATCTATCTACCAGTCTGTCTACCCATCTATGCATCCATTCATCCACCCATGTCTCTATGTATCTATTCATCTATCTATATATCTATCTATTAAGTAGATATATATATACTATCTATATATACTAGAGGCCTGATGCAGAAAATTTGTGCGAGGCACTCGGCCCTCACCTCCACAGCTTCGTCCGGAAGGTTGTCTGGAAGGATGTCCAGTCTAATTAGCATATTACACTTTTATCATTATAGATATGTATCTATCTATCTTTCTATCTATCTATCTATCTACATATCTATCTTCCTATGTATCTACATAGCTATCTTATCTATCTACATATCTATCTATCTAGCTATGTATCTACCTATGTATGTATGTATGTATGTATCTATCTATCTATCTATCTACATATCTATCTATCTACCTATGTATCTACATATCTATCTACATATCTATCTACCTATATATCTACATATCTATCTATCTACATATCTATCTATCTACATATCTATCTATCTACCTATCTACATGTCTGTCTATCTATCTAGCTAGCTAGCTATCATCTATCTACTGATATGTCTATCTATCCATCCACCCACCATCCATCCATTTATCCATGAATATCTATCATCTTTAACAGTAGAAAGTTACAGACACAATTGACATGCTCTTTGTACCTCACCCCCCCCACCCCCTGCACTCACTCCCATTCTCCCTCCTCCCAGAATTTTCTGGATTCTAAATTTAGTTTGCTTTTGGGGCTTTTTTTTTTTTTTGCCTGTTTGTTGCTATGGATTAGGTGTTAGAGAGGATGTAAGTTGGCTTGCATGATTTAACACTTGGCAGAAATGGGGCATCGTGCACAGCCTTCTAGTACCACCCCACCCCCACCCACTCCAGTCTGTGTGGTGGATGTTTGCATGTCGGGATGTCTGTGGTGGATTCGTTGGCCCTGCCGCTCAAGGCGTTCATTGCACGGAGAGCGGACACCTGCCTTTGCTTGTCAGTTAATGGATACTAAAGCTGTTGGCCGTTTTCTGCTGGGTTGGACATGTCTCGAGGGACCTTCCTGGGAATGTCATTCCGAACACAGACCTGGGTGCTTCTTTACTATATATATATATATATATATATATATATATATATATATATACACACACACACACACACACACACACACACACACACACACACACGTATAGACTAGAAGCCCGGGGCACGAAATTTGTGAACTGAGGAGGGGGGTGTCCCTCAAACCAGAGAGGAGGGAGCCCGATTCTGGGGTGCGTCACCTGAGAACCGCCCTCTCACAATCCGTCATCACAAGATGGCCGCCCCCACGTTGTCACAGGATGGCCGCCCCCACGTTGTCATAGGATGGCCACCACAAGATGGCCGCCAGGGGAGGGCAGTTAGGGGCGACCAGGCCAGCAGGGGAGGGCAGTTGGGGCAATTGGACTGGCAGGGGAGAGCAGTTAGGGGTGATCAGGCCAGAGGGGAGGGCAGTTGGGGGCGATCAGGCCGGTAGGCAGAAGCGGTTAGGGGCAATCAGGCAGGCAGGCAGGTGAGTGGTTAGGAGCCAGCCGTCCCGAATTGTGAGAGGGATGTCCCAGATTGGAGAGGTGTTCAGGGAGGGATACCCCCCTCCCCAGTTCACGAATTTCGTGCCCCAGGCCTCTAGTCTATATATATAAAAGCCTAAGCAACCATCCGACCGTTTGACCGTCCGACCAGTAGCTATGACGCGCACTGACCACCAGGGGCAGACGCTCCCACTGGTAGCTATGACGCACACTGACCACCAGGGGGCAGACGCTCCCACTGGTAGCTATGATGCGCACTGACCACCAGGGGGCAGATGCTCCCACTGGTAGCTATGACGCGCACTGACCACCAGGGGGCAGATGCTCAACGCAGGAGCTGCCGAGCTGCAGTGACGTGGCAGCTGCAGTTCTCAGGTGATGCACCCGGAACCAGAGACCAGGGAGCCCGATTCCGGGGTGCGTCACCCGAGAACCGCCCTCTCGCAACCCGGGACCCCTCGGGGGACGTCGGAGGGCCGATTTTGCCCCGATCCCCGCGGGCCAGGCCAAGGGACCCCACCTGCCGGAGGGACCCCGCTCACTCCGCAGACAACCTTTGAGCCGTGGTGCCTCCCCAGGTGCGGCCGGCTGGGGCAGGACCGCGGGGGGGGTTGGCTCCAGGGCGTGTCCAGCCCGTCTCGCCCAGTCCCGCCCCCACCGACCACCTTCTACTTAATTTCCTTTCAGTGTGCACCAATCCGTACGTTATTTTAATGGCAATGGTACGTAATAATTAGGAATGAATTGCTGGCTCACTGGACAGGTGCTTCTCTTAAATCTTTTTCCTGACTGTAGACATTGGCAGGATTTTTGGTTAATTGGCCGACTGATTGTTGGGAAAGAATTCCTCATTGTTGTTTTAATGTACATCCCTCCGAGGACCCCTGCAGGCAAATCTATTTTCGACCGGTCGCTATGACACACACTGACCACCAGGGGGCAGACGCTCCGACCGGTCGCTATGACGTCACCGACCACCAGAAGGCAGATGCTCCGACCGGTAGCTATGACGTCCACCGACCACCAGGACACCACCCTCCGTCCTGTGGCCGTTGACAGCCCTCCCTCAGGGAAGGCGTGCGGGACACGTGAGACCCAAGTCGGGGTGGACAGAATCTAAGATGCGCGCGGCACACCCAGGCAAGCCAGCCAAAAAAAAAAAAAAAGCGAAGACGATGAATCGCGGTGACGCTCCCGTGTTGTTATCAACCTGAACGGGAAGCAGGCAGGGATGCGGGACAGAGTCCCGTACAAGGGAATGCCCATCAGCATTGGGAGAAGGGTCACTCGTGCTCTGTAAACTATGCAGGCAATTCCGCGTGCCTGGGCCTGAGCTAATTGCACGTGCAAATCCCAGCCGGGGTTCCTCCCGAAATGGTTTTCCCTTCCCGGCAGCAGGAGACACCCCGGCGTGGCTCCGCGGTTGAGTGCGGACCCATGAACCAGGCGGTCACGGTTGGATTCCCGGTCAAGGGGCACAGGCCCGTGTTATGCGCTCGATCCCCAGGAGGGGGTCATGCAGGAGGCGGCCGATCCATGACGCTCTCTCCTCCTGGAGGTTTCTCTCTCGCTCTCTCCCTTGCCCTTCCTCTCTGATAGCTGTACAAATAAAAAAAAATGCCATAAAATAACAAAGACACCCTGTGATAACGCATTTCACGTCCCGGGCGTGTGGTACACGGCCGAGGCGGGCAGAGCTGAACGCAAGCCCTCCATCCTCATCACCAAGCCCCATGTCTTCCTCGTGGCCGCTGGCATTTTATTTCATACTAGAGGCCCGTTGCATGATACTCGTGCAAGAATAAACCTTCCTTCTTCGCTCCCGGCCACCTGGGAGCCGTCAAGTCCTCGCCTCTGGCCAGAGCACCGCTCCTGTAGTTCCCTCCCCCACTATGCCTGCCTGTGCAGATGAACCCGCCATCTTTGTCAGGTTGATTTGCATACTCACTCCTGATTGGCTGGGGGGCGTAGCGGAGGGACGGTCAATTTACATGTTTGTCTATTCAATCAGGTAAGACAGACGTTCTATTCTGCACCGTCATTCGGAATGCATCTGCCAGGGTCCGATCGATGCTGGGCAAATGGATGAGAATTGTATTTCCCAGGCAGTTCAGGCAGTATTGATCGGGGAGCAGAGGTGACCCCCCCTGTTCATCAGTGGAGAGCCTGCCCTCTTGACCTTGGAGAGGCAGACAGAAGTTGCATGTGGTTAAGGGGCCCGGGGTGCCTCGGGGGCCACTTAATTCCCCTCATGCCTTGTAAGAGGCCCTCATTACCTGACTCATCAGCCAGCCCGAGGCCCCTTCGGCAAAGCTGAGAAGAAGTTAAATGAGGGGGTCTCCAGGTACCCTGTCTTCCTGGTGGGCCGGCCTTCTCCATAAAAGCCTGATAGGATGCAACCCTGCATTCGTGATTGGACAGGGACAGGTGGCCCTGGCCCAGTCCAACAGGGGGGTTCCCGGTAACAAGGGAGGGAGGGAGGGAAGGAGGGAGGGAGGGAGGGAGGGAGATGAAACCCATCTCTCACATATTTCTTTTTTTTTTAAAAAAATGTATTTTATTGATTTTTTTTTACAGAGAGGAAGGGAGAGGGAGAGAGCGTTAGAATCATCGATGAGAGAGAAACATCCATCAGCTGCCTCCTGCACACCCCCTCCTGGGGATGTGCTCCCCCAACCAAGGTCCGTGCCTTTGACCGGAATCGAACCTGGGACCCTTCCGTCCTCAGGCCAACGCTCTACCCACTAAGAGAGAGATCCGGAAGGGGCCGGTCAGCCTTCATTGCTCTGAAAGGTCGGAGCTAACCACTCAGCGTTTGGTTGAGACATTGGTAGTTGAAGCAGCCTCCACCTGTTACTCTTCTGTACATTCTTGCTGATTGGCTATTATTGGAATTTGCTGCCGAAAGGATGGGAGTGTATCCCATCACGTTAATAAAAGGGAGAGCAAAGCAGAGCTGGTGTGTGTGTGTTGGGGGGGAGTCCTCCCACTAAAGGTGGGCTCCCGCCTGACCCCCCCCCCCCCCAATATTCCCAAATGAATGCTTTTCAAGTCTCTTTTCATTTGTGTGCGGCCTTCTCCAGAACCCGAACCCTGAACCGGAACCCTGAACCACGCGGGACGCGAAAGGGGTTTCCACGTAGCCCCGGCCGGTGTGGCTCAGTGGGTAGAGCGTCGGCCCGCGGACCAAAGGGTCCCGGGTTCGATTCCCGGTCAAGGGCACCCGCCTGGGTTGCGGGCTCGATCCCCAGGAGGGGGGCATGCAGGAGGCAGCCGGTCCAGGATTCTCTCTCCTCCTGGATGTTTCTCTCTTCCTCTCTGAAATCCATACAGAGATATTCTTTAAAAAATTTTTTTAAAAATCCAATATAATGAAAGCATGATATGCTAAGTGTCCAGCAGCTGATGGGCGATGCTCATCATTGGCATTCCTCTCTCTCTCTCCCTCCCTCCCTCCCTCTCCGTCTCTGTTACCAACAAAAATATTTCTGAGAAAATAAAAAGATTGCCTAATGACAGCACGTCCTTGAAAAAGCACAGGTCCCGTCCCCGGGGTGGGGGTGGGGGGGGCGGGGGGCGGCGGACCGAACCCGGAGCTGGTAGGAGGGACGCGGGTTGATGAGCAAAGCCGGCAGGAGGGGCGCTATGTGGGGTGAGTGATTAAGGAGGTGTGTGGCGTGGCTGCGCCGGTGTCACCTGGGGAAGCAGCCGGAAGACGCTGGAAAACACCAGGACTGTCTTGGGATCAATACTGCAGTGAGTGGGGAAAACAAACAAACAAACAAACAAAAACAAACAAACAAACGTTGTGTGGCCCAAAAAGAATGGCAGGGTCTCTGAGACACCCAAAAAAGTGTGAACGGAGCAACCAATGACGATCCAGTCCCATGTGGGATGGGATTTTACCTTGATGCTGTATTTTATTTTATTTTATTTTGTTATTTTATTTTATTTCATTTCATTTTTTTAAAATTACTGGTCGGGTGGCTGAATGGTTAGCACTCCAGCCGGTGGACTGAAGGGTCCCGGGTTCGATTCCCGGTGAAGGGCACCCGCCCGGGTGGCGGGCTCGATCCCCAGTAGGGGGGCGTGCAGGAGGCAGCCGATGGATGTTTCTCTCTCGTCGATGTTTCTACCTCGCCATCCCTCTCTCTTCTTCTCTGTAAAACAACCAACAAAATATGTATTTTTGAAAAATGTTTACAAAAATAAAAAAGGGAAAAGAAATAATGGAAGTTTACGTCGCGTACACAGTTGGAGTTCTGGCAGCTGCGTACGATCTGAAAAATACATCCCCGGACCAATAGACCAGCGGGTCGTACACGACAGCGTTCATGGCGGTCCGTTTAGAGGGACGTTCTCCACGCCACGCGTGTCTACCAGGCGGCGTGTGTGTGCCTGGGAACGTACGTGGAGGGTGCTTTCGCGAATGTGGATTATAAGGGGGAACGTTCGCACAAGGGCCCTCGTGGAGTCTGGTGCTGACATCAGACGCTTACAAAACAGGGTGATGTGCGATTGGTGAAGAGCCGTGGTCCCCTAATGCTCCTTGCGTTCAAGAGGTCAAATTGTGTCCTCGGACCAGGAGCCCAACCCGCTGGCAAAGGCCGCGGATCTGACTGGTTTTTGCGTCGCGGGAGCCTCGATGGGAGTATTTTGCTTTGGGCATCCTGGGGGCTTGGTGGCCAGGCCGTGGGTTTTCCTGGGGAAGCGCTGTGGCAGGCTCAGAAGACTTATTAATCCTCATCCGAGGATGTTTTTCCGTCCGTTTCTTTTCAAGGTATTTTTTATGGATGTCAGAGACGAAGGGAGAGGGAGAGAGAGAAACATCCATGAGGAGAGAGAATCGTGCATCGGTGGCCTCCTGCACGCCCCACACTGGGGATCGAGGCCGCAACCCGGGCATGTGCCCTGGCTGGGAGTCGAACCCGGGACCCTTCAGTCCGCAGGCCGGCGCTCTGTCCACTGAGCCATACCAGCCAGGGCTTTAAAATATATTTTTATTGATTTCAGAGAGGAAGGGAGAGAGAGAGAGAAACATCCATGATGAGAGGGAATCATGGATCGGCTGTCTCCTGCACGCCCACACCGGTGATCGAGCCCGCAACCCGGGCATGTGCCCTGGACCAGGAATCAAACCCGGGACCCTTCAGTCCACAGGCCGATGCTCCATCCACTGAGCCAAATTGGCCTAGGATCCAGGAGGTCGCTGGTCCGATTCCCGGTCAGGGCACAGGCCCGGGTTGCAGGCTCCATCCCCAGTGTGGGGCGTGCAGGAGGCAGCCCATCCGTGATTCTCTCTCCTCATGGATGTTTCTCTCTCTCCCTCTTCCTCTCCTTTCCTCTCTGACATCAATAAAAAAATACCCGGAGTGGCCAGATGATGATGATCTCTGAACGCATAATAATCTGCCACTCCGTGTATATTCTACATAATAAAAGGCTAATATGCAAATGGTCCCCTCGACCAGGAGTTGGACCAGCAGGCAGGCCGGCCGACCGCCCATGTCCCCTCCCCCTGGCCAGGCTGGCCGGACTCCACCCATGCACAAATTCATGCACCGGGCCTCATATATATGTGTGTGTGTATATATACAGACACATACATATATATATACACATACACACGGAGTGGCCAGATTATTATGCATTCAGAGATCATCCTCATCTGGCCACTCCGTGTGTATCTTTTAAAAATAAATGAGCCTCTTCCTTTCGTCACGGGAAGGTCTGCTTCAAGGCCGTACGAATTTGTTCAGCCTGTCCGGAGATTCACAGAATGTCCTCGGAACAAGGAGGGTGAATAAATTGCCTTTTTTTTTCTTCTTCTTCTTCTTCTTCTTCTGGTGTCGAGTAGCCACTCTGCTCGTGCGGAACCCGTTGTGGGGAATTGAGGTCAGCGGAGGCCACCACCGCGCCGTTCTGAAGCTTCGAGGAGCAGCAGGAGGAGGAGGGGAAGGGGTCTCCGGAAAAAGCCACGGGAAAGAAAACAAGGAGACGTTTTTATTAGATTCGCGTCTTCATTCCTGGGAGTCCCCTTAAGGAAAGTGCTGAGGAAAAGACATCGATTCTGTGTAGCAAGAGAAACGTAGTCAAAAAAAAAAAAAAACAAAAAAAACACCCTCTCTCCCCTTGTTCCAGCTGAAAACAGAAATTGTCAGACTTAGGATCGCAAGTTGTATACTCAACATATTGAGAAAGGGCCCTGGCTGGTGTGGCTCGGTGGATAGAGCGTCGGCCTGCGGACTGAAGGGTCCGGGTTCGATTCCATGCAAGGGCACAGGCCCAGGTTGCAGGCTCGATCCCCAGGAGGGGGCGTGCAGGAGGCAGCCGATCCATGATTCTCTCCCATCACTGATGTTTCTCTCTCTCTCTGTCCCTCTCCCTTCCTCCCTGAAATCAAGAAACATACATTTTTAAAATATCCTATATGATACAAGCCTAACGAGCTACGTGTCTGGTCGACCAGTCGGCCGTTCAACCAAGCAAAGCACAATATGCTAGTGATATGGTAAGGCTTCTCATACGCTCACGATGATGTGTATTGATTTCAGAGAGGAAGGGAGAGGGACAGAGAGAGAGAGAGAAACATCCATGAGGAGAGAGGATCATGGATCGGCTGCCTCCTGCACGCCCCCTCCTGGGGATCGAGCCCACAACCCCAGGCACATGCCCTTGACTGGGAATTGAACCGCGACCTCCTGGTTCCTAGGTCGAGGCTCTGCCACTGAGCCACGCCGGGCTGCCCATTTATTTTTATTTTTGTTTTTATTCCTCCTCGGCTATTTTCCCCACGGCGTGCCCAGGGCATGCGTGATGGTGATTTAGCAGCTGAGGCTGGGTGTGTGTGTCTCTCAGAATGCCGAAGCGTTAGGTGCAGGCACTTCCTGTGCCTGCTAACGAGGACACAAGTACACATCGCTTCGTTTGCAGGTCGGCGCCTTCCCTCACACTTGGTGCATCACATGGCTTCATCATCGGGAGCTGTTTCTCTCTCTCTCTCTATCTCTCTCTCTCTGGCGAACCTCCCAGTTGCATTAGCATGTTTTCCAGTAGATAAAAAGACATTTTCCTTTCTTTCTTATTTTTTTTTTTACACAATCATACGGCTTTCCGATTATGTGAAGACCCACGTCCTGCGTGGTTCAGGGTTCGGGATCTGGAGAAGGGGCCGCACGCAAACGAAAGAGATGAGACAAGAAATAATAATTGGGAAATATTGAGGGCCAGGCGGGCAAGCCCAGTGCAAGAGAAAGGACTGTGACCAGTGCCCAGGCCTCGCCAACCTTTTATTCAATTTTGGATACACATCTAGCTCTTAGGCAGGAAATTGCGGTAACAGACAGACTATCTTAAAGGTCAGTGAAGATTAGAAAGATTTACTCTGACACTATTTGCTCAGGAAATAGCTTGAGCCCCCATTGTCTGGACTACTCAACAACCGGGTGCATAGCTCTGTCCCTTGCCAGGGGCTCAAGGTTCACCAGCGCTCCGGGGATCCTTGTCTACACCTCTCTGGTAGTGAAGACCGTGGGTGGCTTCCCACACTGTGACAGTGACGAGGCCTGGAAGAAATGAATCTTTGCACAAATGCTTTAAAGTCACGTCCCGTTTCCTATCCCGTGGCCACTTAGTAAGAGCATTTCTCCAGAAACAGCGAAAGAGAGACTGCGTGGAAATGAGGGTGGTTCCTCCAAGTTCCTCGATGAGACAAACACTCCATCGACGATCCCTCCCCAGAGGCATATTCTAAATGGATTGGATCTAGGCTACCTACCGGCTCTTAGCAATGAACTCACCAGTGTTTTGTGTTGTTTTCACTTAACTTTATTTTTTTTACATGCAATAGACATTAATATTTCAAGGAAACATTAATATTGCAATAAAAAACACTTAAAATATAGTCAAGTTAGCCCTGGCTGGTGTGGCTCAATGGGTAGAGTGTCATCCTGTGGACTCAAGGGTCCCAGGTTAGATTCCGGTCAAGGGTGCATGCCGCCTGGGTTGTGGGCTCAGTCCCCAGGAGGGGGCGTGCAGAAGGCAGCCGATCCATGATTCCCTCTCTTCATTGATGTTTCTATCTCTCTCTTCCTCTCCCTTCCTCTCTGAAATCAATAAAAATATAAAAAAATACTACACACACACACACACACACACACACACACACACACTCTGAGTGGCCAGATTATTATGATCTCTGAACGCATACTAATCTGTCCACTCCGTGTCTATTCTATAGAATAAAAGGCTCATATGCAAATTGTCCCCTTGACCAGGAGTTCAGCCAGCAAGCAGGCCGGCCAACCGCCCATGTCCCCTCCCCCGGGCCACGCTGACCAGACCCCATCCATGCACGAATTCATGCACTGGGCCTCTAATATATATACTGAGTGGCCAGATTATTATGCGTTCAGAGATCATAATAATCTGGCCACTCAGTGTGTGTGTGTGTGTGCGTGTGTGTGTGTATATATATATATATAAAATAAAATTACATGCAATAAACATTAATATTTCAAGGAAAAATGATTTTAAATATAATAGTATTACATGCAGTAAAAATTAATATTTCAAGAAAAAAATATTTCAAATCTCTATATATGAAAGCGTAAGTAACTGTTCTACCATTCAACCGGTAGCTATGACTGCACTGACCACCAGGGGGCAGATGCTCCGACCAGTAGGGTAGCTTGCTGCTGAGGTCCGGCCCATCGGGATGGGCCAGGATGGGCCAGACCCCCCCCCTGGAGCCCTCTTCCAGTTTCTCCCGGGCTCCGATCGCGCACCATTGGGGTCCCTCGGCCTGGCCTGCGCCCTCTCGCCATCTGGGACCCCTCGGGGGATGTCCGAGAGCCGGTTTCGGCCCGATCCCCGCAGGCCAGGCCGAGGGACCCCACCGGTGCGCGAATCCGTGCACCAGGGGCCTCTGGCACATAAGCAGAAAGCGAGGCGGGGTCGTCGCCGCTCACTGGGGCTGTGAGCTGCCTCTCTCTGGCGAGTCGCCAGAGGAGCAGATGGGAGAGGGTGGGAGGCAGCGCGGCGGCTGGGCTGAGGGCCAGCGCTCCCGTCATTGTACTTGCAGATGAACTAATCATGATTCGAGATCGTGTGCTCATCAGCGGAACCTGGGAAGAGGCTGCTGACAGGCGCTAGCGGGTAATTAAGGTGAAGAGCGGCATTTGCATGCTTTCACGCGTCGATCACTGTCTGCCAGGCTTGGCTCTCTGGAGACAGACATGGGCTTTGATCAAGACTCACAGGACCCCCGACCGGCATGGCTCCGTGGTGGCGCGTCGACCGAGGAACCAGGAGGTCACGGTTCGATTCCCGGTCCAGGGCACCTGCCCGGGGAGTGCGGGCTCGACCCCCAGTAGGGGGCGTGCAGGAGGCCGCCGGTCCGTGATTCTCTGGTTACCTCGTTAGCAACAACCGCTTCTCGTTATTATGTCTCCAGGGCTCAAACCTACAGCCCGGGCTTCCCTCCGGCCCCGGCTTCATCCGGAAGGATGTCCGGAAGGACATACGGTCTAATTAGCATATTACCCTTTTCTTATTCTAGACTAGAGGCCCTCAGCCCAGCCTGCCCCCTCTCACAGTGTGGGAGCCCTCAGGGGACGTCCTACTGACGGCTTAGGGCCACCCCCAGGGGAGCGTGCCTATGCCACAGTCTGGCCTCCCTCTGTGGGCGGCGACCAGGCCCATCAGGGGAAGGCACCGCCCCCATCAGCTGCCGCCTGGCTTGGTCCGGTCTAATTAGCATATTGTGCCTTTATTATTATAGATTGTTATAGATCGAGAGTCGGCCTTAGCCAGTTTGGCTCAGTGGATAGAGCGTCAGCCTTTGGATTAAATGGTCCCGGGTTCGATTCCCAGTCAGTTCACAGGCCCAGGTTGCGGGCTCCATCCCTAGTGGGGGGGGGCGTGCCGGAGGCGGCCGACCCGTGATTCTCGCTCATCATGGATGTTTCTCTCTCCCTCTCCCTTCCTCTCTGGAATCAATAAGGAAATATGTATATTTTTTTAAAAAATAATAATAACGGAGAGTCGCTTTTGCAGTGCGCCCTGGGCCTCTCGGTTCTGCGGGTGGTTTTTTTCCTGCCGTCGCGGAACGTCTGGGTAGGATAAGAGGGATCGTGGGTGTGGGCTCTGAGGAAAGCAGGAAGCACGTGGTATGTGCTGTTTGAAGCGTTGGTTTTGTACAGAAACAGACCCTGAGGCTGGTTGACCCCGGAGACAATTCAGCGGGTGGCAGGCGGTCGATCCGAGGGTTTGGGGGCAGGCCGTACCACAGAATCAGAGTTCTTCTCTGTCTTCTGAGACATCTGAGGGTTGCCAACAAAAGATCAGGGTCGGGTTCCCTGCAGGGGCCTTTAGGGGGGGGGTGGAAGGGGGCGTTGTTTGGTCTGGGATTTTTGTCCTGCGACGCCAGGCACGGACCCATCAAAGCTTTCTTCCCTCTGCTCTCTGTCAGGAGAGGGATGAGGCAGGCGTGTGTGATGTCCCCCGCCATCCACGATCTACAGAGAAAGGAACGCGGGCCCTTAAGTGTCTCGGTTCTGAGGGACGCCCCCTGGGTCCCCCCAGGAATTTCTGGGGCGCGCGGTGGGGGCGGGGGTGCTGGGAAGAAGCCAGCCGACCGGCAGTGTCGTCCGGCGTTCCTTGAAGCATAGGGACTCGAGCACCGGTTGCGGGTCTGATCCCTCCAAAGGGCCAGACAGACAGTGTTTCGGGAAACTGTGGGCGTCTGCAGGCAGCACGGAGTCACAGCTAGAAGAGCCGTGTTCTGGGTTGGAGGGTGGTGTCCCCTCGTGTTTCAGTCCCGTCTCGGGGGGGAACATGACAGGGGGACGTGGGCTCCTCTTTAGCCGGGCGCCATGCTCGCAAACCTTCAGCAATAGACTCTGAAACGCAGCTTACCGCAGAAGTGCCTCTGACACATACGTATCTTGTTTTTCTTTCTTTTCTTTTTTTTTTAAATACTAGCAGCCCGTTGCATGAAAATTCGTGCCAGAATAGGCCTTCCTTCCCCCGGCTTCGTTCCCGTCTGCCCGGGAGCCTGCAGGTCCTCGCTCCCAGCCAGAGCACCACTCCTGTAGCTCCCTCCACCCCTCCCGCCCTCCCTCTCATAGCAGGCGTCCCGCCCCACCCGGCCGCTCGGCACCTGCATATGCAAATTAACCCTCCATCTTTGTTGGGTTAATTTGCATACTCACTCCTGATTGGCTGGTGGGCGTCACGGAGGTATGGTCAATTTGCATATACCAGAGACCCCAGTGCATGAATTCGTGCATGGGTGGGGTCCAGCCAGCCTGGCCCCAGTAGGCAGATCGGGGTCAGGCCTGTTGGGAGGAGGAGAGGATGGGAGGTTGTCTGGCTGGCCCACCCTAATTGGGCCTGATCAGGGCCAGGCTGGCTGGGGGGAGGGGCCGTGGGTGATTGGCCAGCCAGCACAACCCCTGATTGGTGTGTGTGGGGACAATCGGGGGCAGAGGCAGCTGGAGGGAGGGGCCATGGGCGGATCGGGGTGGTGGGGGTCCATCAGAGGTGGGGCTGGCATGGGGTAGGGGCCTCAGGAGGTCAGTGGCTGGCCCCACCCCCTGTTGGGGTGGAGGGGCAATCAGGGGTGGGCCGGCCAGGGGTTGGGGCTGCAGGCTGATGGGGGTGAGGTGGGCAGATTGGAAGTGGGTCTGTCTGGGGGGAGAGGCGGCAGGAGGCTAGCTGGCCGGCCCCACCCCCTGACCGGGCCAGTTCGCGGGACGCAGAGGGCATCATGGCTCCCGGACATTCCGGTCATTACAGCTTTCTGTTCACTGGCTTTGTATATAAAGAGAGATTGTGACTGATTTCAGAGAGGAAGGGAGAGAGCTAGAAATGTCAAGGAGGAGAGAGAATCATGGACCGGCAGCCTCCTGCACGCCCCCCTACTGGGGATCCACCCCGCAACCGGGGCATGTGCCCTTGACCAGAACCGAACCCGGGACCCTTCCGTCTGCAGGCCGACGCTCTATCCACTGAGCCACATGGGTCAGGGCATTGTTTTTCTTTAAAAAATGCAAGGCCGGGCGGACATGAGGGCCGTCGCTACCGAGCTGAGCGTCCGACCGTCTGACATTGAGGGCATCACCCACGGACGTAGACGATAGTATAGGCGAGGCCTGGGGTAGGGACAGGGGTTGGAAGTGGAGGGGGGGCTAAAGGGGGTAAAAGGGGGGCTTCTGTGATCCGGTCGACCATGAAAAAGGGGCGAAGGTGTAGGGGAGACACGGGGGACATCGCAGTCCTGTCAGCGATAAAAAAATTTAAGTTAAAAAAGAAAGAAAGAGCTCTAGCTAACCTCATGCAAAAATTCGTGGAGAGATTTTTTGGGGGGGTCAAGTTTTTTTTTTAAATATATTTTTACTGATTTCACAGAGAGGAAGGGGGAGAGAGAGAGAGGGAGGGAGAAACATCCGTGATGAGAGAGAATCACGGATCGGCTGGCTCCTGCACGCCCCCTACTGGGGATGGAGCCCACAACCCGGGCATGTGCCCTTGACCGAAAATCGAACCCGGAACCCCTCAGTCCACAGGCCAACCCTCTATCCACGGAGCCACACCAGCTGGGGTGTAGTTTGCCTTTTTAAAATATATATATATATATATTATTTAATTTTTACAGAGAGGAAGGGAGAGGGATAGAGAGATAGAAACATCTATGATGAGAGAGAAACATCGATCAGCTGCCTCCTGCACGCCCCCACCTGGGGATGAGCCTGCAACCAGGGTGCATGCCCTTGACCGGGAATTGAACCCAGGACCCTTCAGTCCACAGGCCGACGCTCTATCCACTGAGCCACATCAGCCGAGCACGATGCATTTTTCAGAATCTCAAAGTAAATACCATCTGATGTTTTCCACACCTGCCGATCTGTAGATTTACTTACCCTAGATAACAAAAGGCTAACACGCTACGTGTCTGACCGTCTGACCCGTCGACCAGCCGCTATGACACACACTGACCACCAGGGGGGCAGACGCTCCAACCGGTCGGTTAGCTTGCTGCTGGGGTCCGGCCGATAGGGACTGAGTGAGACGGGGCCAGACACGCCCTGGAGCCCTCCCGCGGGTCCCTCCCCGGCCCCCATCATGCACTCGTGGGGTCCCTCAGCCTGGCCTGCGGGAATCGGGCCGAAACTGGCTCTCTGGCCTCCCCCGAGGGGTCCCGGATGGCGGGAGGGCACAGGCCAGGCCCAGGGACCCCACCAGGGCACGAATCCGTGCACCGGACCTCTGGTCTAATATAAGTGAGCACGGTTGTTGCTTGCGGACCTGAAAGTGACCTTTGGCTGCCTGTTCTTGGACATCGGTCGCTAAGGCAAGCTTTTCGACGGGGGGGAAACCTGTCCCTGCGTGATAATAGCGGAAGGGTCCCGGGTTCGATTCCGGTCAAGGTCACGTACCTTGGTGGCGGGCACATCCCCAGGTGGGGGCGTGCGGGAAGCAGATGATCGATGTTTCTAACTCTCTATCCCTCTCCCTTCCTCTCTGTAAAAAAAATCAATAAATATATATATATATATATATTTTTAAATGGGGTTATAAACAGAAAGAACAAAACGTAACTTTGAAAGAGGACTAACGTCATCTCTGCCATGCCTTGGGAAATTTTAGGTCTGAAATGAAGGAAAGTGGGTGACATTGGCATATAATTTTTAGGAGAGACCATGGCTAGCCTTGAACAAAAAAACAAACAAAAAAGAAGAAGAAGCCGTCTCTGAGATACCTGTGTGGAGGGAACACTGTATTTTAAGGCCGCAATGCCGAGATTCTCCAACTTTCCCTGAACCTGTGCTTGTCATGCAATGTGGACCCATCACCAGTTAAAACCAAGCAGAGCAATATTTTGCATCCAGAGCAAGAATTGTGTAGCTGGGGAGAGTCACGCACAGTTGGAAATATCCTAGGGGCCATAGCATTCTGTCTGGTTGGCAAATCGATTCCTCTGGATGGGGGGGTCCAAAGCTGTCTCCAGGGATGAATCGTAGCCCTTTTTGGTAGCGAGGGGAGGAGGGACGCCTTTGCAAATGTATGCCCTGCTTTGGGGAATGTAAAGGGAGTGCATCGAGTTTTTCTTTTTCTTTCTTTTTTTATTGTTGAGACTATTACAGATGTCCCCCATTCCCCGCCCCCCCCCCCCCCCCCCGCTTTGCCCACCTCTGCCCTTCACCTCACTGTTGTCTGTGTCCACGGGCTACACATACAAGTTCTTTGTCTAATCCTTTCACCTCTTAACCGTCTCATATCTGCTTTCTTCTCAGTAGGCTTCAGCTCAAATAATGCGTATGCCAAAGTGGCATATTGGGAGGTTGGGGTGGGTGGAGGGAGGCTGTCACCATTTTCTACCCTTCACTAGTAAATAGGGAGAATGTCCAAATCCATTTCATACGTGAGTAAAATATTGATTTAAAGAATTGGATGGTAAATTCAGAAACAGCAAAACCGAATCATTTTTCTCTTTGGACACCCATGAGGAATTCTAAATAAAACGCTGGCAGACAACGTGCAGTTCTAATGCCAACAGCTATTATAAGCCAGTGGAATTCATTCCATAAATAAAATAAAGTTTAAACTCCAGGAATTACATCCGTATAATTCATGATAATATCCAACAAAAGAGAAAAATTCATGTTTCTACATCAATAAGTGTCCTGTTATGGTTTGATCAAGAAAATAGCTCTTGCAAATAAAAATATATATATATATATATAAGTGAAACGGATATGGAGACCAAGTGCTTACATATGATAAAGATTATCGACCTGAGATAGCAATCAGCAATGTAAGGGACATCCTGGAGAATTTTTATGTGATTGAGTACGGAACTGTGGCACTGGCTCTCATCACTCTGATTAAATTCCTTTTGTTTTGTTTAGATAGTCCAACACCAAACATTTATTGTAATATTAGAAGATGAGACAAAATTACTTCTGTTTGCAGATGGTTAGACTAAGAAAAACCAACTGGAATCCAGCCCGTCTGATGGGGCAAATCAACAACCTCAGTGCAATTGATATACACACGTCAGTAGAGTTTTTCTTCTCTCTCTCTCCCCCCCCCTCTCTCTCTCTCTCTCTCTCTCTCTCTCTCTCTCCACAGCGACAACAGTAACTTTGAAAACAGTAAGAACCGCCAACTCAAAATCATGCCGAGCACGAGGTGTGTTGAAATAAATTTCGTAAGCATGTTTTAGGATGTATGTGCAAAAGTCTTAAGTGCAAAACACAAAATCTGAGCATACAATAGAGAAATAGTTCAAAGCCTTGGATGCAGATATCGAAGGTTATAAAAGCACAAATATCGAAATCGAATGCATTCCAGTAACGTTCTATGGGTGGGGGAAGAGGGGAAGAAAAATAGGACCATCTTTCACGTCCCGAGGATGTGGTGAGAAAGAAACGTGTTTGTGGCGATGATGTGTGTGTGTGTGTGTGTGTGTGTGTGTGTGTGCGCGTGTGTGTGTGCGCGCGCGCACGCGTGTGTGTGTGTGGTATATTTTATCAGGAATTAAAAATTAAGGCCCTGTCAGGTGAGGGAGGCTAATAAAAAGATGAAAATAGATAATATGGGTGAGGCAATGGCTAAACATATTAAGTAAACAGAAGAGGTTACTGATACATGTATGTACATACATATATACCCATATTAAATATATGTGTACATATATACCCATCTATAGTAATAGAAGGGTAATATGCTAATTAGACCAGACATCTTCTGGATGCCCTTCCGGACAAAGCCACAGTGGCGGGGACCAAGGCAGAGGTGATTAGGGGTGATCAGGGCAGCAGGGGAGGGCAGTTAGGGGGTGATCAGGCAGGCAGGGGAGCAGTT
This sequence comes from Corynorhinus townsendii, assembly GCA_026230045.1. Taxonomy (NCBI): domain Eukaryota; kingdom Metazoa; phylum Chordata; class Mammalia; order Chiroptera; family Vespertilionidae; genus Corynorhinus; species Corynorhinus townsendii. Next base: position 1,520,771 of record JAPDVU010000016.1, read on the forward strand.
AGGGGGCAATCAGGCCAGCAGGGGAACAGTTAGGGGCAATCAGGCTGGCAGGGGGGAGCAGTTAGGGGGCAATCAGGCCGGCAGGCAGAGGCGGTTAGGGGTGATCAGGCAGGCAGGCAGGCGAGTGGTCCCGCATTGCAAAAGGGATGTCCGACTGCCGGATTAGGCCCGATCCCTAAATCAGCAGTCAGACATCCCCCGAGGGGTCCCAGATTGGAGACGGTGCAGGCCGGGCTGAGGGACCCCCCTCACCCCATGCACGAATTTCATGCACCAGGCCTCTAGTAGCTATATAATTAAACTCCCACCCAGTGACTGGAGAGCATATGTAACATGCAAGTACGAAATTTGTGCAAAACATATCTACATGCTAAGTCAAGTCTCAACACATTGAAGCCATAGGAAGTATGCAGACGGCATTCTCTGAGCGTAAAATTAAAGATGAAATCGAATAAAAAATGTAACTGGAATCCCATATTTTTCACAATTATAATGTAACGAGAGGCCCGATGCTCACAGATGCATGCAAGAATGGGCCTTCCCCTTTTCGCTCTGGCCTGGAGCTGCCTTTCCGCCTTCCCACGCTGCTCTGTGCTGTCGCCATGGCGACGACACCAGCGTCCCACACCACCCCTGGCCACTCGGCACCTGAGTATGCAAATTAACCCGCCATCTTTGCTGGGTTAATTTGCATACTCGCTCCTGATTGGCTGGTGGGCGTCGCGAAGGTACAGTCACCTTGCATCTTACTCTTTGATTAGCGTAGGTTCTTCATATTCGTGGGTAAAGGGAATATAGGCATGAAAACGAGAAAATCCTGGGGGGCAAACTGTTCTATGTCCAAATCAGTGAAATACCACCATGAAATCTGAGGGAAATTTATAGACCAGAATGCTTGTATGGAGAGTGAGGGGGACCCTGGCTAAAACATGATAATCATCCAAGAATATAGAAAATTGAAAACCCAGATGATGCCGAGAAGAGCAGAAAGTAAAAACATGAATCTCTCTCTCTCTCTCTCTCTCTCTTGCTCTCCCTCCCTCTCTCTCTCTCTCTCTCACACACACACACACACACACACACACACACGGGGGCAGTGCTTTCTGCATGTCGTTGTGGGAACTTCTGGGGACAGAAGGCGGAGGCCCTCGACCCTAACACACATTTGGGCCTACCATCTGCGCCCCGTCAACCACCCACCCAGCCCCTCCCTGGCCTCGTCCAAAACAGATTAAATTATCCAGCAGAAAGGGCAGGTGGCTGCTGCTGTGTGTCCCCCAATTCCCCTCATCCCTCACCCCGACTCGGGGTTCCCAGGCGCTGACCCCGGGCAGCAGGGCGCTTGCTGGTGGGGCAGCGTGTCGGCGGCAAATAGCTGAGGGCACCCAGGTGGGCTGGCCCAGAAACTCGTTGTGGGGACACGTGGGCATGGGGTCAAGTGGGTGCCTCCCTGTTGCCGCCCCCGTGCACCCCAGCAGGCCATACTGAGTGGCCGATGGTTGGGGTGCCCGAGGGTCCCCCTCCCCCCCCACCCCCGCTCAATGACATGAGGCTGCCTGGGCGTCTGTCCGTTCAGGTCAGCTCAGAGCAGAGGACGCTGTGGCCTGGAGGGACCACGGGCAGAGCCTCCTGATGCCCCTGCCCACGGCTGCGGCTCCTCGTCACCCCTTCCTGGCGCTTCGCAAACCCACAGGGCAGGATGGAGAGAAAGGCTCCCCCGTAACCACACTTCCAGGGGGTGCCGGCCAGGCCATGTGCATGGACAGTCGCTGTGGCGCGGCGTGTCCTGGACACGGGGATATGCAGCCAGGCATGCACAGTGGGTCCTAAGGGAAAAAAATATATTAAATACCTGGAAATGGGACAGTTGAGTAAAAAGGGGAGTTTATTCGTGAGGAAAACATAGGGAGGCTTTGTAAGAAGAACCAATGATGGAGAAGTCCAAAAGGAGAATTCAATCGAATAACTTTTCTGGAGCCCATAGGAGCATAAGCGTGGATATACATCCTATATGATAAAGGCCTAATATGCAAATCGACTGAATTGTGGCACGACCGGTCGCTGTGACGCGCACTGACCACCAGGGGGCAGACGCTCAACACAGGAGCTGCCCCCAGCCCGCAGGCCCGAGGCCAGCCAAGGCGGGTGCCAACGGGGCACACCGATAGCCCCGCTGGTTGCCCCTCAGATCAGCCCTGATCGCCGGCCAGGCCTAGGGACCCTACCCGTGCACAGATTTCAAACACTGGGCCTCTAGTGTGTATATATATATATATATGTATATATATATATGTGTGTGTGTGTGTATTGCTTTTAACCTATTTTACTGATTTTTAGAGAGGAAGGGGGAAGGAGAGAGAGAGAAACATCCATGATGAGAGAGAATCATGGGATCAGCTGCCTCCTGCACGCCCCTCACTGGGGATCGAGCAGATGCCCGGGAATCGAACCGTGACCTCCCAGCTCCTAGGTCGAGGCTCAACCACTGAGCCACGCTGACCGGGCATGACTCTATATTTCTCCATGTGCACAGAATCGCTCGTATTTTAAGGACCCGCAGGAGGCAGGCATCCACAGGAGGCTCTAGGCCCCCGACATAAATTACGAGCTGGCGGTACCGTTTCTCGCTTACCGTGCCAAGCAGCTATTTTTATCCTCTTTGCCCCAATAAAACACGCGGAAATGCATTATTAAAAGAGAAGTTATGGATATTCCGCATAAAGTGTCTGCTAAGCGGGTGGATGAAAATGAAACAGACAGCTTTTGCTTACGGCCTGTTTCCCAGGGATAAAGTCTCAGCAGCTTAGCGTGGGAATATTACACACGATTCATGAATTTTCAGCGTTTTTCACCCCCTCCTTCTCATCTACAATATGGGAGTCTATATTTTTCTCATCTCGAGAATCGTGCCGAGAAAATCAATCTGCTGTTTTCTATTCCTCTCATCTATATGCCAAGAAGAAAAAAAAAGTCACTTTTACCTCCTGTTAACAAATCTGTGAAATTCTCAGACACACTCGATAAAAAAAAAAAAAAAAAGATCCCTCCAATCCAATACGGCTCCTAAGAGGATGATTTATGCATTAACAAGGGCGCGAGAGAACGGAAATACCGTGATTCGGGGTTTTTAATTCTGCATTCGGGGTTGCTCAATTCAACAATGAGTGGAAATGTTTAATGATTATGAGCTAATCCGACAGTAAACACTTTCCTAGTACTTCATATGGAAGCAGGAGAAGTTGGCGATAAAGGCCCTTAAACCGTCTGATCCGCAAATTGCCTGAAAACCGATCAGAGAGTCGAGGCCCACACGTATGGAGATAAATGGTAATGGCAGCCCTAGAGCGAGAAAGAGGATAAAAATTCCGAGAAGGAGTTGCTATGAGCTGGAGATGTGAGCGTGTGCATGAGGGGGGTTGCCTGCTGGCCACACGAGGAGGGTTGCCTGCTGGCCACACGAGGAGGACGATTTGGGGAGAGCCCCTGACACCCATAAAAGCTCCGTCTGCTGGGCTTGGGCTGTGAAAGGAATGTCATAGCAGCAGGAAAATATGTGGAGGAGGGAGAGGAATGGGGGGTGAGGAGGGGCCGAGCTCTGGTTCTACACACCCAGCCTCTGCAGGGGATGGGAGCTTGCAGGGGAGGTGACCCCCGGGTATAAATGCATGTCAGGTCCAACGAGATGGACAGGGATTCTGACTGCCACATCCTGGCTTTCCAGGCCGATGCGCCTTCCCTTACCTCTGGGACGAGGGGGTTTAGGACAGACGGGAAAAGGAGAAGTTAAGCAAACCCCATGGGCAGACACCATCACCCAGAAAGCCAGGGGCCACGGGCAAAGATAAAACCTGCTAAGGAGCCCCAGAGAAACGCGTCGCTGGTGTTTCTCTCTCTCCCCCTCCCTTCCTCTCTGAAATCAATAAAAATATATATAAATGCAAATGTAAAGCTACACGAATAAAAGAGAAATAGGCAAATTGGCCATACACCCGCGACGCCCATCAGTCAATCAGGGGTGGGTATGCAAATTAACCCAACAAAGATGGTGGGTTAATTTGCATCTGCAGGCAGGGAGCAAACACTGAAGACGAAAGATGAATGAAGACTAAAGAGGCTTGGCTTCTCTGCTGCAGCCAGAGAGAAGGCCTGGGTCCCGGGTTCCGGAGGAAACCCGGAGCCGGCAGACAGGGGAAGGAAGGCCTATAGCGCGAATCTTCGAGCAACGGGCCTCCAGTAAAATATAAATGTAGTGAATATAAATACACTTGTAAATATAAACATACATATGGTAAATATAAATCCATCGTAATGAAAGCGTAATATGCTAATTAGACTGGACAGCCGGATGACTTTCCAGATGTCCTTCCGGATGACCTTCTGGACGAAGCTGGGGCTGTGAGGGCCAAGCCCCTTGCACAAATTTCATGCAGCGGGCCTCCAGTCTCTATATATAAAAGGATAAGTGTCTGTCCGTCCCACTGTTAGCTATGACACACACTGACCACCAGGGGGCAGACGCTCAACGCAGGAGCTGCCGTGACACATGCCAGCCATTTAAAAATAAACAGCGCCTCGGACCTGGTGCCAACCAGCCCACACGGCTTCCCCCGAGGGGGACACAGGCCCCGCCACCACCCCGGAGCGACACCCCACCAAATCGCAGTCGATGCTACCGAGACCCCACGCAAAATGAGGCCCACAGCCCAGCCTGGCCCGGAAAGGGTCGCAGTGGGCGCCGGGTAATGACGTCACGTAGCAACCCCCCGGCTTCTTCTCCTTAGCGACTAGCCTCCTTGTACTTTATTCAGCGCAGGAACACAACTTGCTTTATAGCCAGGTGCACGCATTTTACACTTTTTAAAACATATATATTTTATTGTTTTTTTTACAGAGAGGAAGGGAGAGGGAGAGAGAGTTAGAAACATCAATGAGAGAGAGACATGGATCAGCTGCCTCCTACACGCCCCCACCTGGGGCTGTGCCCGCCACCAAGGTCCATGCCCTTGACCGGACTCGAACCCGGGACCCTTCTGTCCGCAGGCCGACGTTCTATCCACTGAGCCACACTGGTGAGGGGCACATTTTACAGTTTCACCCAGTGTCCGTGCAGCGTTTTCCCGTGCCTCCTCTCATTTGATCCTCGCAGAAGTCCTGGAGTAGGTAGATAGGAGACTCCGTGGAGTCCTATTTTCCCTTCATTAGCCAGACGCGCATCGCGACATGAACATATTTCTTCTACTTAACTTCCTTTCAGTGTGCACGGATCCGTGCCCCGGGCCTCTAGTTTCTTAGATAAGGAGAACACTAGATACCCTTGCGTTTCTATTTTGCAGCAAAGGGGATCCCTGTGAAGGGGCTGGATTCCAGGGGAAGTTGGGCCAGACTGTGGCACCCCCAAATCCTAGAAGAATGCCTGGCTGATGAGGAAATGAATCAACCTCATTGCATCCTTTCATTCCCCTTCCCTTCCTCCATCTCCTTTTTAATTTTCTTTAACACATCGTTGTTTTAATTTTGTTAATCCTCACCTGAGACTATTTTTCCACTGCTTTTGTAAAATATTTTACTGATTTCACAGAGAGACATGGCGGAGGGATAGAGCGTTAGAAACATGGATGAGAGAGAAGCAGGGATCGGCTGCCTCCCGCACGCCCCCTACTGGGGATCCAGCCCGCAACCTGGGCATGTGCCCTTGACCGCAATCGAACCCGGGACCCTTCAGCCTGCAGGCCGGCGCTTTCTCCACTGACCCACACCAGCCAGGACTAAGAATTCTTTATTCTTTTTAAAAATGTATTTTTATTGATTTTAGAGAGGAAGGGAGAGGAACGAGATAGAAACATCCATGATGAGAGAGAATCATGGATTACTGCCTCTTGCATGCCCCCTACTGGGATTCCAGCCCGCAACCTGGGCATGTGCCCTTGACCGGAATCGAACCCGGGACCCTTCAGTCTGCAGGCCGGCGCTCTCTCCACTGAGCCACACCAGCTAGGGCTAGGAATTCTTTATTTATTCTTCTTAAAAATATTTTTTAATTGATTTTAGAGAGGAACGAGATAGAAACATCCATGATGAGAGAGAGTCATGGATCGGCTGCCTCCCGCACAACCCCTACTGAGGATCAAGCCCGCAACCCGGGCCTGTGCCCTTGACCGCAATCGAACCCGGGACCCTTCAGCCCGCAGGCCGACGCTCTATCCACTGAGCCACACCGGCCGGGGCTAGGAATTCGTTAATTGCCGTGTTATGAGAGCTGGAACTGGAGTGCGGGGGGAGGGAAGCTCCATTCCGAATCCGTCTTAGCCGCCTTCTTGAAAGGAGTACTGGGAAGACACCCAAATTTGTTATTTTTTTTTTATTTCCTTTAACAAGTTTTACCGGCTACACACGCACAGTGGTAGCCTGTCTTTCAACAGAACCCCGCACGCCCACATCCTCCCCCCCCCCCCCCGCCACCCTCCTCGGACCAGGACCCAGCTCCGTGCCTAGGATCTATCTCATCTATTTCTGGCTCTGCCCACAGCAGGCAGGAACATTCTGGGGTGCCTTTTTCCAGTTAGATGGTTTTCTGAGAAAAAAAAAAAATCTTTATTCCCGGCGCCCGGCTGCACGCCCTTCGATGCGTCGCAAACACCGGTAACATGCCGGGTCTTGGGTCTCGTAGATAAATACACGCGTCTTTCTCAGCGAAGGCTGGAAGCAGGCTGTGATCACGGGTGCCCCGCTGGGGAATAGAACGTATGTGTGGTGTTGAGCGGGAGGTGTCAGCTTTGTCTCTTTGCACGCGGTTCCTACAACGGAAAAGGAGAGGAGCGTGGCCCTGGCCGGTGTGGCTCCGTGGATAGATCGAGCATCCGCCTGGGGACTGAAGGGGCCCGGGTTCGATTCCCCGGTCAAGGGCACAGGCCCGGGGTTGTGGGCTCCAACTCCAGGAGGGGGCGTGCAGGAGGCAGCCGATCCATGATTCTCTTTCATCGTGGATGTTTCTTTTCGTAATTGATTTCAGAGAGGAGGGAGAAGTAGAGAGATAGAAATGTCTGTGATGAGAGAGTGTCACGGATCGGCTGCCTCCTGCATGCCCCCTACTGGGGATTGAGCCCACAACCCGGGCGTGTGTCCTTGACCAGAGTCGAACCCGGGCCCCTTCAGTCCCCAGGCTGATGCTGTATCCACTGAGCCAAACCAGCTAGGGCTCAGCATTGATGTTTCTATCTCTCTCTCCCTCTCCCTTCCTCTCGGAAATCAATAAAAATCTCCTATATAATAAAAGCCTACTATGCTAAGTGTCCGGTCGTCTGGTTGGCCGTTCAACCAATCAAAGCACAACATGCTAATGATATGCTAAGGCCACTCAACCACTCACTATGACGTGCACTGACCACCAGGGGGCAGACAGTTAATTGGTCGACCAATCGCTATGACGTGCACTGACCACCAGGGGGCAGACGCTCCGACTCAATCCACTGAGCCAAACTAGCCAGGGCCTCATTGCCTTCCTCTTGATTTCTATCCCAGGTGAGTTAATCAAACACAAATCTTTCAGAAACAGCAAATAACACCCATCCACCCAACCTCACATGATATACTTGATAAACATAGATTTTATGGTAGATACATTTGTTTTCTCCCTCTCTCTCTCTCTCTCTCTCTCTCTCTCTCTCTCTCTCTGGCAGGGGTGTGCACCCTCTTGCTCTCTTTCCACCCACCCATCCATCCATCATCCATCCTTCCCTCCATTCATCCATCCTTATATCTACTTATCCATCCATCCATCCATCCATCCTTCCCTCCATTCATCCATCCTTATATCTACTTATCCATCCATCCATCCATCCATCCATCCTTCCCTCCATTCATCCATCCTTATATCTACTTATCCATCCATCCATCCATCCATCCTTCCCTCCATTCATCCATCCTTATATCTACTTATCCATCCATCCATCCATCCATCCATCCATCCTTCCCTCCATTCATCCATCCTTATATCTACTTATCCATCCATCCATCCATCCATCCATCCATCCTTCCCTCCATTCATCCATCCTTACATCTACTTATCCATCCATCCCTCCATTCATCCATCCTTATATCTACTTATCCATCCATCCATCCATCCATCCTTCCCTCCATTCATCCATACTTATATCTACTTATCCATCTATCCATCCATCCATCATCCATCCTTCCCTCCACTCATCCATCCTTATATCTACTTATCCATCCATCCATCCATCCATCATCCATCCTTCCCTCCATCCATCCCTCAACCCATTCATTTATCTATCTACCCATCCATCCATCCATCTATCCATCCATCCTTCCCTCCATTCATCCATCCTTATATCTACTTATCCATCCATCCATCCATCCATCCTTATAGCTACTTATTCCTTCCTTCCTTCCTTCCATACCTCTGTATTTTTAGAATCAAGTAGCCACAAAGGTGACAATAAAGAATGCACAGTAGCCCTAGCCAGTTTGGCTCCGTGGATAGAACATCAGCCTGTGGACCAAAGGGTCCATGGTTCGATTCCGGTCAAGGGCATGCACCTCCGTTGCAGGCTTCTCCCCGCCCCGGGCTCTGGTCGGGGCACGTGCAGGAGGCAACCCCTTGATGTGTTTCTGTCACATGGATGTTGCTCTCCGTCCCTCCCTCTCTCTTCCGCTCTCTCTAACAATCCATGGTGAGAATGAACAACAGATGCAAAAGGAATGCGCAGTAGCTCCGTTCCATCGATGTACACATTTCTCATCCTACAGGTGCGGGATGTGCCAGCGACACGGTGTTCTCTCAGTAAACCATTTTTATGTCCACGTCCCCAAGCCCAGGGTGACCCAGCGGCTTCAGCTCTCTCTGCACGTGGGGAGGAAATGGGAGATTTAGGATTAATCCGTCTCCATCGAGACGGAAAAAAAATGTTTGCCTTTGTTTCGACTCTGAGACACAGTGTGGGGACTCAGGGACGCCCGGTGATTAAATGAATGGAACAAGAGCAGGTGGTGGTGTCTCTCCCGAGAGCTCTGAGAAATGGTGCACTTTATTATTTTTTTTAAATTTCTTTATCGATTACGGTGTTACATAGGTGTCCTTATTCCCCCATGACCCCCCCATCCCCCCTCATGCCCTCACCCCCCCCCCCCCGGTGTCTGTGTCCATTGGTTAGGCCCGTAGGCATGCATACAAGTCCTTTGGTGGATCTCTCCTCCTTACCCCCCACCCTCCCCTCCCTTCCCTCTGAGGTTGGACAGTCTGTTCGATGCTTCCCTGTCTCTGGATCTGTTTTTGTTCATCCGTGTATGTTGTTCACTATAGTCCACCAGTGAGTGAGGTCATGGGAGGTTTATCTTTCTCTGCCTGGCTTATTACTGCGCTGCGGTTAAAAAAGAAAAAAAATGGGGGTCCTACCATTTGCAACAGCATGGATGGAACTGGAGGAGAGCATTACGCTCAGAGAAATGGTGCGTTTCAAATCTCCGTTCCCACCGGCTGGCCGGGCCAGTGTCCGACCCCCCGAGCTCACGTTCACAACCATGGATGTGTCTCCTGTCAATGTCTGTGTGTGTGTCTGTGTGTGTGTGTGTGTGTGTGTGTGTGTGTGTGTGTGTGTGTCTTTCTCCCTCCCTCCTCCCTCCCTTCCCCTCTCTCTCTTTTTTTTTTCCGGTGCGTTGGCTGGGAATTTTCCTTCCACTCTCTTTCTAAACAATCAATGGAAAAACATATCCTCGGGTGAGGATTTAAAAAAATATATATTTGATCTTTAAAAAAAAGGATACAGCCCTGACGGGTGTGGATCACTGGATAGAGCGTCGGCCTGTGGACGGAAGGATCCCGGGTTCCATTCCGATCAAGGGCACGGACCTTGGTTGCTGGCACATCCCCAGTAAGGGGCGTGCAGGAGGCAGCTGATCGATGTGTCTCTCTCATTGATGTTTCTAGCTCTCTCTCCCTCTCCCTTCCTCTCTGTAAAAAATCTATGAAATACATATTTTTTAAAAAATTAAAAAACAAACAAACAAACACTGCAATGAAGATTTTAGGGGGGAAATTGGATCGCTTAGGTCCAACAGCACCAGAGTAAAAGCTTAGCGAATTCTTACAGAATTCAACACGCATCTACCCTGGATGAGACACGACACCCTCGGGTGTGAGTCTGGATGACAGAGGTGTGTCCATGGGTCAAAATCGGGCTGTCATCCCAGCTGGTGCGGCCCAGTGGATAGAGCGTCTCGGCCTGCAGGCGGAAGGGTCCTGGGTTCGATTCCAGTCCAGGGCACATGCCTCGGTTGCGGGCTCGATCCCTGGCCCTGGTCAGGGTGCATGCAGGAGGCAACTAGTTGATGAGTCTCTCTCACGTCGATGTCTCCCTCACACTCTCTCTCTCTCTCTCTCTCTCTCTCCCTCCCCACCTCCCTTCTCTCTCTCTAAGCATCCATGGGAAAATATCCTCGGGTGAGGATCAACCACACAAAAAGCATCGTGCTGTTCTTTTTGTGTGTATGTCAGCGTATTCACATTGGATCCCAAATTAACTGTAAAAATAGTAAGGACGTGGGCGTGAGGAATGGGTCAAAGGGTAGACGACACGGAACGGCAGCTCCTGGCTCCTTGCTGAGGCGGAGGGGCTGGGTTTTGGCTTATCCCGTTTTCTCTAGTTTGTGTCTGTCTGACATTTCCCACGGTGAAAGGCAAACGTAATTTTAAAGAAAGAAAAAAGAAACACTGGGTTTTTTAAAAACTATTTTTTATTGATGTCAGAGAGGAAGGGAGAGGCCGAGAGAGATGGAGACATCCATGAGGAGAGAGAATCATGGACCGGCTGCCTCCCGCACGCCCCCCACTGGGGATGGAGCCCGCAACCCGGGCATGTGTCCTTGACCGGGAATCGAACTGTGACCTCCTGCTTCATAGGTCGATGCTCAACCACTGAGCCACACCACCGGGTCAGAGAGTCTGCCCCCTGGTGGTCAAAGCACATCATAGCAACTGGTCGACCAGTCGACTGTCTGACCCCTGGTGGTCAGTGCATGTCAAAGCGACTGGTTTACCAGTTGAAAGTCTGCCCCCCTGGTGGTCAGTGCACGTCATAGCGAGTGGTTGAGCGGCCTTAAAAAAATTCTAAGGTGCCTTAGAGGCAGCTTTGGGGTAGAAAGACCCAGAACACCCCTCAAACCACGTACGACAGCAGGTGGCGTGTTAGCAGAATAAAGAGCTTGGGGACGTATCCAAACACTGATATCCCGCGGCCTCTTCCACACGAGGAAACGCTCTCCAGCCGTTCCAGGTTGGAGCACATAGAGTTGGAGGAACGTAAGGCTCTGGAGATGTGAGGCCGCCGCCGCCTTTTCAAATAAGTTCAGACCCCGGTCAACTCCGTCTCGGGGACGGAGGGTAAGTGCTGCCTGGCCCTGTGTGACCCGGGTTAACAAGGGAAACACGGCACCACGAGGCATTGGGTAAAGGTCGGCCCCGCGGTTGTAGGTTTTTAAGGCAAGTTAGACCGTTATCATTGATGTTCTAGCAGAGATCTGACATGTCTTTTTTTAATATATATTTTTATTGATCTCAGAGAGGAAGGGAGAGGGGGAAAGAGAGAGAGAGAGAAACATCCATGAGGAGAGAGCATCGTGGACCGGCTGCCTCCCGCACGCCCCCTCCTGGGGATGGAGCCTGCAACCCGGACACGCGCCCTCGGCCGGGAATCGAACCGTGACCTCCTGGCTTCTAGGTTGACAATCAACCCCTGAGCCATGCCAGCCTGGCTGGCCTATCGGCCATTTGAGTGCAAGACTCGGCGTGGACAATTCCTCTACAGGGAACGAACCTGTGCTTCCATCAAACGGCCCGTGTAGGGACCTTAAGGTGGGAATTGTATCTACTGTCCGCGTCCTACATGGCCTTCTGATTTGGGGAGCAAGGGTGTTTGAACGTGTGAAGAGACGCACCCGTGGCCTGCTGGCTGCATAAAACCGGGCAGCCGGCTGGCTCTGGCCCCCAGAGCGCGGTCTGCCAGGCCCTGATCTGCGCCACGAGCGTCCCCGGCATCGCTGAGGTGCCAGGGGGCGCTCAGGACAGGAACAGCGCCAACGTCCCCTCCAGCAGGAAGCACTTAACTTCATCGGCATCCCCGGGCACACTCTACCCACACCTCCTTTTCTCTGGCTAGCTTGGCACAACGGTAACGGCACGAACGGCAGGTGGAGGTATGGGCATGTCTAAGTATATATGGGAACGAGAGGACCGGTGCTCGAATTCGTGCACAGGCGGGGTCCCTCGGCCTGGCCGGCGGTCGGGGCCGATTGCGGCCAGCTGGCCTGGGGCGAGGGTGTGGGGGGACTGCGGGAGGTTGGCCGGCCACAGGAGGTTGGCTGTGGGGGAAGAGCGCCCTGACCACCAGGGGGCATTTCCTACGTTGAGCGTCTGCCCCCTGGTGGTCAGTGTGCGTCCTAACGACCGGTCATTCGGTTGACTGGTTGTTTGGTTGACCGGTCATCATAGCCACTTAGGGTTTTATATATGCAGACTAGAGGCCCGAGGCACAAAATTCGTGCAAGAGCAGGCCTTCCGTCCTCTGGCTGCCAGCACCGGCTTCCCTTCCGCACCTGGGACCCGGGCTTCCCTTGCAGCCCCGGCTTGGTCTGGAAGGTCGTCCGGAAGGACGTCCGGTCTAATTAGCATATTACACTTTGAGTATTATAGGTTATTCTAGATGCAGGTTCAGGCTGAAACCGGATTTCCGACATCCCCCAAGGGGGACCCGGATTGTGAGAGGGTGTGGGTCAGGCCGAGGGACCCCCACCGGTGCACAACTAGGGCCGGGAAGAAACGCGGGAGGTTGGCCAGTAAGGGAGGGCTCCAGGACATATCCGACCCATCTCGCTCAGTCCCGATCAGCCGGACCCCAGCCACAAGCTCACCTCCTGGTCGGAGCAGCTGCCCCTTGGTGGCCAGTGCACAGCATAGCAAGCGGTTGAGCGGCCTTAGCCTATCCTTAGCATATGACGCTGTGATTGGTTGAATGGGTAACTGGACTCTTGGCATACTAGGCTTTTCTCATCTAGGATATGGGTGACCGTCTTTCACGCCCACCCCTCTCCGAGAGGTATAGGAAAGGCAATCACTAGGTGAAATATTGCAGTCGTAGGCAAATCTCAAGATGAGGAACGTTGCCACGATGATTTTAGGTTGAAAAAAAAAATACATTTCTAAATGGACTTTGGGAGAGAGAGAGGAAAGGGGAGGGAGAGGGAGGGAGAGGTGGAAACATCCGTGATGAGAGAGAATCGCGGACCGGCTGCCTCCTGCACGCCCCCTACGGGGGATGGAGCCCGCCACCTGGGCGTGTGCCCTGGACCGGGAATCGAACCCGGGACCTCCTGGTTCCTAGAGTATTTTTGTTTAATTTTATTTGATTGTTGACAGTATTATAGATGTCCCCCATTTCCCTCCCCCCTCTTTGGCCCCTTCCTCCCAGCCCCCCCCCCCCACCCCGCACCGTAAGCCTTCACCACCCCATTGTCTGTGTCCGTGGGTGAGGCACCCATGCGTACACGTCCATTCGTTCATCTCTTCCCCCCGACCCTCCCTCCCCCGTCTTCCGTCCGAGGTGCAACGGTCTGCTCGTGCGTCCATATCTCTGGGTCTCTTGGTGCCCGTCAGTTTACTTTTGCCCATCGGATGCCACTTTCGAGAGAGATCCTGGGATACGTGTCTTTGTCTGTTTTTTGTGTGTGTGTGTGTGTGTGTGTGTGTGTGTGTGTGTGTGTGTCCATGGTTAGCGGGTTGGAGAGGTACCTGCGACGCTTCCACCCGTTCGGTATTCCAAGGGGGTGATGCCTTGTAAGAAACACACACACACACACACGTGTGCACGCACACACACACAGCACGTCCACCGGCAGAAGCTGCTGCATTAACAAAAAAAAAAAGACAAAAAAAAACAAAGAAAAATTTGACCCAATTAAGGAGAAACCCTTTGACGTAAATGAGCCGCCCGCCGGCGGACGGTGGTCATTCCTCCTTGGCTTTGCAGAGAATTCCGGGGTGGGCCTCAGCTCCCTGTCTTTCTCACTGTCTGTTTCTTTCTTTTAAAAAAAAAAAAATTTTTTTTAAATTTATTTCAGAGAGGAAGGGAGAGAGAGATGGAAACAGCCGTGACGAGAGAGAATCACGGACCGGCTGCCTCCTGCACGCCCCCTCCTGGGGATCGAGCCCGCAAACCCGGGCCTGTGCCCTTGACCGGGAATCGAACCCTGACCTCCTGGCTCCTAGGTCGACGCCCCACCACGGAGCCGCGCCGGCCGGGTTCATTGTGTGTTTCTTTACCAGACCGCCCAGTGCCGGGGTCTTAGGTGCTTGGCGCAGCTGGCGTTGGGACATCACTTCTCCGGCGGCCTCCCTAACACACTGGCGTTTCCACCCGTCTCCCCGCAACGAGCTGGTCGGCAACCCGTCATAGGGAGGTGCCTTTTCGGGTTGGCGCTCCGTCCAGAGGGGGGCCACCTGCGGGTCGGAATGGCAGAGGTTATGTCTGCGTCGTTCCAGATGTCGACGGTTTGACATCTGGGGTGGATTCCTGTGGGGATCCATGGAAGTATTCGAAAAGAGCCCGGCTGGTGCGGCTCAGGGGCTTGAGCGTGTCAACCCCCATGAACCAGGAGGTCACGGCTGGATTCCCGGTCACGGGCGCATGCCGGGGTGGTGGGTTCGATCTCCCGTAGGGGGCGTGCGGGGGGGGGGCAGCTGATCCATGATTCTCTCTCTTCGTGGATGTCTCTCTCTTTCTCTCTCCCCCTCCCTCTCCCTTCCTCTCTGAAATCGATAAAAATATACACAGTTTTTCACAAAGGTAAGGACTTCTGGTTCTAGCTAAGGAGGCATGGAGAACAGGGTCCCGTTCCCACCCGAACGCACCGATGAGAATGTCTCCGGAAATGTTATTCATCATAGCCCCACACCAGATGGAACCCATCTGCCCATCAGTAAGACAGTGGAATGGTTCTATGTTGTTCAAATGGAATATTACAGGGCAGTTAGAGGCCTGGTGCAAGAATTCGTGCACCGGTGGGGTCCCTCGGCCTGGCCTGCGGGATCGGGCTGAAACCGGCTCTCCGACATCCCCCGGGGGGGTCCTGGATGGCGAGAGGGTGCAGGCCAGGCCGAGGGACCCCACCGGTGCATGACTGGGGCCGGGGAGGGACGCGGGAGGGCTCCAGGGCGTGTCCGGCCTGTTTTACTCAGTCCCGATCGGCCGGACCCCAGCAGCAAGCTAACCTACGGGTCAGAGCGTCTGCCTCCTGGTGGTCAGTGCACGTCATAGCGACTGGTCGACCAGTCGACTGTCTGCCCCCTGGTGGTCAGTGCACGTCATAGCGACTGGTCGACCAGTCGACTGTCTGCCCCCTGGTGGTCAGTGCACGTCATAGCGAGCTGTTCAGCGGCCTTAGCATGTCATTAGCATATTACGCTCTGATTGGTTGAACGGCCGGCCGGTCGACCAGACACTTAGCGTATTAGGCTTTTATTCTGTAGGATGAAGAGTGTGCCAGGGCTGACGCGGACCAGCAGTATGAGGCACGGATACGTGGAACAGACCAACAGCTGCCAGAATGGAGGTGGGAGGAGGGGGAGGACTGGATAGAAGCAGCTGAAGAGACTAGCTAAAGAACGGATACGCACACCCCCTGGACACAGACAACAGTGGCGTGCAGGCCCGAGAGAGAGGGTGAGGGGCTGGGTGGAGGTGGGCATAAGGGGGCGTGGGGGACCCCTGTCATAGCATCAACAATAAAAATGAAAAAGAAAAGAATCTGGCTGCATATCCCGCGTAGGACATGGATGCAAATGGAGCCGGACAGGAGCATGCAGGTCACGATGGCAATTTTAGG
This sequence comes from Corynorhinus townsendii, assembly GCA_026230045.1. NCBI lineage: Eukaryota > Metazoa > Chordata > Mammalia > Chiroptera > Vespertilionidae > Corynorhinus > Corynorhinus townsendii. The sequence continues at coordinate 1,536,662 of JAPDVU010000016.1, forward strand.
AGTTTTTTGAGAACATGCAGCATCTGCCCTGGGAATCAAAGCAGGGGGTTGGCTCCTGCCCAACCGGTGTGGCTCCGTGGATAGAGCGTCGGCCTGCGGACGGAAGGGTCCCGGGTTCGATTCCCGGTCAAGGGCATGGACCTGGGTGGCGGGCACATCCCCAGGAAGGGGGTGTGCAGGAGGCAGCTGATGGATGTTTCTCTCTCATGGATGTTTCTAACGCTCTATCCCTCTCCCTTCCTCTCGGTAAAAAAAAAAATCAATAAAACATATTTAAAAAAAAAAAAAGGGTTGCCTTCAGCTAATCTCTGCACCTTGGGGGACTGGTGGCCGGTTGCCTGCTATGATGAAGCATTCGCATGGAAACATGTAGATTTTACTCAAAAAAAGGAAAAAAATCACCCCACCCCCACCCCCGGTATCTCAGTGCCCTCTTCTGATTGCATTGATAAAGGGTCAGCCATGCCTTGGCGGGTGTGGCTCAGTGGTTAGGGTGTTGGCCCGAGCGGGAGGCAACCAATCAATGTCTCTAACACATGGATTTTCTCCCTCTCTCTCTCTCTCTCTCCTCTCCCCACTTCCTGTCCCTTCCACTCTCTCTAAAAATCAATGGGACAAAAACATCCCCCACTCTTCAGGTGGCGATTAAAAAAATAATAGAAGCCCTGGCCGGTGCGGCTCCATGGATAGAGCGTCAGCCCGCAGACGGAAGGGTCCCGGGTTCGATTCCCGGTCAAGGGCAGGTGCCCAGGTGGCAGGCTCGATCCCCAGCAGGGGGCGTGCGGGAGGCGGCCGGTCCATGATTCTCTGTCATCATGGACGTTTCTCTCTCTCTCTCCCTCTCCCTTCCTCTCTGAAGGCAATAAAAATACATTTTTTAAAAAATAATAAATGTTTTAAAAAGGATAAGTCATTATTGGTACATGAGTGAATGTCAAATAACAGGTTTGCTTCCTCCAAGCACACGCCCCACAGGGGGGCCATTTGGTTTTTAAGGGGGAGGCCATTCAAGAATGAGCAATTAAAAGCGAATATTTTTGCATTTCTTATGGTTCTAGAGGCGTCATATACAGTGTATAAACGTATACTGTGACCTATGGATGCATTTCAGTTTTCTATGGCCCATGTTCAAACTTTGTTATTTTTTTCCCTATCGCTTCATATTATGATTACGAGAGGCCCGATGCACGGAGACTCATGCAAGCACGGGCTTTCCTTCCCCTGATTGCCACCACCACCTTCGCTCCGGCCCGGAGCGGCCTTTCCGCCTTCCCACGCTGCCCAGAGGTCCGGAGCTGCTGGGGCGGTGCGGAACACCTGCCCCCCTGCGTATGCAAATGAACCCGCCATCTTTGTTGGGCTCATTTGCATGGTCGCCCCTGATTGGCTGGTGGGCGTCGCGGAGGTGCGGTCAATTTGCATCTTTCTCTCTTATTCGTGTAGATTCTTGTAACCGTGTCTTGCTGATGGCTTCCTCGGGACTTCCACGGTCCTTGCGTCCTTTCCTTTTTCTCCTGCATGGATGCCGTGTCCTTCGGAAGCGTGTGCAGAACACGTGGACGGCCTTGTTGGCTTCCTCCACGTGAACTGGAGTTCGCTTTTTGAAGAATAAGAATTCTATGCCCTGGCCGGGTTGGCTCCGTGGACGGGGAGCTTCAGCCTGCAGACTGAAGGGTCCCAGGTTCGATTCCCGATCCAGGGCCCATGCCCGGGTGGCAGGCTCGATCCCCAGGAGGGGGGCGTGCAGGAGGCAGCCGATCCAGGATTCTCTCTCCTCCTGGATGTGTCTATCTCTCTCCCTCTCCCTTCCTCTGTGAAAGCAATAAAAATGTATTTTTTATAAAAAATTCACGGGGGTGGGGGGGGCATCAGGATTTTAGAGATGCTTGGGGGGACGTGGCCAAGACGAGGTGGGGAACCACTGCCTCAGGTCCTCGTGGTGCCTCCTCTGAGCCGGCTCAAGGGCTGGACCATCAGGCAGTCACCACTGGGTGTTTGCAAAGAGCAGTTTCTCAGGCCTTCCAAGCGGGGAAACGCCAGGCCCTTCCCATTACAGCTGCCCCTGCCCCAGGGGGAAGGCTAATGCATCCATGCAGATGGGCGGGGGAGGGGGAGGGGGAGGGGAGCAATTACGCGCTCGCCCGGCGTGGCCTTTACGGCAGGAACACACTCCATCTTCGTCACGGATTGACCTCCGGACACGCATGTACCTCGCACGGCTGATTTGCTTTATTCACTGCTGGGGCCTTGCTCTCCGGGGGGATGGTCACTCACCCCCAAGCAAGGACCGCCTGCTGTCCGTCTTGTTCTGATTCCTGACACCGTGGTTTACAAGGATCGATTCCTTTCTTTTAAAAAAAAAACCAACTACTAGTCGATAGTGTCGTTTTTTTTTTTGCAAATGGACAAAAATAAATAAGTAAATAAATAAACCCCTGCAGGTCCCTTCAGTGGCTGGAGTGTCAGCCGAAAAGGAAGCTGCGTCTTCATTTGCATCCGAAAGTAGCTCTCGCTTCCTGGGTCAACAGCGCCCTGTGCCAGGGGGCGAGTGAAGCCGTGTAGACGAAGCCCCGTGTCCCATCCGCGACGCTGGCTCTGCCCCGCGCCCTCGTGGGCTGGCTGGGTGAGCGACAAGGACCATTTAGACCGGCCTTGCGTGTGTCCCTGGGAGCCGACAGAGACGGACTCAGCCCTGACCGGCGCTGTCTCGTGTTAGGCTGCAGGGACAGCGGAGAAGGCACTCAGGACCCTCTCCAGGAGAGCTCTTTATTATTTTACGAGAGGCCCGGTGCATGACATGCGGGGTGGGGGGGGTGGGTGTCCCTCAGCCCGGCCTGCACCCTCTCCGATCTGAGACCCCTCGGGGGATGTCCCGCCGGGATCGGGCCTAAACCGGCGGTGGGACATCCCTCTCAGAATCCGGGATGGCTGGCTCTTAACAGTGCGCCTGCCTGGCTGCCAGATCGCCCCCCTAACTACTCCCTTGTCAGCATGATTGACAGCTAAGTGCTCCCCTGCTGGCCCGATCACCCCCAAATGCCCTCCCCTGCTGGCCTGGTTGCCCCTAACTGCCCTCCCCTGCAGGCCTGGTCCCCCCCCAACTGCCCTCCCCTGCAGGCCTGGTCCGCCCCCAAATGCCCTCCCCTGCAGGCCTAGTTGCCCCCAACTGCCCTCCCCTGCAGGCCTGGTCCCCATCCAACTGCCCTCCCCTGCAGGCCTGGTTGCCCCCAACTGCCCTCCCCTGCAGGCCTGGTCCCCCCCCAACTGCCCTCCCCTGCAGGCCTAGTTGCCCCCAACTGCCCTCCCCTGCAGGCCTGGTTGCCCCCAACTGCCCTCCCCGGCTGGCCTGGTCCCCCCCCCCCGCAACTGCCCTCCCCTGCCGATCATCTTGTGACAATGTGGGGGGGGGGGGGCGGCCATCTTGTGATGACATGGGGGTGACCACATTGTGACACAAGGGCATGAGGGTCCATTTGCATGTTACGTCTTTATTACATGGGCTTTTATTTTTAGGTATATTTTACCAGAGGCCTGGTGCACGGATTTGTGCACATTGAAAGGAAATTAATGAGAAGAAATATTTTAGAGGCCGGGGAGGAACCTCGGGAGATAGGCCAGCTGGGGAGGGACCGTGGGAGGGCTGGGACCGTGCCTCTCCGTAAAGTCGCGGCAGCAGGAAAAGATGCGGAGAAAGGCCGCGGGGGTGGTTAAGGGTCCAGAGCTGGGGTTTCACGCACCGAGCCTCGAGGGAGCAATGGGATTCCGCCTGCAGAGGCACAGAGACCCGGACCCCACATCCCAGCTCAGCACGCCGACGCCCCCTTTCCCTGACCTCCAGAACGAGGGGGGGTTCAGACGGACAGAGAGAGGAGACGTTAACCCCGCCCGCTGCGCGGGCAGACACTGTCACCCAGAAAGCCGCAGGCCCACTGCAAAGATTAAAAAATAATAATAATAAAATAAAACCTTTTCGCCCTGACCGGTGTGGCTCAGTGGCTAGAGCGTCGGCCTGTAGACCGAAGAGCGCTCACCCGTGAGGAGAGAGAATCAGGGACCGCCTGCCTCCTGCACGCCCCCTCCTGGGGATGGAGCCCGCAATCCGGGCCTGGGCCCTTGACCGGAATCGAACCCGGGACCCATCAGCCTGCAGGCGGACGCTCTATCCACTGAGCCACACCGGCCAGGGCTGTCTTGTGTGCTTAATGCCCTTCATGAGCCACGGAAAAGGCAAATGGAAATTCACAAGAAATCGAAAAAGCACTTGCTACGCTGTCCATCGTGCTTCTCTTTCTACATTCAGTTCTCCTACCGATGAAATGTATTATTTATTAAAGGGTCATCACAGGGTCAGGCCACGGGGGCTCGGTGGTGGAGCGTCGAGCTATGAACCAAGAAGGTCAAGGTTCATTCGATGCCCGGTCAAGGGCACAGGCCTATGTGATGGGCTCGATCCCCAGGAGGGGGCGTGCAGGAGGCAGCCGATCTGTGATTCTCTCTCTCTGAATGCTTCTGTCTCTCTCTCCCCCTCTCCCTGCCTCTCTGCAATCCATAAATATATATAATTTTTTTAAAAAAAGAGTAATACTATAAACATTCATTTCAATGAGACTGAAAAAGGAAAGAAAAGATAAAAAAGATCACACCACATCCCAAACACGGGCAAAGATCTGCGTTCACAATCCGGAGAGAATTAACCGCAGATGGCTTATCCATCTGTCCGCATAATAGGCCTCGATCACCGGCCAGGCCGAGGGACCCCACCCCTGCACGCATGTGTGCACCAGGCCTCTGGTAGACAGAGAAAATATTCCTCTTTACTGCAGATGGAAGAAACGAAGGAATAAAGCAAGCGGCTGCCCATACCTCTTAGGCTGGCCATCGTACAACGCGGGGTCACCCCCTCCGTGTGGACAGAGGGCCAGGTCAAGGTTGGGGGGGGGGGTCCCGGGTTTACGGAGCCCCTCCTTCTGGTCATTCTGCGGGCCCGGGAATGGCGTAGGCAAGAGCCGGCTTGGCCGGGGACGGGGCGGGGAATGTGGCCATTTATCCACAAGTCAACAGCAAGGACTTAAAGCCGAGCTTCCTCTACGCAGCGAAGCTCTCATTTAGCACGGAAGGTCAGATAAGAGCTTCCCAGACAAGAAAAAGCGAAAGGAGTTCATCACTGCCAAACCAGGATGACATGAAATGTTGCAGGATTATTCTCTCAGAAGAGGAAGAAGAAAAAGAAGAGAAAAAAAAAATGGCCATGAAGACAGATCGATCAACAACTGAATCTAAAAATCAAAATAAACGAACAAGAAGTCTAATGCACGGAATAAACGCTATATAATAAAAGCCTAATATGCTAAGTGTCTGGTCATCTGGTCGGCTGTTCAGCCAATCCAAGTGTGATATGCTAATGAGCTGCTAAGGCCGGTCAACCGCTCGCGATGACGTGCACTGACCACCAGGGGGCAGACAGTCGACCGGTCGACCAGTTGCTATGACGGGCACTGACCACCAGGGGGCAGACAGTCGACCGGTCGACCAGTTGCTATGACGGGCACTGACCACCAGGGGGCAGACGCTCTGACCAGGAGGTTAGCTTGTTGCTTGGGTCCGGCCGATCGGGACTGAGCGAGACGGGCCGGACATGCCCTGGAGCCCTCCCATGATTCCTCCCCAACTGGCCAACCTCCCACGTCCCTCCTGGGCCCTGACCGTGCACCGGTGGGGTCCCTCGGCCTGGCCTGCACCCTCTCGCCATCCGGGACCCCTCGGGAGGATGTCAGAGAGCTGGTTTCGGCCCGATCCCACAGGCCAGGCCGAGGGACCCCACGGGTGCGTGGATTCACCCACTGGGCCTCTAGTTGGCTAATAAAATAGAACCAGAGGCATGGAAACATAGAACAGACTGACGATTCTCGGAGGGGAGGAGGGTAAGGGGGGGCCAGGAAGCGATTAAGCCTGTGGAAGCAGACAACGGGGTGGCGAATGCCCGGGGTGGGGCGGGAACCAGGTGGAGAGGGGTGTGGACGGGGGGAAAAAAAGGGCCACAGGCTAAGCAGTGATGGAGGGGAGTCACCTCCTAGGCCCACAAGGTCACTGCCAAGGTCAACCTTTCCCTTAACGGAGCCCGTCTGTCTTTTTTGCATCTAGGATAACACCCCCTTGAAATGTCTGGGTGACTGTTAACGTCCCTTTTTCCGGGTTGAGTGTGGACCTAGGAACCAGGAGGTCACGGTGTGATTCCCGGTCAGGGCCCGTGCCCGGGTTGTGGGCTCCATCCCCAGTAGGGGGCGTGCAGGAGGCAGCCGGTCCATGATTCTCTCTCATCATTCATGTTTCTCTCTCTCTCTCTCTCTCCTTCTCCCTTCCTCTCTGAAATCAATAAAGAAATATATATATATATATTTTTTAAAAGGCTAATATGCAAATGGTCCCCTCGACCAGGAGTTCGACCAGTGGGCAGGCTGGCCAACCGCCCATGTCCCCTCCTCCTGGCCAGGCTGGCCGGACCCCACCCATGCACGAATTCATGCACCGGGCCTCTAATACACACACACACACACACACACACACACATATACACACACATGTATGTATACACACACACACACACGCTAAGTGGCCAGATTATTATGCGTTCAGAGATCATCGTCATCTGGCCACCCCGTGTACGTGGCACTCAAAGGAAGAGAGGTCGGGGGTCACATGCAATGCCGTGGGGATGGATGAGGGAGGCGGGAGAACGCAACGCGAGAGGCCTCTGGGATTGGATGAAAAGTGAGATGACAGACAGACCCACGCTGCTTACACGTCAGGGGGTGCAGGATCCTTAACCGTCAGCAGTTGACGCCGTCAGGATGAGGGGGTTTGGGGTCTCCCCAGGACCGTGCCTGTGCTGTGAGGGTCGGCAAAAAGGACGTTCCAATGAAATGGTAGCGTAGATGCAGAAAGACGGCAGGCCGCGCTAGGGTCACACTGACCTTGTCTGGGACGGGTCGTCCCCTTGTTAACGCGTGTTGGTTAAAGTTTTAATTCCAGGCCGTCCTTGGTGGCTGCTTCGGTCTCTGCGTCTGCAAGGCCGCCCCACGCGGGCCTCTCCCGAGCTGGCCAGGTTAGCACGCGGCCCCGCTCCGATGTGGTTTCTGGCCACGGGCTGTCTTTCCGGGCGCACTTGGCGGCCGTCCTTCTGGGTGAGGCTTCAGAGATAAATCCGGGGACGTTTATTGCCTGGAAAAGGACTTTTTTGTCGGGGAGACGTCAATGACTCTCGGGCGGGCGGGCGGGCGGGAGGCCACGGGCTCCCCGACGCGTCTCCCATGAATCCATAGGTGACGGATGCCGGTGGGCCCCGCAGGAAATGAATGGGTGGGACCGCTGGGAGCCGCTCTCTTGCGGAGTCCGTGTGTGTGTGTGTGTGTGTGTGTGTGTGTGTGTGTGAGACAGGATTGATGATCCCAGCCGTCCGTCCGTCCGTCCATCCGGCTGGCCGTTGGGCCTGGGGGGCATCCAACACCCAACCGTCCACGGCCCGGCAGCTTCGAACAAATGAACCTGCCGATTTGGGTCCCACGTTTTTTTGTGGGGTATTTTTTTGGTGGCAGCAATTTAAAAAAAAAAAAAAAATCCGTCGGACGTTGCTTCCGGAGGCCAGCGGGGATGACCCGGCAGTGCGACGCTTCGCCGGGCTCCAGCCCACAGGGGTGGGTACCGTTCAAGGCGATGGCAGTCTAGGCCCTGGCCAGGTTTGCTCGGTGGTTAGAGCATCGGGGCCGCGGACCGGAGGGATTCAGATTTGATTTCTGGACAAGGAGGCACCTTCATTCCCTGGCCCTGGTCCGGGCTCCGTGGGGAGGCGACCGATCCGTGCGTCTCTCTCACATCCATGTTTCTCTGATTTTTTTTTTTTATATCTCCCACTCCCTGCCTCCCTGAAATCAATCTGTCCTAATAAAAGGGTAATAGGCTAATTAGACCAGACATCTTCCAGACATCCTTCCAGATGTCCCTCCAGACAAAGCCATGGTGGCAGTGGCCAAGGCAGAGGTGGTTAGGGGTGATCAGGCTGGCAGGGGAGAGCTGTTAGGGGTGATCAGGCAGGCAGGGGAGGGCAGTTAGGGGCGATCAGGCCCACAGGCTAGGGCAGTTAGGGGTGATCAGGCTGGCAGGGGAGGGTAGTTAGGGGCGATCAGGCAGGCAGGGGAGGGCAGTTAGGGACGATCCTGCCAGGAGGGGAGGGCAGTTAGAGGCGATCAGCCCTGCAGGCTAGGGGAGTTAGGGGTGATCAGGCTGGCAGGCAGGTGAGTGGTTAGGAGCCAACAGGCCTAAACCAGCAATCCGACATCCCCCAAGGGGTCCCAGATGAGAGAGGGTACAGGCCGGCCTGAGGGACGCCCTCCCCCCCCCTCGCCGCCCCCGTGCACAAATTCCTTGCACCGGGCCTCTAGTAAGAATATATTTTTTAAAAAGACGTGAGTGCAGGAAGGATTTATTCCTGAAAAGCCATCAAAATATCATTAAAAAGTTGCCAGAGGGGGCATCTCATCACTGGCTTTATTGGAAACTGCATGAGGTCTAATGGCCCAAAAGCAAGAGAGAGGGGTGGTGTGTGTGGGGGGGAGAGAGAGAGAGAGAGAGAGAGAGAGAGAGAGAGAGAGAGAGAGAGAGATCCCTCCGTGGGACATCACACAGCGGAAAGGGAGGGTGTGTCACTGTGATTAGACCCGACAGGTCCAGCGGGGGGGAGGGCCTCAACACGAGTGTGGGCCATGAGCCTGCCCGCCTAACCCTGAGAGGTCTTCCCGGCCCTGGGGTGTAAGGGGCAACCAACATTTGGGGGGTGCCCGGTCCTTGTGAAATCGGGGTGACCGGTCCCCCATCGCCGGCAGTGATTTGTGCCTCGGACACTGACCCATACGTCCACGTACGCCTTCAGCGCAAATCTCACATGTCCTGTGTGTGACGTGAGCGGTTTGGGTGCTTCCCCCCCCCCCACCTGCCCCTCCCTCGGAGTGTCTTACCTCAGTCGAGGGAATCATGATCGAACTAGAGGCCCGGTGCACGAAATTCGTGCCCAGGTAGGGTCCCTAGTTCTGGCCCCGGCGATCAGGGCCGATCGGGGCTGCCGTCCAGGGCCTGCCTTCATTCCACGCCGCCTCCTGGTGGTCCGCGCACATCGCAGCGAGCAACGGAACGCCCGGTCTCCCGGTCGAACTCCCGCGGGGACACTCTGCGTATTCGTCTCTGACGTACATAGATTACCTTGACCCAGCCCTGGCCGGCGTGGCTCAGTGGCTAGAGCGTCTGCCTACGGGCTGAAGGGTCCCGGGTTCGAGTCCCGTTCAGGGCACACGCACGGGTTGCGGGCTCGATCCCCAGTTGGGGGCGTGCGGGAGGCAGCCGATCCGTGATTCTCCCTCCTCGTGGATGTTTCTCTCGTCCTCTCCCTCTCCCTGCCTCTCTGAAATCAATAAACATATATTTTTTTTTAAAAATGACTTTGACCGACTCCTCCCACTCTCTCTCTCTGTCCTGAGCCCCCACCCTCCTTGTCCGTCTGTGAGTGGGAGGAAGTCACAAGACAAGAAACCGAGCTTCACCTTGGGGGAGCATTTGGTGTCTGCATAGACTGGACGGTAGACGGGAATCTACATGAATAAAAGAGTTAAGATGCAAATTGACCGTACCTTCGTGACGCCTGCCAGCCAATCAGGAGTGAGTATGCCAATGAACCCAACAAAGATGGTGGGTTCCTTTGCATACACAGGCACCAAGTGGCCGGGGGTGGGGCGGGATACTTTCATCATCGCCATGGTGATGACGCAGGTGTTCCGCACCACCTCAGCTGCTCTAGGCCTCTGGGCAGCGTGGGAAGGCGGAAAGGTGGCTCCAGGCTGGAGCGAAAAGGTGACTCCGGACGGCGCAAAGGCAGTGCCGGCAGCCAGGGGAAGGAAGGCCCATTCTTGCACGAATCTTCATGCATCGGGCCTCTAGTAAGGATATAATAATGCCTTCTGTCCCAGCATCCTTCAAGTTTTAATAGTAGGCCTTATTTTTTTAATATATTTTTATTGATTTCAGAGAGGAAGGGAGAAGGAGAGAGAGATGGAAAACGTCCATGATGAGAGAGAACCGTAGATCAGCTGCCTCCTGCACGCCCCCTACTGGGGATGGAGCCCGCAACCCGGGCATGTGCCCTTGACCAGGAATCGAACCCGGCACCTCTTGATTCATGGGTGGAGACGCCCTCCCCTCTCTTTCCGAGTATTTTTTAGGTCTTTTCTTTCTGGAGAGAGCAGTCGGGGAACATTCGTTCACTCTCCCTGTAATTTTCTCATTCTCTAATAAAACCCAACAAGCAATAGAGCAATTTCCTGTTCCCAGAGCAATTAGTGGCCCATTAATTTTTAACCTCCCTTTCTGCACACGTCCAAGTGCCGTTGTGTTGTTGTTGGTTTGTTTTTATTTTTTAATCCAAAGTCTAAATATTTGCCCTGTGTCTCTCGTCTCTGGAAAGTCCAGGCTCTTGATGTCTCGTGCCTGCATCATCACCAAAGGTTAGTGACAGAACAAATAGACAAACGGGAGAGGGGTGTCTGTGGGGCCCCAGGGGGGGGTGTCTGTGGGGCCCCAGGGCACCTCATTAGTGGGGGAAACAGAACTGTCGGGTGTGTTCCTACGTATCCACCGACTCGGTCTGACATCGGCACAGACCGTCACTCTGCTTGGAAGATGAGGCGTTCATGGACTAGTCCTGCGTGCCAATGTCTCGTCCAGCTTTGTGAGCACTGTGTCTGCTATAGCATTCATTCCTCTATGGAATCGGGTGGCCTTCTGGACTCTGAATGTTGCTGGCTCGCCCTCCACGGGGCACCTCTAGTCTCAGAAGTTCCCTCCCACACACACCAATATACCTCCTTTTTATAGCTACCATCACAGCTGGGGTCTTAGAGGATCTCCTTATCTCTCTTCCCTCCCTCCCTCCCTTCCATTTCTCCACCAATATCCTATATAATAAAAGCCGAATATGCTACGTGTCCGGTCCTCCATTCATCCAATCAAAGCGTCATATGCTAATGACATGCTAAGGCTGCTCAACCACTCGCAATGATGTGCACTGACCACCAGGGGGCAGACAGTCGACTGGTCGACCAGATGACTGTCTGCCCCCTTGGTGGTCACTGCACGTCATCGCGAGCGGTTGACGGCCTTAGCGTATCGTTAGCATATGACGCTCTGATTGGTTGATGGGACAACCGGACACGTGGCCTATCAGGCTTTTATTACGGAGGATAATGAAGTCGGTATTTTAAACGCTATGCAATGCCTCTCTGAGACCTGCGGCTGGTACCTTGCTCATTGCTTATGCAGATTCATTCTCTAAAGATTGTGTTGATCTTGTACCAATCACTTGTACGCCGTCTCCCTTTTGTTGGGGTGACAATGTCTGTTTTCCCGTCGGAACGGGGCTGGGTAGCTTCAGACGTGGGTGTCTCCGCCCTAATTGCCTACGTGTGTGTGTGTGCGTGTCTGTGGGCCCCAGCCATAGAAGCAGACGGGTTTCTGCGTTCAAGTGCAAGAGCCCGCGCGTGACCGCTTAGGGCAGAGGTCGGGTGGCTCGCGAACCAGCCGCGGCTTGCCGCTCTGTTGACCGATGAGTTTGCCGACCCCTGGGATCGGGGCTTAATCACAAGGAACAACAATGGCCTGTAATTATTGGGACCGAGAGTCTAGGTCAGTGGTCGGCAAACTCATCAGTCAACAGAGCGGCAAACCGCGGCTCGCGAGCCGCATGTGGCTTTGTTTTTAATATTTTTTTAAATATATTTTTAATGTATTTTTACTCATTTCAGAGAAGACGGGAGAGAGAGGGAGACACATCAATGATGAGAGAGAATCATCGATCGGCTGCCTCCTCGATGGCACGCCCCACGTTGGGGATAAAGCCCGCAACCCCAGGCACGTTCCCTTCCCGAGAATCGGTCGACGCTCAACCACTGAGCCACGCCAGTGGGGTGGCCCTGGCTTTTTATCACTTTGATGGACAGGGGTGGGGGGGTGGGGACAGGAAAGGGGCATGTCTGTAACACTCCCAACAATATCGATATTTTTTAAAACCCATCACGCGGTCGCTTTACCGACCTCGCCGTCTCCCCCACCAAGGACGCCGCGGTGAAACTGAAGAAAATACACAGGTTGGGGATGCTGCTTTTGCTTCTCGCTATCAACCGTGTGTTTGTTTTTCTTCTCTTGTGGCATCCGCAGGGGGGCGTCACTTCACTTCAGCATTGCTTTTGCAACGTGAAAAGAAGAGCGGAATGACAGCCTCGCTTGGCGCGGGGCGGGGGGGTGCGGGGGGGAGAGAGGGGAAGCAAAGTTGGAGGCGAACCCAGCACTCACAGATGGCACGCTCGCTTGCTCTTCACTGAGCGCTCGCTCGTTTCAAAGGCGCGAGCGTGAGGCGGGGTGTCTCCGGGGCTGGTGAGCAGCCACTTTCCGGCATCGCTGTGCTTACCTCCTTTCTGCGCCGAGAACAGGGCTCCTTTGTGGATAGTCACTCTCCCACACTTAATGGTCAATAAGCGGCTCCTTTTCAGAGGAAAAAAAAAATAATAATAATCTCCGTGTCTGGCAAGAGCTGTTCTCATGAGGACCGGCCGTCTGGGGGGGAGTGCATGTGGGGAGGAGTTGCGTGTCGTTGGGGGTGAGGTTGGGAGCCCATCGAAGTCAAGTGCTGAGTACTGGGACTCGGTGCCCGGTGTTCTAAGGAGGACGGGGGTGATTGGGGGAGAGGAACGAACGCCGTCGGAGGCAGGGAGAAGAGCTGGAAATGAGGGCGGGGATCCAGCGAGGGTGACAGCTGGCGGGGATGGGCTCCAAGCCGGGGCCCGTGCACGTGGACAGGGGGCAGCAGGGTCGAGGCTAAGCAAAGAAGGGAGGGTGTCAAATCGACTCCGGCGGTTCATTTATCAAAAAATGGTGGTGCTGGTGGGTGGGGGGGGTCCTGACCAGTGTGGCTCAGTGGATGGAGCGTCGGCCTGGGGACTGAAGGGTCCCAGGTTCGATTCCCGTCAAGGGCATGGACCTGGGTGGCAGGCACATCCCCAGGTGGAGGTGTACAGGAGGCAGCTGATGGATGTTTCTCTCTCATCGATGTTTCTCACTCTCTCTCCCTCTTCCGTCCTCTCTGTGTAAAAAAAAATCAATAAAATATGTTTTTTTAAATGGTGGGGGTTAGTGAAGAAGAGGAATCAATGACAGACCCCGTGTTCCCACACCCCCCCCCCCCATTTAGGTGCTTCTTTCTGGCTAGAGAACACAGTTTGGAGAACAGGGAATAGGTATGAAGCAACACGTGTATTTTTCAAAACTATATTGTTACTGATTTCAGAGAGGAAGGGAGAGGCGGGGACAGAGAGAGAAACATCCACGATGAGAGAGAATCATAGATCAGCTGCCTCCTGCACGCTCCCCACTGGGGATCGCAACCCGGGCATGTGGTCAGTCCATATGGACATCCCACATAGTAAAAGACTAGTATGCTAAGTGTCCGCGCATCCGGTCGGCCGTTCAACCAATCAAAGCGTCATAGGCTAATGATACGCTAAGGCCGCTCCACCGGTTCCCTAGGACCTGCACTGACCCCCAGGGGGCAGACGCCCTGACCAGGTAGGTTAGCTTGCTGCTGAGGTCCAGCTGATGGGGACTGAGTGTGATGGGCCGGACACGCCCTGGAGCCCTCCCGCGTCCCTCCCCGGCCCCGATCGCGCACCGGTGGGGTCCCTCGGCCTGGCCTGTGCCCTGTCATGATCCAGAACCCCTCAGGGGATGTCAGAGAGTCGGTTTCGGCCCGATCCCACAGGCCAGGCCTGAGGGACTCCTCTGGTGCATGAATTGGTGCACGGGGCCTCTAATAAAACTACACGTAAAAGAGAAGAAGGTAAAGTTGGTAGAGTGTTCTCGTATTGCCGGGGATCAGGTGGAAAGCTGGGGGTTGGGTCCGAGGCGTGCGACCACTCGGACGTAATGATCCACTCCGATGGGATACGCAGGGCGTCAGTCGAACAGCAGAACCCATCCGTCAGACGCGGACACACCACCTTGAGACGCAGCATGCCGTCAGCAATGCTAACGCTCGACTTTATCTTGGACACGATGGAAAATCCGCACCAGAAATCGTCTCACTGCCAACAAACTGTCCCATTTCTGTGTCGTGAAACACACTCTAGCTCATAAATAACACATGGCAAATTAGGAAAAAAAAAATATACATATATATATATATATATATATCTTGGCCTTAATTTATTCCCTCAACTGGGCTTCCACATCCCCCACGCCGTTTCTCTTCGAATTAATTCGATGGTTTGTTTATAAAGCAGCACGCCGGCCCCGAGTAATGGAACCCGTTTAGCAGTAAGTCGGTAAACGGTCCACGCGGCTGTGGACTAATGTGGTGGGGACCCGTCAGAAGCGAAGGATGCGAGGTGCCCCCTGAGAGAAGTTTCGGGGGGGGGGGGGTGGCGTCGGCGGCATCAAACCCTGCACCCGTGAATCAGGAACGCGCGCTGGTGTATGGGCCTTGGGACGCCTCTGCCTGCCTGCCTGATTGCCCCTAACTGCTTGCCTGCCTGCCTGATCACCCCTAACCCCTCTGCCTGCCTACCTGATCACCCCTAACCACTGGCCTGCCTACCTGATCACCCCTAACCGCTGGCCTGCCTATCTGATCTCCCCTAACCCCTCTGCCTGCCTGCCTGATTGCCCCTAACCACTAGCCTGCCTACCTGATCACCCCTAATTGCTTGCCTGCCTACCTGATCACCCCTAACCGCTGGCCTGCCTACCTGATCACCCCTAACCGCTGGCCTGCCTACCTGATCATCCCTAACCGCTGGCCTGCCTACCTGATCACCACTAACCGCTGGCCTGCATACCTGATCACCCCTAACCGCTGGCCTGCCTACCTGATCACCCCTAACCGCTAGCCTGCCTACCTGATCACCCCTAACCACTGGCCTGCCTACCTGATTGCCCCTATCCGCTTGCTTGGGGGGGCAGGGCCAGCACTGACTTCCGGTTGGTCAGCCTCTGGTCATTACTGGTCGTTACGACCCAGGGTTTTTATATATTAGGATTTTTTCATTAGTTTAGCTCCTCCTCTTTCTTTCTTTCTGAGCTGCAGAGCAAACCCCAAAATAACCACCACATCGGACTTAGCTCGGATGCTTTTGCTTCTCGTACTCAGACTCCTTTTGCTATGTTTATTTCTCGTGGGCTGTTTCTTTAAATCCTGTCAGTGTACGTATCCCCGGAAGTGCCCTCCATTTTCCTTCCAAAGGGGACGGTGGCCCCGTGGGAAGCGTTCTCACCTTCATGGGGAGAGACTGCCCCTGCAAAAGGGAGGTCTGGGCCTTGGAGGAAGAATGCCGAGCGCTCTCCCACAGAGGAAAGTGTCTGCCCCACAGCGGACAGATCGCAAAGCCACGGAGGTGAGTAGACATTAAAATTCAGGGAAGAATAAATTATAAACATTGAGGGGGGAACACCGACCATTTGGCCAATGCTCAAGATATTTCTAACTACATAGTATTCTCTCTACCTTAATCTATATACAGAAAAGCCTAATGGGCTAAGTGTCCGACCGTCCGTTTGACCGTCCGGCCAGTCACTATGACGTGCACTGACCACCAGGGGGCAGACGCTCTGACCACCAAGGTTAGCTTGCTGCTGGGGTCCAGCTGAAATGGATTGGGCCAGATGGGCCAGACACACCCTGGAGCCCTCCCGCGTCCCTCCCCAGGCCCGACCGTGCGCCGGTGGGGTCCCTCGGCCTGGCCTGCACTCTCTCGCAATCCCAGACCCCTCGGGAATGTCAGAGAGTGGGTTTTGGCCCGATCCCGCAGGCCAGGCTGAGGGACCCCGCCGGTGCATGAGTTGGGCCTCTGTAGTTTAATGATTGTCAAGCTAAGACGCCCTCTCTCTCTCTCTCTCTCTTCCTCTCTCTTCCTCTCTCTTACTGTCTCTCTTTCTGTCTCTCTTTCTCTCCCTCTCTTTCTCTCTCTTCCTCTCTTTCTCTTTCTCCCTTCTCCTCCTCCTCCTCCTCCTCCTCCTCCTCCTCCTTCTTCTTCTCTCTCTCTCTCTCTCTCTCTCTCTCTCTCTCTCGCTCGCTCGCTCTCGCTCTCGCTCTCACTCTCTCATCTTTTCTTTTTCCCCCCTTACATCAGCTAACATCCCTTTCTGTCATCGGGACTGAGAACTCGATCCAAATCATAGCTACGTTCAACATATCACACACGGTGAGTTGGTTGAACATGAATGACTTCTAATTGATTTTTCATGGTGGTTAAACCTCTGGGATATTGTTATTATTACAAAACTGGTGTTTATTAAAGAACTAGTGGCCCGGTGCACGGATTTGTACACCTCAAAAGGAAACAAATTAAGAGAAATATTTTAATATCGCTCTTCGCCCTTTCTCTATAATAGAAGTGTCAGTGGTGAAAGGAAATTAGCAAAATGTATATGAAAATAATATATAACTTGGTTAATAAATAAACAATAACAACATGATACAACAATAACCCCAGGAGGTTGGCTGGCCGGGAGGGACCGCAGGAGGGCTCCAGAGAGTGTCTGGCCAGTCTCACCCAGTCCCCATCAGCTGGACCCCAGCAGCCAGCTAACCTACTGGTCAGAGCCTCTGCCCCCTGGTGGTCAGTGCATGTCATAGAAACTGGTCAACCAGTTGACTGTCTGCCCCCTGGTGGCCAGTGCATGTCATAGAAACTGGTCGACCAGCTGACTGTCTGCCCCCTAGTGGCCAGTGCGTGCCATAGAAACTGGTCGACCAGTTGACTGTCTGCCCCCTGGTGGCCAGTGCGTGCCATAGAAACTGGTTGACCAGCTGACTGGCCCCTGGTGGCCAGTGTGTGCCATAGAAACTGGTTGACCAGTTGACTGTCTGCCCCCTGGTGGCCAGTGCATGTCATAGAAACTGGTCGACCAGCTGACTGTCTGCCCCGTGGTGGCCAGTGCATGTCATAGCGACTGGTCAAATGGAGACAATTAGCATATGAGGCTTTTAGAGAGAGAGAGATTGTGGGAATCGCTGCAAATGTTCAAAATAAGAATCAGGACACCTTTACGGACGGAGATTCTTCCATCAGTGGCCCCGGATAGCAGAAGCCATCGCGATGTCTTTGACGTGTCCTGTGGGGAACAGCTGGCACGGTGTTCTCACCTCTGAGGCAGCCCCAGGAGCGTGGGGCGGGGCTGGGCGCTCCGTGGGAGACGGAATGAGGGCCATTCCAGAGGCAGGAGAGAGAGGAATTGATGAAAGAACAAATACGTTGCGACATGTCGCGAACAAGGCCTCCGAGACCTGGACCAGGGTGACGAGGCCGTCCCAGCTGCTCACAATGGAATCCGAAAGCCCTCCCCCCGCCTCCCCCGTGGGCATCGGCCATCCATCACGGTGCCCAGAATTGGGAAGCGATGCGGATGATGGATTAACGTTTGTACCTGGGCCCCGACCGCGGGTTTCTCTGCCAATGCCCGGGACGACGGCCACGTCAGGGGAAATGGATGGATCCCCAGGGCCGTGGTTCATCCTGCGGGGGGGGGTCTCCCCCCGATGTCCGGGTCCCGCCGGAGCTGTGGAAGGGGAGGTCTCGGGCCGGCGCTCATCTCATTGAGGATCGGGCCATGGGGAGGCACAGGCGTGGATGACAGGTGACCGCCGGCTGAGCGATCGCTCTTAGGGGCGGGGGGTCATGCTGTGTGTCTGGGGCGAGACAGCAGCCTCTTTTTGAGGATTGAGGTCCCAGTCGCCCCTGGAAACGCCGCCGGACTCGCTGTCAGCGCGTTGCCGGTGATGGATGATCAGAGAAGGCGCGCGGAAGTGCTGTCTGGCTCCTCGTCGTACAAACGGGTTGAAATCCAGGGGGGAAAGGACGGTGAGATGTTTAAAAGGATCTTGTGCGTGGACGACACCGGGGTCAAGTCCAAGAGGTCGCCGTCGGAGGATCCGGAAAGGACCATTGTTGCCCCGTCGGCGTGGCTCAGTGGTTGAACGTCGACCGGTAAACCGGGAGGTCGCGGGTAGAGGGTTCGATTGCAGTCAAGGGCACAGGCCCGGGTTGTGTGCTCGATGCCCAGGAGGGGGCGTGCAGGAGGCAGCCGATCCATGGTTCTCTCTCATCATTGATCTCTCTCTCTCTCTCTCTCTCCCCTTCTCCCTTCCGCTCTGAAATCAATAATAAAAAAAAGAAAAAAAAAAAACAAGATCAGATTACCTTTAAATTTTTTTTAATTAAAAAAAAAAAAGTTGAAAATGTCCAAGGCAGAAACACAATAGGCTACTCCTTCTGCTCATTGGATTGTGGCTCATGTATATTATAAAAAGGCAATATGCAAATTGACAGTAACAGTAGAATGACCGAGAACAACCCGTCGCTATGATGTGCACTGAACACCAGGGGGCAGACACTCAACGCGGGAGCTTCCCCCTGGTGGTCAGTGCGCCTCCACAGGGGGAGCGCCTCTCGGCCAGAAGCCGGCTCATAGTCGGACAAGAAGGGTGTCCAGCTAGCGGGGAGCGGGCCTCATCCGTTAGTCGGACATGGCCCGAGGGCTCCAAGGCTGCCAGAGGGACGTCTGACTGCCGGCTTAGGCCCGATCCCCCTGGGAGCAGGCCTCAGCCAGCAGGTGGACATCCCCCAAGGGGTCCTAGACTGTGAGAGAGTGCAGGATGGGCTGAGAGACCCCCCCACCCCCCGAGGGCACACGTGCACCGGGCCTCTAGTCTACCTGCACTAATAAAAGAGAAAGATGCAAATTGACCGTACCTTCCTGAGGCCCACCAAGCCAGTCAGGAGTGAGTATGCAAATCAACCCAACAAAGATGGCGAGTTAATTTGCATACACAGGTGCCGATTGGCTGGGGGTGGGGAAGGACACTTGCGTCATCATCACAGTTGAGCCCCAGCATCTCTGGGTCTCTGGGAAGTGTGGGAAGGTGGAAAGGGGGGGCTAGACCCAAGGCAGAAAGGTAACTCTGGCCAGAGAGAAGGAGGTGCCGGCAGCCAGGGGAAGGGAGGCCCATTCTTGCACGAATCTTCGTGCACCGGGCCTCTAGTCTCTCTCTATATAAAAGCTTAAGCTACGGTGACAACCAGATGACCGGACAACCGGCTGGTAGCTATGACTCACACTAACCACCAGGGGGCAGACGCTCGACACAGGAGCTGCCCCCCGGTGGTCAGGGCATTGCCCCAGACAGCCTCCCTTGGCCGGCCAACCTCGCGCGGTCCCTCCCCCTGGCTGGCCGGCCCCATTCGGCCCCGATGGCCGGCCAGGCCGAGGGACCCCCAACCTGTGCACGAATTCGTGCACCAGACCTCTAGGATTCCCAGACACGGGATCGCTGGGTCCAATGGCCGTTCCCTTTTCAATTTCTGGAGGACACGCCATACTGTTTTCCACGGAGGCTGCCCCCGCTCCGATGCCCCAGGGTCCCCTTCTCCCCACATCCTCGCCACGACTTCTGATCATGTCTGCGTCCACGCTCCCCCCATGCTACCGCAAAGGGTAAAGGGGACCCAGATCTGGATTGGGGGGGGGATGATCACCCCCCCACCCCCACCCTTCACGCTCCCCACCCCTCCGCAGCTTCTGTTCCCTTTGACGCCGCGAGACGGGCAGGTCGGCACTTCGTGTCCCGGGAGTCGAGGCTGGCACTCCCGGAATGATTCGGGGTCCCCTTCCTCCCCGCGCTGCCTTACTCTCCCGGCCTGTTGTGCCAGCGCGTGGAAGCTGTCAGCGCCATCAGGGGTCCAACCGCAGTTTAAATTTGCGTGAGGGGCCCCAGCTGGTGTGGCCCCGCGGGTAGAGCCTCGGCCAATGGACGGAAGGGTCCCGGGTTCGATTCCCGGTCCAGGGCACAGGCCCGGGTTGTGGGCTCCATCCCCGGTGTGGGGGCGTGCAGGAGGCCGCCGGCCCATGATTCTCTCTCCTCACGGATGTTTCTCTCTCTCCCTCTCCCTTCCTCTCTGACATCAATAAAAAAAATCGCTATATATAAACAGCCAGGGACCGGAACACCGTAATGTCCAGACGACCGGTCGCTATGACGCCCACAGTGACCACCGAACCCGCCTGATGAGGGGGTGGGGCAGCCAGCGGATCCCCGACAGCCCTTGCCCCCGGCCCGCCCCGCCCCTGAGTTCCCACCCCCCCCCCCCGCCGACCCCAATAGGGGGCGGGGCCAACTGGCCAATCTCCTGCAGCCCCTCCCCCTGGCCGGGCACCACCCCTGATGGGCCCCCACCACCCCAATTGGCCTGCAGCCCCTCCCCCTGCCCAGCCCCCACCCCAGATCAGCCCCCACACCCCGATCAGGGGCAGGGCCAGCTGGCTGACCTCCTGTAGTCCCTCCCCCCAGCCGGCCCCACTTCCAATGGGCCCTCCCCACCTCGATCGGCCTGCAGCCCCTCCCCCCAGCCATCTCCACCCTCCATCAGCCCCCCACTGCCATCAGGGGTGGGGCTGGCCGGCCAAGTTCCACAGCTCCCCCCCACCCCCAAATTCGTGCACTGGGCCTCTAGTATCTTTAAAAAAAAACAGTTAAGTAAATAACATTGCCCGAGGGGAGGGGCCCCTGGTGGGAGGTTCCTGCGGACGGCCGGGCCTGCCCTCGAGGATGCCAAGCTCCCAACTGCCAGAGACTGCAGAGAGGAAATTCGCCTGCTCCCCGCCATCGCCCCCGCTCCTGGGGTGCTCTCTGAATACATTTACTGTCTCCGCTCCTGGGAGGTGAACAAAAGGCCACCCTTGCAGAGTGACAGGGAGCGGGCCAGGCCCACAGGCAGGTCGGCCCGCCTTGCCGTGGTTGGTTGGAGACGTGTCCCAGGGGTCGGCCCGGACGCTCCGGGCACCTGGCGGCTCGGCCCGGTGCTGATGACATGCAGCCGGTGGCTGTGATCTTGCAAAGGACGAATCAATTATCTGGCCGTCTTGGTAGGGCTCTGCCTGGTGGAAATCCCGGCTCTTCGGGGACCGCCAGGACCGGTAACGCCAAGAAGAGGGGTTAAAGAGATGCAAATGTCGCCCGGGCTGGCGTGGCTCGGCGGTTGAGCGTCAACCTGTGAACCAGGAGGTCAGGGTTCGATTCGGGTTTATTTCCCGGTCAAGGGCACAGGCCCGGGTTGCGGGCTCCGTCCCCTGTAGGGGGCGTGCAGGAGGCGGCCGATCCAGGATGCTCCCTCATCACGGATGTTTCTGTCTCTCTCTCTCTCTCTCTCTCTCTCCTTTCCTCTCTCTGAAATCAGTCAAAACATACATATTATTTAAAAAATGATAATAACAATTACGCGGCCTGATGTCGATCCCAGGGCACTCCCGCCAGCGGTGCACCAGGGTTCCCTTGTCTCTGCGTCTCTCCAGCACGTGTGGTGGGTTGGTGTGCGGATGGCGGCCATTCCTGACGGGTGTGAGGCGGTACCTCCTTGCGGTTTTAATCTGCATCTCTCTGACGATCAGTGACTTGGAGCATCCTCTAGCATAAAAGGCTAATATGCAAATTGCCCCCCTCGACCAAGGAGTTCGACCCGGGGGTAGCGCGGGCGGGCCAACTGCCCGAGGCCCCTCTCCCCAGGGGGATCCACCCCCGATCGGCCTCCCCACCCTGATTGGGGGTGGGGCCAGCCAGCCAACCGCCCACGGCCCCTCTCCCCGGCCATCCCGGCCCCGATCTGGGTGGGCCACCTGGACCCCCCACCTCTGCACGAATTCATGCACCCAGCCTCTAGATTTTTTCATATGCCTCTTGGCCTTCTGGGTGTCCGCTGTGGAGACGTGTCTATTCAAATCCTTTGCCCATTTCTGGATTGGATTGTTTGTCTTCCTTTTGTTAAGCTGTATGAGTTCCCTGTATCTTTTGGAGATTCACCCCTTCTCGGTTTGATTCCCGTGTAGGGCTCATGCCCAGGTTGGGGGTTTTGGGGCTTTGTTTTGATTTGTTTTTATCGATTTCAGAGAGGAAGGGAGAGGGGAGAGAGAGATAGGGACATCAATGATGAGGGAGAATCCTGGACCGGCTGCCTCCTGGACGCCCCACACTGGGGACCGAGCCCACAACCCAGGCACGTGACCTTGACCAGAATCGAACCTGGGACCCCCGCCCATTCTGCAGGCCGGTGCTCTACCCACTGAGCACACCAGCTAGGGTAGAGGTTGCCGGTTCGATCCCCAGTGTGGGGCGTACGGGAGGCAGCTGGTCCATGATGCTCTTTCATCATGGATGTTTCCATGTCTCTCTCCCTCTTCCTTCCTCTCAGAAATCAATACGAATATACACGGAATGGCCGGATGATGATGATCTCTGAACGCATAATAATCTGGCCACTCGGTGTATATTCTATATAATAAAAGGCTCATATGCAAATTGTCCCCTTGACCAGGAGTTCGACCAGCAGGCCGGCCGGCCAGCCGCCCGTGTCCCCTCCCCCTGGCCAGGCTGGCCGGACCCCATCCATGCACGAATTCATGCACCAAGCCTCTAATATATATATAGATAGATATAGATATATATCCTATCTAATAAAAGAGTAACATGCAAATTAACCATCACTCCACTACACCCACCAGCCACGCCCACCAGCCAATCAGGAGTGAGTATGCAAATTAGCCCAACCAAGATGGCTGCGGCCACAGAGAGAGCAGGAGGGAGGCTTGGGTTTCCCTGGCGATGGAGGAAGCCAAGCTTTCCGCACACCCTGGCCCGCCCAGGCCTCCACTCAATGCTACAAAGTTTCAATCATAGAAGATAAATAAATCCCAACAAAAATGGAGGCAGCCGCGGAGCTGGAGAGAGCAGGAGGCTAGGGTTGCCCCCGGCTATGGAGGTAGCCAAGCTTTCCACACACCCTGGCCGGCCCAGGCCTCCGCATAAGGCTACAAAGTTTCAATTGTAGAAGATACATAAATCCCAACAGAAATGGCTGCCACTGGTTCCACTCCAGGCTACAAAGTTTCAATTATAGAAGATAAATAAATCCCAGATACCAGGGCCTCCACTTGGATGGCTGGGGGGTGTGGCCAGCCTGCAAACCACCACAGGCCCCTCGCCCAGGCCGCCCCATACGCCAAGGGAATCCCCACCCTGATCCAGGACACCCTTCAGGGCAAACCAGCCGGCCCCCACCCATGCACCAGGCCTCTATCCTATATAATAAAAGGTTAATATGCAGATTGACCATCACTCCAACACACAAGATGGCTGCCCCCATGTGGTCAAAGGTCCTGCCCCCATGTGGACACAAGATGGCCACCACAAGATGGCCAGCAGGGGAGGGCAGTTGGAAGGGACCAGGCCTGCAGGGGAGGGCAGTTGGGGGTGACCAGACCTGCAGGGAAGGGCAGTTAGGGGTGATTAGGCCTGCAGAGGAGGGCAGTTAGGGGTGATTAGGCCTGCAGGGGAGGGCAGTTAGGGGTGACCAGGCCTGCAGGGGAGGGCAGTTAGGGGTGACCAGACCTGCAGGGGAGGGAAGTTAGGGGTGATCAGGCCTGCAGGGGAGGGCAGTTAGGGGGGACCAGGCCTGCAGGGGAGGGCAGTTAGGGGGGACCAGGCCTGCAGGGGAGGGCAGTTAGGGGCAAACAGGCTGGCAGGGGAGCAGTTAGGCATCGATCAGGCTGTCAGGGGAGTGGTTAAGGGGTGATCAGGCTGGCAGGCAGAAGCAGTTAGGGGCAATCAGGATGCAGGCAGGTGAGCCGTTGGGAGCCAGCAGTCCTGGATTGTGAGAGGGATGTCCGACTGCCCATTTAGGCCTGATCCCACTGGGATCGGGTCTAAACGGGCAGTCAGATATCCCTTGAGGGATCCCAGATTGGAGAGAGTGCAGGCTGGGCTGAGGGACACCCCTCCTACCATGCACGAATTTCATGCACCAGGCTTCTAATACACACACACACACGCACACACACACACACACACACATACACTCTCTCTCTCTCTCTCTCTTTCTCTCTCTCTCTCTCTCTCTGAGTGGCCAGATTATTATGTGCTCAGAGATGATGAGAATCTGGCCACTCGGTGTAATTTTTAAACTCCAGTGTCGACCTCGTGCACAGAGAACCTTCACGGTCTCCCCACCAAAGCTGGCAGCCCTGAGGGATGACTCTGGCAATGTGGCAGGACACAAAATCGATGCACAAACATCCTGTGCTTTCTACACACTCCCGGTGAGTGATCTGAAAAGTAAATTGAGCACAGCCACGCCATTGAAAAAGCGCCCAAAAGAATAAAACACGCAGAAACCAGTTTAAGCCCAGCAGGTGGACACCAGGTCCATTGAAAACAGGGAGACGTGGCTGAGGAAATCTCAAGCAAGCGCAAATCAACGGAAACGCGCCCGTGCCCATGCGTCTGCGTGATTCACGTTTATTCATAAAACGATCATGCTATGGCCCTGGCTGGGTTGGCTCAGTGGCTGGAGCGTCAGCCTGCTGCGGACTTAAGGGCCCAGGGTTCGGTTCTGGTCAAGGGCACAGGCCTGGGCTGCAGGCTCGGTCCCTGGCCCCGGTCTGGGCGTGGGCAGGGGGGCAAGCAACCAATGTGTCTCTCTCACATGGATGTTTCTCTCTCTCTGTGTCTCTCCCTGCTCCCTTCCACTCTCGCTCTAAGAATCCATGGACAAGTATCCTCGGGTGAGGGTTAACCATAAAAGAGAAATGTATTTTCCTGCTAAACTCTAAGCGTGTATTATTTTATTTTTCAATTACAGGGGTAGGGTTAGGGGTAGGGGTAGGGGTAGGGTTGGGGTTAGGGTTGGGATTTGGGTCAGGATTAGGATTAGGATTAGGGTTGGGGTTATACTTGGGATTGCAGTTAGGGTTAGGGTTGGGGTTAGGGTTTGGATTGGGATTGGGGTTAAGGTTGGGGTTTGGGTTAGGGCTGGGGTTATGGTTAGGGTTAAGGTTAGGGTTGGGGTTAGGATTAGGTTTGGTATTGGGGTTAGGGTTAGGGTTAAGTTTGGGGTTGGTGTTAGGGTTGGGATTGGGATTAGGGTTGGGATTAGGGTTGGGGTTAGGGTTTGGATTGGGATTGGGGTTAAGGTTGGGGTTTGGGTTAGGGCTGGGGTTATGGTTAGGGTTAAGGTTAGGGTTGGGGTTAGGATTAGGTTTGGTATTGGGGTTGGGGATAGGATTGGGATTGGGATTAGGGTTGGGATTAGGGTTGGGGTTAGGGTTGGGGTTAGATTTAGGGTTAGGGTTAGTATTGGGGTTAGAGTTAGCGTTTTGGTTAGGTTTAGGGTTAGGGTCAGGGTTAGGGTTAATGTTGGGGTTAGGGTTGGGAATGGTGTTAGTGTTGGAATTGGGGTTAGGGTTAAGGTTGGGTTCGGGGTTGGGGTGAGGGTTGGGGTGAGGATTAGGTTTGGGGTTAGGGTTGGGATGGTATTGATGTTAGGGTTGGGAGTGGGGTTCGTGTTGGGGTTAGGGTTAGGGCTGGGGTTGGTGTGAGCGTTGGGAGTGGGGTTAGGGTTAGGGTTAGGGTTAGGGTTAGGGTTGGGCTAGGTTGAGGTTTGGGGTTCGGGTGAGTTTACATTCAATATTATCTTGTTTTAGCTTCAGATGTATAGCATTGTGCGTCCTTGAAACGCCCTTGGTAAGTGTCTGAGTGTCTAACCACGCTGCCGTGCGTATGCGTTCTTCAAAGACAGGTCATGGACCATCTGGGTCCTGCGGTCCGCCATATTCCTGCCGTGGATGGAGTTTGATGGGAAGCGTAGAACGCCACACGCACACCCTGAACGTGCCTCCCTTCCCGGGGGGTTCCGTGAGCCCAGCGCCTTCCACGTGGCCTCCCCCGGAAATTCCTGCCCCCTCCCCCGGGTCGTCCAAACGCCGAACCAAACTCAAGGTCGTCTCACCGTCCATTTTATCCAATCACGGCGCTCGGTTTCCACGTGTGCTTCCTGGCCTCCGGGGACATGTAGACAGAGACACCGGGAACACGGGTAAACACGCCTGAAATACCCACTATCCGGAGGGAGGTTAAACCTGAATCTTCTCAAAACGCACATTCCAGCCCAAAGCCGAGGACGAAATCCACGTCGCCCCCACCCCGTGCCACCCCGTGCCACCCCGTGCCACCCCGTGCCGCCCCGCCGGCTCCGTGCCCAAACAATCTTCCCTCACTCCCACCGGACGCCACACCTTACGCGGTGTCTCTCCCATGCATATGGGGGGACGTATGCTTTCCGTTCCTCTGTAGGGGGCCTCCTTGCAGAAATCTCGCCCCCCTGTCATATCGGGAGGTAGCGTGTGTCACCCTCTTTGGGAATGAGAGGGTATCTTCCGTCGTTGAACCCTCGCTGCGTTCTGTTACAATCCCGTTATTTGCAAACTAGTGGCCCGGTGCATGAAATTCACGCACGGGGGCCGGTGGGGGGAGGGGGGTGTCCCTCAGCCTGGCCTACACCCTCTCCAATCTGGGACCCCTCAGGGGATGTCCGACTGCCGGTTTAGGCCCGAACTGGCAGCCGGACATCCCTTTCACAGTCTGGGATCGCTGCCTCCTAACCGCTCACCTGCCTGCCTGCCTGATCGCCCCCAACTGCCCCCCCACTGCCAGCCTGCTTGCCCCTAACTGCCCTCCCTGCTGGCCTCCTCGTCCCTAGTCAACCTGTGGTTTTGCCATTCATTTTTTAAATACATTTTATTGGTTTTTTACAGAGAGGAAGGGAGATAGAGAATTAGAAACATCGATAAGAGAGAAACATCCATCAGCTGCCTCCTGCACACCTCCTACTGGGGATGTGCCCCCAACCAAGGTCCATGCCCTTGACCGGAATCGAACCCGGGACCCTTCAGTCCGCAGGCTGACGCTCTATCCACTGAGCCACACCGGCTAGGGCAGTGGTCGGCAAACTCATTAGTCCACAGAGCCCAATATCCACGATTGGAATTTCTTTGGAGAGCCACATTTTTTACACTTAAACTTCTTCTGACGCCACTTCTTCCAAATAGACTCGTCCAGGCTGCGGTATTTTGTGGAAGAGCCACACTCCAGGGGCCAAAGCGCCGCAGGTGGCTCGCGAGCCGCGGTTTGCCGACCCACGGCTTTAGAGCGATGAATACCTACCGCGTAAGACTAGCATTGGAAGGATTAAATGAGGTTCTGTGTGAAAATGCTCATAACTGTGCCTGGAATATAGTTTAAACAAAAAGTTTTGATCATCAATTTCAGTTTTTAATTTTATCATTGATATTTTTTTATTTTTTAAATATGTATTGTTATTGATTTCAGAGAAGGGGGAGGGAGAGAGAGAGAGAAACATCCATGATGAGAGAGACTCATGCCTCAGCTGCCTCCTGTTCACCTCCTAACGGGATCGAGCCCACAACGGGGACGGGGTGTGTGCCCTTGGCCGGGAATCGAACCGGCCACCTTTGGTGGCCCTGGACCGTGGCCCAAACAACGCAGCCGCGGTGGCCAGGGCTTTGATGTTAAATATCCACGTAAAATCCAGATAGTCTTTCAACCCCTTACATTGTATTTTATTTTATTTTTACATTTTAATACGGTGGCGTTATTCCGGATGCGAATCGCTTATCTTCCTATTTAATGACGCGATACCACTTGTGGGATGCTTTGCACGTCTTTCTCCCACCGCGTGAGGCATCCGACTGTGCGGTGGGCGCTTCTCCGCCGCCTTCTGCTTGTTCCTCCGGCTCCTGAGGTCTGTTTTCGGACTGTGACCCCGTGGCCCCCGGGACTGGGTGGAAGAAGATAAATCTCTGTGGCCTGGCCTTTTTTATTGTTATTTTATTTATTTATTTTTTTAAGTCAGCGCCTTTGCAGAAAATTGAGGTTTATCCGAGACAGGTTTTCCGGAGGTCGGAACCGCCGACAACCCTCTCTGGGTAACAGGGCTGAAGGTGAGGGTTTCAAGAGCGCACAGCTGGTGTGGATTTGGGTCAGAAGCCTGTAGGCATCTCCCCCCGGATGCCCAAGCCAGGGGCACCGCTGTTTCGCATTTTGCTGCTGTCGTGACCCGTGGTCCCGAGAGCCGGTGGCGTTTTTTTTGGGGGGTGGGTGGGGGATGCTTGCTCCATCCTCATCCCGCGAGGACCTGAGGCATTTTCTCTGTGACCTGCGCAGGGTCCCCCTACGGATCTCCCCCTCCTGATCCCTTCCTCTCTTTCATTTCACATCTCGGAATCTATCTTACATTGTCCACACACACACACACACACACACACACACACACACACACGCAAAGTCCACGTGTGGGTTGGAAGGGACGTGTTAACAGACTGCGTCTGGCAGTCCTGCATGCTGGAGAACGGAGGCGTTTGACCGTCTTGCCGTCCGTCGCCCGGCTGGGGGCAGAAGAGCTGATGATGGGAGTCGAAATCTATGCCAACGAGAGGCCTGGTGTATGAAATGTGGGCACAGGTGGGGTCCCCCGGGGCCTGGCTGGCGATGGGGGCCGATCGGGGCCTTCCCCGCTTTTGTGCCGGCCCCTGGTGGTCCGTGCATATCACAGTGAGCGACAGAACGCCCGGGCTCCCGGTCAAACTCCCGCAGGGACACTTTGCATGTGAGCCCTTTATATATATATATATATATATATATATATAGACTAGAGGCCTGAGGCATAAAATGGGTGCCCTCGGGGGGTTCGGGGGGGAGCGTTACTCAGCCCGGCATGTGCCCTCTCGAAGTCCAGAAGCCCTCGGACAGTGAGACTCCTGTGTTGGGCATCCGCCCCCTGGTGGTCAGTGCACGACATAGCGACTGGTCGACCGGTCGACTGTCTGCCCCCTGGTGGTCAGTGCACGTCATAGCGACTGGTCGACCAGTCGACTGTCTGCCCCCTGGTGGTCAGTGCACATCATAGCAACTGGTCGACCGGTCGACTGTCTGCCCCCTGGTGGTCAGTGCACGTCATAGCGACTGGTCGACCGGTCGACTGTCTGCCGCCTGGTGGTCAGTGCACATCATAGCAACTGGTTGACCGGTCGACTGTCTGCCCCCTGGTGGTCAGTGCACGTCATAGCGACTGGTCGACCAGTCGACTGTCTGCCCCCTGGTGGTCAGTGCACATCACAGCGACTGGTCGACCGGTCGACTGTCTGCCGCCTGGTGGTCAGTGCACGTCATAGCGAGCGGTTGAGCGGCCTTAGCATATCATTAGCATATGACGCTTTGATTGGTTGAATGGCTGACCACCTGACCAGACACTTAGCATATTAGGCTTGTATTATATAGGATTGATTTCAGAGAGGAAGGGAGAGGGAGAGAGAGGGAGAAACATCCATGATGAGAGAGAATCATGGGTCGGCGGCCTCCTGCACGCCCCTGACTGGGGATCAAGTGTGCAACCCGGGCCTGTGCCCCGACCGGGAATCGAACCCTGACCTCCTGGTTCACAGATTGACGCTCAGCCGCTGAGCCGCGCCGGCTGGGCAATTTTTTTTTTAATGCTTTCACGTGCATGCGGCTCACCTGGGGGATCTTGCTACAATGCAATTAGGACGCAGTGGGTGTGGAAAGGGCCCTGAGATTCCCCATTCTAGAATGTTCCCAATGACGCGGATGCGGGCGGACCAGGAACCCCACGTCGCCTAGCCACGGGGTTCGCAGATGAGGAAACGACAGCGGCGAAGGGGACTCCCCGAGGAAGAAGCGCTCGGGCGCGACGGGATGGAGGCCCTTCCTCACCTCCACCTGTGAGCAGGGCGAGCAGCATCCGCGCACGGACATGGGCAGCCCAGCCAGTGTGGCTCCGGGGTGAGCATCGACCTAGGAGCCAGGAGGTCACAGTTCGATTCCCGGGCGGGGACACGGGCCCGGGTTGTGGGCTCGACCCCCAGTCGGGGGCGTGCAGGAGGCAGCCGATCCGTGGCTCTCTCATCATGGATGTTTCTCTCTGTCTTCCTCTTTCTCTCTCCCTCTCTCTCTCTCTCTCTCTCTCTCTCTCTCTCTCTCTCTCTCCTTCTCTCCCTTCCTCTCTCTGAAATCCATAACAATATACTTTAGCCCTAACCGGTGTGGCTCAGTGGATAGAGCGTCGGCCTGCGGACTCAAGGGTCCCGGGTTCGATTCCCGGTCAAGGGCATGGACCTGGGTGGCGGGCACATCCCCAGGTGGGGGCGTGCAGGAGGCAGCTGATGGATGTTTCTCTCTCGTCGATGTTTCTACCTCTCTCTCCCTCTCCCTTCCTCTCTGAAAAAAATCAATGAAAAATATTTTAAAAAAAAATATATATATATATATATATATATTTTTTTTTTTTTTAAATACCCTTTGGCCTTAGACACCAAACCAGTTTGCTGGTGATGAACTCCTTTAGCCTTTTCCTGCCTGAGAAGCTCGTGCTCAGACCTGGGATTGCACAGGAGAGCTTTGCCGGGTCCCGGCATCTGACCGTGAGGTGAAGCACCGTGATGCCGTTGCTTTCCTGCTCTGAAGGCCATGGCTCTGTAGACCCAGAGGGGCTGGCAGGCCATGACCGTAGAGGGACCAGCAAGGGATCCTTGAAAGAGCTGTGCCCGAGACGCAGCCGAGTCCCAGCCTGGTGGGTGCCAAACACGAAGGGAAACGGCAGGATGAACGTGGGGCGAGGTGCCTTTTGGGCGGGCCGCCGGCTGAGTCAGCCGAGACCGGTCAGCTCCAAGCCCGGGCGGCTAAAGACGTTCTAATGGGCGATGCCAGGCCTGATGGAGCTTGAAATACAGATGCGGGGGGGGGGGGGGGGAGGGAAGTGATGCGGGAGAAGGGACGCATCTTGCTCAGTCCCCAGGTTCCGTCCCTGTCCGCACAGGGAATCAGGACAAACGGTGTGAGCTGGAGCCAGCCAGGCTACGAAGATACGGTTTTCTTCTTTTGCCTCCAAATCGCCATTTCTCTTTCTTTAAAAAAAAAAAAAAAGAAAAAGAAATCCAGCCCTCACTGGTGTGGCTCAGTGGCTAGAGCGTCGGCCTGCGGACGGAAGGGTCCCGGGTTCGATTCCCGGTCAAGGGCAGGGACCTCGGTTGCGGGCACATCCCCAGTAGGGAGCGTGCAGGAGGCATCCGATCCATGCTGCTCTCTCCTCGATGTTTCTAACTCTCTCTCCCTCTCCCTTCCTCTCTGTAAAAATCAATAAAATATGTATTTTTAAAAAAATCTATTTATATATAAAAGCCTACGTTACCGTTATGACCGAACAACCAGCGGCGATGACGCCCACTGACCACCGGGGGCAGACGATCCATGCAGGAGCTGCCCCCTGATGGTCAGTGCGCTCCCAGCTCCCACAGCCAGCCTCCTGTGGTCCCGCCTCCCCCAACCCCGCCGACCGGCGAACCTGCCTCAGTCCCTCCCCCTGCTGGTCGGCCCCCTTATAGGCCCTGACTGGGGGCCCACCTGCCCATTTCCTGGGACCCTCCCCCTGGCCGGCTGGCCCCCTGCTAGGCCCCCTGCCGGCCAGGCCGAGGGACCCCAACCTGGGCACGAATTTGTGCACTGGGCCTCTAGTAATACTGATAATAACTTTTATTGATTCCAGAGAGGAAGGGAGAGGGAGAGAGAGGAGCATCCATGAGGAGAGAGAATCATGGACCGGCTGCCTCCCGCACGCCCCCTACTAGGGATCGAGCCCACCACCCGGGCGTGTGCCCTTGACCGGGCATCGAACCGTGACCTCCTGGTTCCTAGGTGGACGCTCAGCCGCTGAGCCGCGCCGGCTGGGCCGTCGCTGTTTCTTAACGAAATATCATCGCCACTTTCTCTGGGAAAGTCCCGGCCCCTGCACCGTGCGCAGCGGTGGGGAGACCGTGAATATAAGTGCATTTCTACTCCTTGTCAAGCAGCGAGCGATGGCAGAAGCTAGACCGGTGGGACGTCCCCCTAACTTCGCCCTCCTCACCCCTCCCCCCCCCCCCGCTCTGCCCCGCTGGCCCAGGGCAATTAATCCTGCTTTTAGAGTAAATGGCGATAGAATCATGCCCCTTATTCACGCGGGATATCTATCAAGTTCTCCTGGAGGATGCCTGAAACCACGGAGTTTACCCAACCCTACCTATACTGCTTTCCCTGCCCGGCCAGTGTGGCTCCGTGGTGGAGCATCGACCTGTGAACCAGGAGGTCGCGGTTCGATTCCTGGTCAGGGCACAGGCCCGGGGTGCGGGCTTGATCCCCAGCGCGGGGCGTGCAGGAGACAGACGGTCCATGATGCTCTCTTATTATTGACTACAGGCCCGGTGCACGGCATGTGTGCACCGATGGGGGGGGGGTGGTCCCTCAGCCCGGCCTGCACCCTCTAACCGTCTGGGAACTCTGAGAGGTCCTTCGTGCTGCTGTGGAGGTGGCCCATCACTGTGTGGGTGGGTGTTCCTTCTTGGGTGTGGTCGCGCCCACAAGGATAGACCACACCCATGAAGGAGCAGCCACACACTCAAGGATAGGCCATGCCCACTGTGGCTGTCCTTTGTGGGCGTGGTCTACCCTTTGTGGGCGTGGCCAGTCCTAGAGGTGTGGCTGTTCCCTGTGGGCGTGGCCCATCATTGAGTGTGTGGCTGTCCTTTGTGGGCGTGGCCTGTCCTTCTGGGCATGGCCAATCATTGAGTGTGTGGCTGTCCCTTCATGGGTGTGGTCTATCCTTGTGGGCGTGGTCTATCCCTGTGGGCATGGCCTATCCTTGTGGGTATGGCCAGTCATTGAGGATGTGGCTTCCTTCATGGGCGTGGCCTATCCTTGTGGGCATGGCTGGTCATTGAGTGTGTGGCTGTTCCTTGTGGGCGTGGCCTATCCTTGTGGGCATGGCTGGTCATTGAGTGTGTGGCTGTTCCTTGTGGGCGTGGCCTATCTTTGTGGGCATGGCCAATCATTGAGTGTGTGGCTGTTCCTTCATGGGTGTGGTCTATCCTTGTGGGCATGGCCAATCATTGAGTGTGTGGCTGTTCCTTTGTGGGTGTGGTCTACCCTTGTGGGTGTGGCCTATCCTTGTGGGCATGGCCGGTCATTGAGGGTGTGGTCTACCCTTGTGGGTGTGGCCTATCCTTGTGGGCATGGCCGGTCATTGAAAGCTTGGCTGTTTCTTGTGGGCGTGGTCTATCCTTTTTGGGCGTGGCCAATCATAGAGATGTGGCTGTTCCTTCATAGGCGTGACCAATCATAGAGATAGGGATGCTCCTTCATGGGCGTGGTCTATCCTTGTGGGCATGGCCAGTCATTGAGGATGTGGCTTCCTTCATGGGCGTGGCCTATCCTTGTGGGCATGGCCAATCCTTGTGGGCGTGGCCTATCCTTGACAGCGTGGCTGTTCCTTGTGGGCATGGCGTGCTCGCTGTGTGCCTGGATGGCACAGCCCATGGGGTTGGCAGAAGACACAGCTTTGCCAGGTCACACTGACCTGAGCCCGGCATTGAAGTCTGCTCAGCGCCGTGCGTAATCCACACTGCGGAGCCAAGACCTCACACGGTTGCTGAGTGCAAGTCCAGCCGCGTCCCTGGGGAGCAGCCTTGTTCATTCTGAGAACACGGCCCCGTGTGTGCGCAACCTCCTGCCAAAGGGCTTTCGTGACATCAGGGAGGGCTTAGCGAGGACAAGGCGAGAAGATTAAAGGGATCAGGGGCATGCAGAGAGATGAACGGGGCTGGAGTTGACTAGCTCAGATTAAACAGCGACTGAACCAGAGAGACGCTTGGCTCAGGACAACTCCGGCACCTCCAGTTAACGTCCTCTTTACCAGCGGCAGGGAAAATGACCGTGAAGGCGCGGGTTATCGGGAAAGGATAGTAAGCCATTTCTGGAATGTGGCCATCCATGCTTCACAAATGCGAAATAATAGGCCTGGCTAGGCGAGGCTCAGTGGTTGAGGGTCAACCTAGGAACCAGGAGGTCAGGGTTCGATTCCAGGTCAGGACACAGGCCCTGGTTGTGGGCTCCGATCCCTAGGGTGAGGCGTGCAGGAGGCAGCCGATCCATGCTTCTGTCTCGTCATGGATGTTTCTATCTCTGCCTCTCCCTTCCTCTCTGAAATAAAATATGCACGGAGTGGCCAGATGGGGATGATCTCTGAACGCATCATCCTCTGGCCACTCCGTGTCCATCCTATAGAATAAAAGGCTCATATGCAAATGGTCCCCTCGACCAGGAGTTTGACCAGCTGGCAGGCCGGCCAACCGCCCGTGTCCCCTCCCTCTAGCCAGGCTGGCTGGATCCCACCCATGCACAAATTCATGCACCACGCCTGTAATATACATATATATATACACTGAGTGGTCAGATTTTTATGCGTTCAGAGATCATCATCATCTGGCCACTCGGTGTATATATATTTTTAAAAATTGCAAAAGTATTTTCATAAGGAAGAAAGAAAATCTGAGCAAACTGCAGTCCACGCTAGGCAGTGGCCACCTAGTGCAGGAGATGAGGGCTGAGGCGAATAGCAGAGAGGGCAGGGCAGGAAAAAAGGCCCACCCGAGGGCACGTGGGGACAGACCAGGGAACAGGCTGCGGTGGCGCTGACCTTGACCTCGGGCATGACCTCTGGCTCCATGGAAAATGGTGGTGTTGAGAGGAGTTATCTGGACAGGCAGGCAGACAGGGCAGGGGTCCAGGGGAGTAAAGAGGCAGCGGATTGTAGGCAGAAATAACAGAGTGATTTTATTGTTTTTATATTTCTAAATATACCAAAGGCTCGGTGCATAACATTCGTGCACGGGGGGGGGTGGCGGGGGGGGGAGAGTGGGGGAGGAGTCCCTCAGCCTGGCGTACGGGCCTAAGCGAGCAGGCAGACATCCCCCACGGGGTCCTTAGCGCTGCCGCGGGGGTGGGAGAGGCTCCCGCCACTGCCGCTGTGCTCGCCGGCCGTGAGCCCGGCTTCTGGCTGAGCGGCGCTCCCCCTGTGAGAACCCACTCACCACGGGGGGGGGGGGGGAGGCGGGGAGGGGGGCAGCTCCTGCATTGAGCGTCTGCCCCCTGGTGGTCAGTGCGCGTCATCGCGACCCGTCGTACCCCCATTCGCTTGATTTGCATATGAGCCTTTTATTCTATAGGATATTTATTGGTTTCAGAAAGGAAAGGGAGGGAGAGGGGGAGCAAGAGAGAGACACATCCATGAGGAGAGAGAATCATGGATCGGCTGCCTCCTGCACGCCCCCCTACTGGGGATCGAGCCCGCGGCCCGGGCGTGTGCCCTGAGGGGGAATCGAACCCGGGACCCTTCCGTCCGCAGGCCGACGCTCCATCCACTGAGCCGCACCAGCCAGGGCTCTAAGAGGGTGTATTTGGACCCAGCGTGAAAGGTGTGTGACACTAGGGGGGGGGTCTACAGCATAGGAACGCGGACAGGTCAGGTCTCCTGATGGGCCAGAACAATGGCGGGCATCAGCCAGGTGTGGATACAGAGCAGTCTTGTAGCCAATAGACACCCCTAGGCTGAGGAGCGTCACGGGAAACCCTTTATCGGGGCCCCTCCCCACGCAGGGCGTCTGACTCCGCGTGCAACGAATTTTCCACGCTTTTGCTTACATCTTCGGGTCCGTGGTTTCATCCTCAGTGGCGTGGGACGCCACGTCGGGGGGTACAACCAGGAGTCGCCATTCCGGTTATCCGCGTCCGTGATAGCGTAACGTGTTCCCGGCGCCATCCGGCCGCCCGCGGCCGCAGGAATTGAAGCCACCATGCACTTGTGCACCTGGCTGCCTCCACCGACCAGGGGCCACTGGGTCCACATCCTTCCTCCCGCCCCGGGGGACCGAACCCGCAAGCCGGCCACGTGCGCCTTGGCCGGGAATCGAACCCGGGACCCGTCTCCCCTCCCCATGAAGACGGCACCGTTGCCCGGGTTCTCGTGCCGGCCTTCAGCAGGGTTCAGCAATCTGGAGAAAGGCTGTGTGTCACTGGAGGAAGAGTCCAGAGAGAAAAGATAATGTTGAAAGGCATTGGGGAGGCAGAGGAGCCTGGCTGAAGAGACCAAGTTCTCCCCTTGTCTGGGGATCCCTTGCTTTTTATTAACACAATTTGTCCTAAGGCAAAGGTGGCGATAAGACACTCCAAAGGGTAGGGTTTCCGTGCAGAAGCATTGTCAGATGGGGGAATAGCCTGCAGCTGTTCAGGGGTTTTGGCCAGCAGGAGGCAAGCACATGGAGGTGGAGATGCCCTGAGCCGTCCGGCAGCCAACCATCCGTCTGATGCGTCCTTTTCAGGTCTGGGGGAAATGCCTTCAGCCATCCCGGCAGGCGATACCATAGGAGACTCAGCCCTTGTCGAGTCCCCAGGTTCCATCAACCTTTATGATGAAACCCTTGCAGTGATGACATGCTGGCACCGCCTTCCGGCACACCATGTCCCCCGGGATCCAGGGGCGGTGGGCCAGTGCTTGCTTGCCAAGTCCCCTCAGAGACGGAAGATAAAACCGAAATGTAAGCCATCTTTTCCGGAGTGACAAGCACACAAAATGGGGGTGGCCAGGCAGGCCTCTAACGATCCAAGAGGAATTCCCTCAGGGGCGTGGCCTTGAGGATCGGAGGGAAGAAGAATGAAGAGTGGCTGCTGGCCGAAACCGGTGTGGCTCAGTGGCTAGAGCGTCGGCCTGCGGACGGAAGGGTCCCGGGTTCGATTCCAGTCCATGGCATGGACTTTGCTTGCGGGCACCTCCCCAGGTGGGGGCGTGCAGGAGGCAGCCGATCGATGTTTCTCTCTCATCGGTGTTTCTAGCTCTCTCTCCCTCTCCCTTCCTCTCTGTAAAAAATCAATAAACTATTTTTTTTTAAAAAAAAACCTCTTTAAAAAAACAAAGAGTTTTTGCTGGAAGATAGAACGGTGGATGAAGAACACGAGAGACGAAACGGGAAGGGTGTCTGAATATTTAAAATTGCAATCGAGGTGGGGACGTGTGGGCCGGCTATTTGAAAAGGTGACTTGGAAGGTGAGCTGTAGAAATGATCCTGCAGTGGAGATTTATAAAAGTAAAATAAAATAACATCCTATGTGATAAATAAAATAACATCCTATATAATAAATAAAATAGCATCCTATATAATAAAAGGGTAATATGCAAATCTACCAAACAGCAGAACGACCGGTCGCTATGACGCGCACTGACCACCGGGGGCGGGGACAGGCGCTCAATGCAGGAGCTGCCCCCTGGTGGTCAGTGCGCTCCCACAGGGAGAGCGCCGCTCAGCCAGAAGCCGGCTGAGAGCTGGCGAGCGCAGCGGTGGAAGCTTAGGCCCCGGGGGAACGGGCCTAAGCTGTCAGTCGGCCGTCCCCTGAGGGCTCCCGCACTGCAAAAGGGTGCAGGCTGGGCTGAGGGACCCTCCCCCACCTCAAGTGCACGAGTGTCGTGCACCGGGACTCTAGTAATAAAATAGACTCCTAGCTAATAAAAGTGATATGCAAATGGACCGTCACTCCAACACACATGATGGCCGCCCCCATGTGAACACAAGAGGGCCGCCACAGGATGGCCAGCAGGGGAGGGCAGTTGTGGGTGATCAGGCCAGCAGGGAAGGACAGTTCGAGGGGGGTACCAGGCCTGCAGGGGAGGTCAGTTCGAGGGGGGGACCAGGCCTGCAGGGGAGGGCAGTTGGGGGGGACCAGGCCTGCAGGGGAGGGCAGTTGTGGGTGATCAGGCCAGCAGGGAAG
The DNA here is from genome assembly GCA_026230045.1 of Corynorhinus townsendii. Taxonomy (NCBI): domain Eukaryota; kingdom Metazoa; phylum Chordata; class Mammalia; order Chiroptera; family Vespertilionidae; genus Corynorhinus; species Corynorhinus townsendii. The sequence continues at coordinate 1,574,292 of JAPDVU010000016.1, forward strand.
GACAGTTGGGGGGGGACCAGGCCTGCAGGGGAGGGCAGTTGGGGGGAACCAGGCCTGCAGGGGAGGGCAGTTGGGGGTGATCAGGCCTGCAGGGGAGGGCAGTTGGGGGTGGTACCAGGCATGCAGGGGAGGGCAGTTGAGGGTGACCAGGCTGGCAAGGGAGGGCAGTTTGGGCTTACCGGGCCAGCAGGGGAGGGCATTAGTGGTCAGTCACACATCCCTTGAGGGGTCCCAGATTGGAGAGGGTGCATGCTGGGCTGCGGGACACACACACACACACACACACACACACACACACACACACACCTGTGCACGAATTTTGTGCACCGGGCCTCTAGTAAAATAAATAAAATAAAATAAAATAAAGCGGAGAGGGGGCCTTGGTGAGAGGGAAGAGGCATAAAGAGGGCGTCTGGAAAGGACTATTTAGAGTTTTATGGTGAGCCAGGCCAATGAAGGATGCCCCTGCATGCGGGTGATTTTTCTCTTCGATATCGACATTAAAGAAAACGATCCTGTGGGCTTTTCGAGAAGAAAAATGCATTCCTGGGAGATGGTGCACAGGAGGGAAAATAAACAGACGTTTCCTTTTGACGGGAAATTCCAAAATGCACTATAGCAACAGATAAGAGTATACGGGCCAATGGTTATGATATTAGATTTCTTTCTTTTTTAAAAAAAAAATATGTTTTTATTGGTTTCAGAGAGGGAAGGGGGAGGGAGAGAGAGGAAGAAACCTCAAGGATGAGAGGATCAAGCTCGGCTGCCTCCTGCACGCCCCCTACTGGGGATGGAGCTCGCCACCCGGGCATGAGCCCGGCTTGTGGCTGAGCTGCGCTCCCCCTGTGACAGCGCCCTGACCGCCAGGCGGCAGCTCCTGCATGGAGCGTCTGCCCCCTGGTGGTCAACGAGGAGCGTCTGCCCCCTGGTGGTCAGTGCCCATCATAGCTCCTTCATTGAGCGACTGCCCCCTGGTGGTCAATGCAATGCACATCATAGCTCCCGCACGGAGCGTCTGCCCCCTGGTGGTCAACTCGCATCGTAGCTCCTGCATGGAGCGTCTGCCCCCTGGTGGTCAGTGCCCATCGTAGCTCCCACACGGAGCGTCTCCCCCTGGTGGTCAGTGCGCATCATAGCTCCTGCATGGAGCGTCTGCCCCCTGGTGGTCAATGCCCATCGTAGCTCCCGCATGGAGCGTCTGCCCCCTGGTGGTCAGTGCCCATCGTAGCTCCTGCATGGAGCGTCTGCCCCCTGGTGGTCAATGAGGAGCGTCTGCCCCCTGGTGGTCAATGCCCATCGTAGCTCCTGCATGGAGCGTCTACCCCCTGGTGGTCAGTGCGCATCGTAGCTCCTGCATGGAGCGTCTACCCCCTGGTGGTCAGTGCGCATCGTAGCTCCCGCATGGAGCGTCTGCCCCCTGGTGGTCAGTGCGCATCATAGCTCCTGCATTGAGCATCTGCCCCCTGGTGGTCAGTGCACATCAATGCACATTTGGCTGATTTGCATATTTGCCTTTTATTCAACAGGATAGGTATGGATTTCAGCGAGGAAGGGAGAGAGAGAAACATCCATGATGAGAGACAATCGTGGCTCCCTTCCACCCTCTCAACAGCTCTTACCCGGGAACTGAACCCAGACCTCCTGGTTCACGGGTCCGCGCTCAAACCACTGAGCCACGTCCCTGCCAGGCTGCGTTATTGTTCTGGACACTAGAGGCCCGGTGCACGAATTCATGCCTGGGTGGGGTCCCTCTGGGTGGCCTGCGAGGCTCGGGCCGAAACCCGCAGTCCAGAGCTGCCTGCCACTCCTGCCTGCTGCTCCCACTCCCCCCGCCCCACGGTGCCCGCCGCGGGCACGTGCCCCGTCAGTCCTGATCGGGAGAGAGACTCCCACTGCGGCAGCAGCGCTCGCCAGGCGTGATCCCTGTGTCTGGCACCCTCCCAAGGCGGGGAGGGGGGTGGCCAGCGGGATCAGGCTCCGACCACTCTATCCACTGAGCCACACCAGCCAGGGAAACAAATTCTGTTTTCAAAAAATAAATAAAATAAATAATTACACGTTAAGGAAAATGCGGGCGATACAGGCCAGTGAAACAAACAAATATAAATCTGTATATTTATATTTATTTATTTATATTTATATTTATACTAATATTTATATTTATATTTATATATTTATATTTATATTTACATTTATATTTATTTTTTTATTTTTATTTTTATTTTTATTTTTATTTTTATACTAATATTTATATTTGTATTTATATATTTATATTTATATTATTTACATTTATATTTATTTATTTATATTTATATTTATATATGTTTATATTTATATTTATACTAATATTTATATTTGTATTTATATATTTATATTTATATTTATATTTACATTTATTTATATATTTATATTTACATTTATTTATATATATATTTATATTTGTATTTATTTATTTATATTTATATTTATTTATTTATATTTATATATGTTTATATTTATATTTATATTTCTTTATATTTATATTTATATTTATTTATATTTATATTTATTTATATTTATATTTATATTTGTGTTTGTATTTATATTTATATAAATCTCCCTTTTCAGACCCTACACGTCTCGGTGTGCCGTTTGATCACCTTTCTGCTTCTGGCATTGAAAGGTGAAAGACAAACCACACGGGCAATTACCCACGGAGCGCGCTCCTTTTCCTTCTTCTGGAAGGAAAACAAGGCGTCGTGTCCTCGTTTCTGACAGACGAAGCTGAGCTGCGGGCTCTCGGCCTCCGAGCGCAGCGCTCCCCTGAAATGTCAGCGAGCGTGTCCGCACCCGCAGAATTGGCGGGAGCCCACGTGGACGCTGCTGCATCCCTGTTTTCCCGACAGGTGACGGGACGGGGTCGGACAGGAACAAGATTGCAGTCCACGGCCCCAATTAACAGGGTGACCTGTGCTGATGAGATAAACAAAACGAACACGGAATCTTGAATAAGAAAAAGAGACAGGCATACGCCTGGGTCTCTAGATAGATAGATAGATAGATAGATAGATAGATAGATAGATAGATAGATAGATAGATAGATATAGATATAGATATAGATATAGATATAGATATAGATATAGATATCTGTCTCTCTGTCTCTCTCTCAGGAAAAAGCATAGCTCTAAAATTTGCATTGGTTCTCTCTCTCTCTCTCTCTCTCTCTCTCTCTCTCTCTCTCTGGCAGAAAAAACCATAGCTCTGAAATTTGCATTGGTCTTCTCTCTCTCTCTCCCTCTCTCCTCTCTCTCCTCTCTCTCTCTCTCTCTCCTCTCTCTCTCTCTCTCTCTCTCCCCGGAAACACCATAGCTCTGGAATTTGCATTGGTCTTCTCTCTCTCTCTCTCTCTCTCTCTCTCTCTCTCTCTCTCTCTCTCTCTCTCTCTCTCTCCCCCCGGAAACACCATAGCTCTGGAATTTGCATTGGTCTCCTCTCTCTCTCTCTCTCCTCTCTCTCTCTCTCTCTCTCTCTCTCTCTCTCTCTTTCTCTCTCTCTCTCTCTCTCTCTCTCTCTCTCTCTCTCTCTCTCTCTCTCTCTCTCTCCCCCCGGAAACACCATAGCTCTGGAATTTGCATTGGTCTCCTCTCTCTCTCTCTCTCTCTCTCTCTCTCTCTCTCTCTCTCTCTCTCTCTCTCTCTCCAGAAAAACCATAGCTCTGGAATTTGCATTGGCCTTGCATGCACAGACACCCCAATCCATCTCTTTTCGTCCTCAGAGTGTTTGGAAATGGTTTCACAATGGCTCCTGGTGGCTCGCTTGGATTCCTGAGACGGATTCTAATCAGGCCCCTGAGAGTAGAGAGGGCACCTCAATGTCATGTTCAGAGCCCCCCCCCCCCGCCCCCTGCCTGGATTATGAGGCCAAAAGGAGGTCGGGTGCAGGATAGACTGAGCCCGGCCGAGAAGGCTGTGGGACAGCTAAATGGACAGCGGCCCTTTTAGGGCGTCAGGGTGACTCCGTGTATTCTGCCTGGAAGCCTGTAGGGAGCGGCTACAGGATCAAGCCTGGGACTGACCTGTGGCAGAGCCAAATACAGGTCCAGCTGGGAGGGCGGAGCCCTAGCACAATCCAGCTTGACCTTTGTTCCTTAGGGTAGCTAATGGCTGTGGGAGGCGCAGCAAATGCTGCCTAAGCAAGGCTTGAGTCACAGAATGGGTTTGAAACTCACCAGAATAGTCTCAATATCTTTACCCCTCCCTTGTGCCTCTTTGTGGGACCTGACGGCAGAAAGAAAGCTTCGGCTGTCGGGCTGGGTCCCTGGGTCTTCATCCAGGCACAGGGAGCCCACCTGGCCCCCACGGTATCCTCCCGTCTGTCTTCCTTCACCCTTCACCGCCGGCCGGGGCGCTGGTCCCCCACCTTACAAAGGGCTCAGCCATCGGGAGAGAGGAGCTGCGGGCAGGTTCGATCGGGAGTCCACGGACGAAAGATCATGTTGAAGGGCATTGGGCGGGGGGGGGGGGGGGAGGTCAGAGGAGCGTCCGCTACAGGAGCTGGAAGACTACCCCTGGACTCAGGATCCCGTGCTGTTTATTAGCACAATGTGTCCTAAGGCAAGGGGGGCGGTAATACGCTTCCAAGGGTAGGGTTTCCACGGGTAGGGTTTGCAGGAGCACGCTCAGATTGGGGAGTAGCCTGCAGCTGTTCAGGTGTTTGGCCAACAGGAGGCAATAACGCGCCGATGAAAATGCCCTGAGCTGTCAATCATCCTATTCCGGGTTGCGGGGAGATGCTTGTTGGCTGTCCCCGATGATTCAGCCCCGCTGACGACGTGCTGGAATGGGCTGCCGGCAACTACCCCTCCCCAGGTCCACCCCTGGCCATGCTGGATGCAGCTCAGAAGCCCACGTCCCATTGCTGCTTCCAGGTGCAAATCCATCCGGAAGCTACAGTAGCCGTAAGGAGTCACTGTAAGAACCCTGGCCGTGGCCGGTGTGGCTCAGTGGGTAGAGCGTCGGCCTGGGGACCGAAGGGTCCCGGGTTCGATTCCGGCCAAGGGCGCACGCCCGGGTTGTGGGCTCGATCCCCAGTGTGCCTGCCTGCCTGATCGCCCATAACACTCTACCTGCCGGCCTGCTCGCCCCCCAACTACCCACCCCCCTGCCGGCCTGCTCACTCCCAACTGCCCCCCTCCACCAGCCTGCTCTCCCCCAACTGCCCCCCCCACCAGCCTGCTCACTCCCAACTGCCTCCCCTGCTGGCCTGATCACCCTCAACGCCCCCCCCGCCAACCTGCTCACCCCAACTGCCCCCCCTGCTGGCCTTCTTACCCCCAACTGCCCCCCCTTGCCTGATCACCCTCAACTCCCCCCACTGCCAGCCTGCTCACCCCCAACTGCCCCCCCTTGCTGGCCTGATCACCCCCAACTGCCATTTCAACAGCCTGCTCGCCCCCAACTACCCCCCACCAGCCTGCTCACCCCCAGCTCCCCACCTCCACTGGCCTGCTCACCCCACTGCCTCCCCTCCCAGCTGCTTGCTCCCAACTGCCCCCCACCACCACCAGCCTGATTACCCCCAACTGCCCTCCCCTCCTGGCCCGACCGCCCCTACCGCTTCTGCCTCGGCCCCAGCACCATGGCTTTGTCCGGAAGGATGTCCGGAAGGTCTCCCGGTCTAATGCGCATATGACCCTTTTATTCGTGCAGAGCGGCATCCGTTGTATAATATCTCTGCCCTGTGGGAAAGAAATGTGTGTGCGCGGATTAAAAAGGTAAATGGAGCCCGGCCAGTGTGGCTCAGTGCTTGGGGGTCGACCTAGGAACCAGGAGGTCACAGTTGGATTCCCGGTCCAGGGCCCACGCCCGGGTGGCGGGCTCGATCCCCAGTCGGGGGCGTGCGGGAGGCCGCCGGTCCGTGATTCTCTCTCCTCGTGGGTGTTTCTCTCTCTCTCTCCCTCTCCCTGCTGACCACAGGGGGGAAGACAGTCCACCGGTCGACCGGTCGCTCTGCTGTGCCCTGACCACCAGGGGGCAGACGCCGCAATCCATCATAAAAAATGTATTTTTTAAAAAAGATAAATGTGCCGTCAAGACGTTCAGGTGATCCTCGTCCGCCTTTCCCTCCGCAGGTGCGAATAAAGGTTTTAGGTGACACTTTAGACCTTTTCCATCGTCAGTGTCATCTGGACATAGCAGCCCCCCTTCCATATAAAAAGCCTATTTTGAGGTTTTTATTATGCGGAGGGGGGACATGAAGGGGGGGGGGGGCTAGCAACGCTACTTTGTCTATTTCTTTCCCGAAAAAACAAAAAACCTCATTCAGCAGGTGGTTTGCAAAACGGACGTTTCACGGTGGTACGTTTTACCGGGGACGGTTATCGGAGTTCATTTCTGTCACAGGAAGGGGCCCTGTCTCTGCCCCCCTCCCCCTTGTGCTCTCCATTTAACTCGGATCTCGTGATTTCCGTGTTGTGAGCAAACACCTACGCAATTGGGGCATTTTTCTCCCCACTGGCAGCCGCTGCGGGCAGCCAGCATGAACACGTAGTACCTTTTTATATGTTTTTTTTTTAATAATTTATATTGATGTCCGAGAGGAAGGGAGAGGGAGAGAGAGAGAGAAACATCCATGAGGAGAGAGAGTCACGGATCAGCTGCCTCCTGCACGCCCCCGACGGGGGATGGAGCCCGCCACCCGGGCCTGTGCCCTGGCCTGACCGGGGATCGAACCCTGACCTCCTGGTCCCTGGGTCGCTGCTCAGCCAACTGAGCCACGCCGGCCGGGCGAGGGTCAACCGCGTGAATCGACGCTGAAGGCTCTTTGGTCAAATTCTGAAGACGCCAGGAATGAGACTTCCAGATCATGGGGCTTCCCGCACTCGGATTCTCGGTCCTGCGCTGCTGGCGGACAGACAGGCTCCCCCTTCGGGTGGTTTTGCAGGAATGGCTGGTTTCTGTGCTTCCGTAAAAACGCCCGGTGCGTGTGCGTGCGTGTGTGTGTGTGTTGTTGTCATGTTTACTCCGTGAAGCATTTTTGCAGCCTTCCGAGGGAAACGCAGAACACGGAAGATAAGGCACCGTGTGGAGTAAGAGCCATACACAGCCCTTCCGTGGGTTTTTCCTGGCGAATATGCTAATGGATGCTAAGGCCGCTCCACCGCTCGCTAGGACGGGCACTGACCACCAGGGGGCAGACAGCCGAGCAGTCAACCAGTGGCTGTGACGGGCACTGACCACCAGGGGGCAGACGCTCCGACCGGTAGGTTAGCTTGCTGCTGGGGTCCGGCCGATCAGGACTGAGTGAGACGGGCCGGACACGCCCTGGAGCCCTCCCATGTCCCTCCCCGGCCCCCATCATGCACTGGTGGGGTCCCTCAGCCTGGTCTGCGCCCTCTCGCCATCCGGCACCCCTCGGGAGATGTCAGAGAGCCGGTTTCAGCCGGATCCCGCAGGCCAGGCCGAGGGACCCCACGGGTGCCTGAATTCATGCTCCGGGGCCTCTAGTACATAAATAAATAGACTGACTGGTTGTTCCATTTTGGAGGGAGAGGGAGGATTTTTCATATTTTAGGGGATCCCTCCACGGGGGGGTGGGGGGGGCCTTTGTATATGCTTGCAATAAACTTACACACTTTGGCATAAAATCTTCCGGTCTGCGAATTTTTTTTAAAATATATTTTATTGATTTTTCTTACAGAGAGGAAAGGAGAGGGAGAGAGAGTGAGAAACATCGATGGGAGAGAAACATCGATCAGCTGCCTCCCGCATGTCCCCTCCCGGGGAGGTGCCCGCCACCCAGGTCCATGCCCTTGACCGGGAATCGAACCCGGGACCCTTCCGTCCGCAGGCCGACGCGCTGTCCACTGAGCCACACCGGTTCGGGCTAGTCTGCGAATCTTTATTTTCCAAACTTCATAGGGAAGGAACCTGCCATTGGAGTTCACGCTTGCCACTCGGGGTATCAGGTTCAGGGGAAGAGGCGGGGGACCCCCCCCTCCCCCCGAGATGCAGACGGGAGAGGTCTCGGCTGCCACGCGGGGTGTGTGTGATGGGAACCCCGCAGGGCTCTCGCTCTCGGCCTGAGCCCGTAAGGCGGCCGCGTGATTAAAAACATATATTTTTTTTTTTTTTTTGCGGCCGCGTGTTACCGACATGACATGTCCCGCGCCTCTGGGTCTCCGGGGAGTTGGGCTGGTTTAACACAGCGCCGTGACAGAAGCTTGTAAAGGCGGACGTTTATGGGTCTGGGCCTAAGGGGAGACCTCACACGCACACCTTCCACCGTTTGTCCTTTATTTTCCCAATCCTCTCCCCGAGGCTATTTGTTACGGAGGGTGGAAGGGCGGAGGGGGAACGAGAGAGGAATATCGATGTGAGAGAGACGCAGGGACGGGTGGCCTCCCGTCCACGCTCCAACGCGGGGCGTGGGATGGAGCCTGCAACCTGGGTACGTGTCCTTGGCCGGGAGTCGAACCTTGGACCCTTCCGTCTGCGGGCAGACGCTCTGACCACGGAGTGACCGGCTAGGGTTCTAGGGTGTCCTTTACAAAAGCGCGTGCCTCTGGCCCTAGCTGGTTTGGCTCAGCGGACAGAGCTCTGGGCTGCAGAGTAAAGGGTGCCGGGTTCGGTTCTGGTCAAGGGCACATGCCCGGGTCCTGGGCTGGATCCCCAGGGCGGCAGGGGGAAGGAGGGGGGAGAAGGCGTGCAGGAGGCAGCTGATCTGTGATTCTCATCATTGATGTTTCTATCTCTCTCTCTGCTTCTTCTCCCTTCCTCTCTGGAGTCAATAAAAATACACGGAGCGGCCAGATGAGGATGATCTCTGGACCCATCATGCTCTGGCCGCTCCGTGTCCGTCCTATAGAATAAAAGGCTCCTAGGCACATGGTCCCCTCGACCAGGAGGTCGACCAGCAGGCAGGCCGGCCCACCGCCCATGTCCCCTTCCCCTGGCCAGGCTGGCCGGCCCCCACCCATGCACGAATTCATGCACCGGGCCTCTAATAAATATATATATATACATACACACACACACTGAGTGACCAGATGATTATGCGTTCAGAGATCATCACGGTCTGGCCACTCCGTGTGTGTATATTTTTAAAACGCATGCCTTGGGAGTTAAAACCATCTTTTGCACGATTCCCCCAAGCATTTCGGTTAAGCGTCTGGCGACGTGGCAGTGTATTTCACTTCCCTCATGGCTTCGCGGCGAAGGGAGGCTTTGCCGTCCGCCCACGTCCGGGTTGCACACAAAGGCCCCCCTGCCTGGGAACGGTCCTCCTCAGCCGCTTCCCTACCCGCGGCTCGAGGGGCGGTCACACAAAGGCCGTGAGCAATCTTAAGTCCTACTCATTTCCGGGGAGCGCAGGACGGAGGCTAAACGCCCTCCCGCGACTGTCCCTTCACCCGAACCCAATTCCTCGGAGGAGGGCCGGGTCGGGGGTCACCAACCCAATTGACAAAGTCGTGCGGCAGCACCCCGGGGAGCGTGGCTGAATAGGATGAGATCATTGCCTCCACACGGGCAGGTGAGCCTGTGCAGGCTGAGGGAACCCGGGACCCATTTAAACACCGCAGGCAGGAAAATAGGCCCATCACTGGGGACCTTTGTTTGCTTTTTTAGTTTGTTTTTTTTTTTTTTTTTTGAAGGATTAGGTCCAAAAATGCATGTCGCAGGTATTTTTTTTTTATGGAAATGGAGTAAAGATGGGGCTTCCTAGAAAGTGTTTACTATCAACATTCTATGTGGTCAGTCCATATGGACATCCTGTAGAATAAAAGCCTAACATACTAAGTGTCCGGTCGGCCGGTCGTCCGGTCGGCCGTTCAACCAATCAAAGCGTCATATGCTAATGAGATGCTAAGGCCGCTCCACCGCCCGCTTATGACGTGCACTGACCACCAGGGGCAGACAGTCAACTGGTCGACCCATCGCTATGTCGTGCACTGACCACCAGGGGGCAGACAGTCCACCCGTCCACCAGTCGCTGTGACGTGCACTGACCACCAGGGGCAGACAGTCAACTGGTCGACCCATCGCTATGTCGTGCACTGACCACCAGGGGGCAGACAGTCCACCCGTCGACCCGTCGCTGTGACGTGCACTGACCACCAGGGGCAGACAGTCAACTGGTCGACCCGTCACTATGACGTGCACTGACCACCAGGGGGCTGAGGCTCCGACCAGTAGGATAGCTTTCTGCTGGGGTCTGGCCGATCGGGACTGAGTGAGATGGGCCGTACATGCCCTGGAGCCCTCCCATGATCCCTTCCCGGCTGGCCCACCTCCTGCGTCCCTCCGTGGCCCCGATTGTGCACCAGTGGGATCCCTCAGCCTGGCCTGCGCCCTCTTGCCATCCGGGGCCCCTCAGGGCATCTCGGAGAGCCGGTTTCAGCCCGATCCCACAGGCCAGGCTGAGGGACCCCACTGGGGCACAGATTCATGCACTGGGCCTCTAGTAATTAATAATTTTTTGTTGTTTTTAATGCTCCGCTGAGGGCATTTTGTCCGTTGATTTTTAGAGAGAGGATACGGGAGGGAGGGAGAAAGAAGGAAAGAGAGAGAGAGAGAAACATGGATGTGAGAGAGACTCATGGATTGGTGGCCTCCGGTAGGCACCCCAGCGGGCGAGCCTGCTGGATGCATTCTGGTTCTGTCTCCGGTCCTCCAGGTCCTGATGCCGAAACCGGACACCGTGGGTCTGAGGCCACCTGTCACTCCTGGAGCCGGAGTCAGCAGAGACGGGGCTGAATCTTCCAAGAGAGTTTCATCCCAGGCGTGGGAGAGCACCTATGGGTCCTGGACAACCGCGGGCTGGTTATCCGCGCACGAGGGAGACAGACGGCAGCTGCGTGCAGCTGCGAGAAACAGTGCAACGGGGAAAGGGGAGGGGAGGGCCGGCAGCCCGGCCTTTGGGAGCTCGGTGTCCCATAACAGTGGGGCTCCTCTGTGATGTCACACGCGGCTCAGCCCGTGCCGGGGCCCCGAGAGCGGTCAGCATTTCCTGAGAAAGACTCCCGGAGAGGGGACCAGGGGTTCCCGGCGCCACCGCCCAATCAGAGCGTGCCCCTGCCCTCGGTCGGTTCTCAAACTTTCTGGCCCCGGCCGGTGTGGCTCAGTGGATAGAGCGTCGGCCTGCGGACGGCAGGGTCCCGGGTTCGAGTCCGGTCAAGGGCACCTGCCCGGGTAGGCAGGCTCGATCCCCCAGTAGGGGGCGTGCCAGGGGCAGCCAATCAATGATTCCCTCTTCTCATTGACATTTCTCTCTCTCTCTCTCCCTCTTCCTTCCTCTCTGTAATCAATAAAAGTGTATTTTTAAAAAAAGACAGCTACTCCTGCAAAAATAAATAAATAAATAAATAAATAAATAAACAAACAAACAAATAATAACATTAGCCCTCACCGGTGCGGCTCAGTGGATGGAGCGTCGGCCTGCAGACTGAAGGGTCCCGGGTTCGATTCCGGTCAAGGGCATGTACCTTGGTTGCGGGCACATCCCCAGGAGGGGGCGTGCAGGAGGCAGCTGATGGATGTTTCTCTCTCTCTCTCTCTCTCTCCCTCTCTCTTTCTCTCTGAGATCAATGAAAAAATATATTTTAAAAAGAGAGAGAGAGAGAGAGAGAAGGGAGGACACACCTCAGGTTCCCATCCTACGAGCTTTAAACCAGAGGAAGTGGAGTCCCTTCCCCTGGCACCACCCCTTCTTCGCTGGGGCCCTAAGCTTTGGGGCTCTTGGTCACGGACAACTGCCTGTGGGAGGCGTCACCACCCTCATCGGGCTCAGGGGGGGCACGGGGCTTCCTCTGATCCCTCAGGTTAGTCACGAGGCTGGCAGACAACCCCTAAGAGGTCGATGTCAGATCTGAGAGCAAGAGCCAGAGACAGAGACAGAGAGAGACAGAGACAGACAGAGAGACAGAGGCCGGGAGACAGAGATATACAGAGACAGAGAGATAGACAGTCAGGCAGAGACAGAGAGATAGAGAGACAGAGACAGAGAGACAGGGAGAGAGACAGAGACAGAGATACAGGGAGAGAGACAGAGACAGAGATACAGGAAGACAGAGATATACAGAGACAGAGATAGACAGTGAGAGACAGAGACAGAGAGATAGACAGACAGAGACAGGGAGAGACAGAGATAGAGAGACAGAGACAGAGACAGGGAGACAGAGATATACAGAGACAGAGAGATAGAGAGACAGAGACAGAGAGAGCGGGAGAGAGAAAGAGACAGAGAGACAGAGACAGAGATACAGGGAGACAGAGATATACAGAGACAGAGATATAGACAGTGAGAGACAGAGACAGAGATATAGACAGAGACAGAGGCAGACAGAGACAGATATACAGAGATAGAGAGATAGACAGTCAGAGACAAAGATAGGGACAGAGACATAGAGAGACAGGGACAGGGACAGAGAGACAGGGAAAAAGAGATATACAGAGACAGAGAGATAGACAGTGAGAGACAGAGAAACAGAGAGAGAGACAGAGCAGCAGAGAGAGAGAGAAAGAGAGACAGAGAGGCAGAGAGAGAGACAGAGACAGAGAGAGATGCATGAACAGAGACAGAGAGATAGAGACAGAGCAGCAGAGAGAGAGAGGCAGAGAGATAGACAGAGAGAAAGAGAGACAGAGAAACAGAGACAGAGAGAGATGCATGAACAGAGACAGAGAGACAAAAAGAGCAACTTTCCTCTTTTCCCTTCTGTTTGCCACCGGGCCAGGGCTCAGGGCCCCGGTCTGTGCGTAACCGCCGACGCCCCGGCTTCGTTTCGCCGTTTAACGTGCGTGGCGATTGCGTTCTCGGCCCGTGCCCAGGGCCTGGGATCCCCCCGACCCCAATCCTGTGTCCTTGAGCATCTGCAGATGTTGAAGGGGAACCCCAGGTCCCTCCAACATCGGCCGACAGGGGAGGGTTAGGGACAGTGCTTAAAACTGCCCCCAGGTCCCTCGACAGTGCTTAAAACTGCCCCCAGCCCTCTGGGCCAGGCAGCCGCCAGTTCCCTGTGAAGGCCAAGAGGGGGGTGCTTTCGAGTTTGGGGGCCACACACCGCCCGCCCTCCGCCCCCCGCTCCCCGTCGGCCGATGTCGGAGGGACATTCGCCACAGGCAGGACCTCAAGGAACGGGCAGGGATGTCTACGTAGACCCTGACGTCTGAATTCCGTAGGGTTTTCCCCAGGCCCGGGCACACCGTCCTTCTTTGCGCGATTTTCCCCGTCGATTTAAAAATGCACAATCAGACCATCTGGCGGGGCTCCGCGGTGGAGCATCAGCCTAGGCACCAGGAGGTCAGGGTTCGATTCCCGGTCGGGGCACAGGCCCGGGTTGGGGGCCGGACCCCCCCCCCGTCGGGGGCGTGCAGGAGGCAGCCGGTCCCTGATTCTCGCTCCTCATGGATGTTTCTCTCTCTCCCTCCCTCTCTGACATCAATTTTTATTTTTAAAAAAAAATAACGTCACCATAGATTTCCTAATGACTCGACCCATCCGTGTGTCCTCCCTTCTCATCACACGTGAAGGCGGTCGTTGCCGTGAAAGAGCAAAGGCGTGGCCACCACCCAAGGCCCGATGGGAGAGGCTGCCGCAGCCTTTCCAGGTCAGCGCCCCATCCGTCTGCTTAACGAACATGCCTCGGTGAACCACGGGAGGCTGGACGTGCGGCCTGGCCCCACGGAGACCGGCCCTTCTTCCTGTTGCCCGGGGCGCACGTCGTTAACACGGGGAAGACGTCCCTCCCTTGGCCTGGAGCCCGCTGGGAGGAAGGGGCTGAGCAAGCTCCTCCACCCGGCTTTGCCACGATGCTGGCAGCCCCGCCCCCCCGCCGCCCTCATGGTGACCGGCAGTTCGGTCCTCCCAGTCATCACAGACGCGGACTTTTCATACACGTGCGGCGTGGCCAGGTTGCGATGCGTTCAGAGATCATCATAATCTGGCCACTCCGTGTCCGTAAGCTAGAGGCCCGGTGCATGAAAATTCGTGCACTGGAGTGGAAGGGGGGTTCCCCTCAGCCCCGCCTGCTCCCCTTGCATAGTCCGGGAGCCCTCAGGGGCGGGAGGTGACCCGGCGATCAGGGACAGGTGACGCCCCCATCTGCTGCTGCCACTGTCAGCGGCGTAAGCCTGGGCCGGCCATGGTTACCTGGGCCTCGAGCCGGCCCTGGGGGGCTGGGCAGCTGCCATCCGAGGCTTGCCTGCACCTCAGGCCGGCCTTGGGTGGCTGGGTGGCTGAGGGGACTGGGCACCACCATCTTGATCGACACGGGGGGAGAGGCCCTGCTGGCATCCATCTTGGCCGACCTGGGGCCTGCGGGCTGGGGGCGGCTCCTGCGTCGAGCGTCTGCCCCCTGGTGGTCAGTGTGCATCATAGCGACCGGTCATTCCACAGTTCAGTCAATTTACGTATTCGGTTATTCTATAGGACTAGAGGCCCGGTGCACGGATGCATGCACCAGCGGGGTCCCTCGGCCCGGCCTGTGGGATCGGGCCAGAACCGGCTCTCCGACATGCCCCTGAGGGGTCCCGGATGGCGAGAGGATGCAGGCCAGGCCGAGGGGCCCCAGTGGTGCACGATCGGGGCCGGGGAGGGACGCGGGAGGTTGGCCAGCCGGGGAGGGACCGCGGGAGGGCTCCCGGGCGTGTCCGACCCGTCTCGCTCAGTCCCGATCAGCCGGACCCCAGCAGCAAGCTCACCTACCTGTGGGAGCGTCTGCCCCCTGGTGGTCAGTGCACATCACAGCGAGCGGTGGAGCGGCCTTCGCCTATCATTAGCCTACGGCGCTCTGATTGGTTGAACGGACGACCAGACGACCCGACACGTAGCCGATTAGGCTTTGATTCTATGGGATTTTTTGCACGGCGGGGATTTCCAATTTTATGGTCCTTCTCCCGTGACCATGGAATACCGCTTGGCTCCATGTCCGGACTTCTGGATTGCAGGAGCTGTGAGGGTGAGGGTATGCAGTTTGCAGTTGGCGTGTAGGGGCTGATGGTAGCATCCTCTGCCCACCCCTCATCCAGCCCCATGCATACTGATGAGCACCCCAGCGCTGAGCGTCGAAACCGGCCGTTGTGGGATGTCGCTACGCCCCCTTGGCATGACACCTTGAAATTCTCCGCCCGAACTGGAGGAAATTCCAGAATTAAAGTGCCCCACAGCGGCCCCCGGGCGGGAATGGAGGGGACAGGCGAGAGCAGACGGCGACCACCATTCTCCGAGACGCGTGCGACGTGGCCCCTCGCTCAAGTTTGCCTGCAGGTCCGTCTTTCGGCCCAGCCTGCCCGCGGGCATCGCTGGAGCACCGGTTCGATTCCGGTCAGGGGCACAGGCCCGGGTTGTGGGCGCGATCCCCAGTGTGGGGCGTGCAGGAGGCAGCCGATCCATGATTCTCTCTCCTCGTGGATGTTTCTCTCTTTTCGTCTCTGAAATCAATACACATATATCAATGATTCTCTCTCATCATGGATGTTTCCCTCCCCCTCTCCCTTCCTTTCTGAAATCAATAAAAGTATTAAAAATGCTAGAGGCCCAGTGCACGAATTTGTGCACGGGTGGGGTCCGGCTGGCCCGCCCCAATGGGGGCCCAATCAGGGCCAGGCCGGCTGGGGGAAGGGGCTGCAGGTGATTGGCTGGCGGGACCCGCCCATATTTGGGGTTGGGGGACCGATTGGGGGTGAGGCTAGCCATGGGGAGGGGCTTTGGGTGGTGGGCCTCCTGTCCCCACCCCTGAATGGGGTGGGGGGGTCAATCTGGAGTGTGGCTGGGTGGGGGGAGGGACAGCAGGAGGTTGGCCAGCCAGCCCCACCCCCTGTTGGGGTCCCGGGGGTGATCGGGGCGGGGCCGGCCAGGTGGAGGGGCTGCAGGCCTGTCGCGGTAGGGCAGGCTGATGGGGGCGGGGCTGGCCTGGGGGACGGGAGGGAGCATTTGGCCGGTTCACTGGCCACAGTGGGCGTCATAGCGACCGGTCGTTATGGTCGTTAATGGTCGTGTGCTCGCTGGCTTTTTATAGAGAGAGATATATTTTTAAAAGATGTTTCAAGTGGGAGTCGTGAATGAGTAGTTCCCTCACGCACAGACTTTCCCTGCCTCCAGCTTGTCAAAGCCTCCCTCCCCGCGGGCTTCTCCGGGCCGTCTTCCCTGGAAGATTCCGGATCCCTTAACGACAGCCACAGGTGACTTGAATCCGACCTTCGGAAACAGCGCGTGTCTCCCAGCGTGCCCGCCAGCACGCTGAGCGTCCCCCTGGCGACCTCGCGGAGGGAAACTAGTCAGGCGACCCGGGGCAGCGAGCTGTCGGCGGGATGCTCTCCCTGGCCTGGCCCGCGGGCTTCTTGCGATGCCACGCGATAAAGCATTTTCTGAGGCCGGCACGGGAGGACGGGTGCTATTGACTCGCGTGGCCTTAAACCCCCGAGTTCCCGTTGTCCCGTCTCCCTCCAATCCCGTCGAGCGAGACGCCCGGCCGTGTTGTTAGCGGGGGCGAGGATTCGGGCGGGTGGCAGGCTCAGCGGGCGGCCCCAGCTACCTACCGTCCACTATGTGGGGGGGGGCTTCTGCACGGCCACACGGCCACGGAGGGACCACGGATGAGATGAAGGAAGTCGGAGCAAAGCGTGGAGGGAGAAGGGGGAGGATGCCTTTGTCTGGGGGGGGGTGACATCTTCCCAAATGTTCCATGGCTTCTATGCCCACCCCTCTGGCCAAGGATCTCGGCTCCCGGGTTTGATGGACAGCTGAACGGCATCCCTGCCCCTGCAGCCGGCTTCCCCTTTGTCCCGCCCCTTCCCCCAGCCACCTGGAGGGAATGGGGCCGGCGGTGGCCTGGGGAGTTGGATATCGCATCTCCCTGGCGGACCTGCCAGGTGGCCGTGCCTGCAAGGCGGGGCCTCCCCTCTGCTCCTTCCTGTTGTTAATAACTAGAGGCCCGGTGCACGAAATTCATGCACGGAGGTGGGGGGGGCGGTCCCCTCAGCCCAGCCTGCACCCTCTCCAATCTGGGACCCCTCGGGGGATGTCCTGCGGGTCGGGCCTAAACCGGCAGTCGGACATCCTTCTCACAATCCGGGACCACTGGCACCTAACTGTTCACCTGCCTGCCTGCCTGCCTGATCACCCCTAACAGCCCCCCCTGCCAGCCTGGTCACCCTCAATTGCCCCCCCTAGTGGCATAGTCACCCCCAAATGTACCCCTGCCGGCCTGGTCACCCCTTAGTGCCCCCCCTGCTGGCCTGATTGCCCCTCACTTCCCCCCACCCACTGGCCTTGTTGCTCCTAACTGCCTCCCCCTGCCAGTCTGGTCGCCCCTAACTGCCTCCCCCGCTGGTCTGGTTGCCCCTAACTGCCCCCCCCCCTGCCAGCCTGGTCACCCCTAAGTGCCCCCTCCTGCTGGCCTGGTTGCCCCCAACTGCTCCCCCGCCGGCCTGGTCGCCCCACGCAGCCTGTTCGGTTGTTTCGGATGGGACGGTGGCTTAGCCTTTTAGATAGAGAGAGACCGGCTCATCAGCGCAGTCACAGACGTATGGAGACGTGTCCAAGATCTTGCTTTCTGGCTTAAGTTATATCTGTCGTTATCTTTTTTTTCCCGGGCCCCTGAGGTTCCACATTTCGAGAAATCGTTTGAGGTTAATTTTTTAGGGCCCCAGGGGTGCCTTTTCTCGGAGATTCCTCGTGGCGATTCCTCTCGCCCGGCCGGTGCAGCTCAGGGGGTTGAGCATCGACCTAGGAACCAGGAGGTCGCTGGTTCGATTCCCGGTCCAGGGCACATGCCCGGGTGGTGGGCTTGATCCCCAGTCGGAGGCGTGCAGGAGGCAGCCGATCCATGATTCTCTCTCCTCGTGGATGTTTCTCTCCTTTCGTCTCTGAAATCAATACACATATATTTCAAAACAACAAAAACGCACAGACCGTCATGGCTTACTACACGTCAAAGCGAACTGCAGTGGGCAGGTCTGACACACTTTGGCGGCTAAATTTCAGAGCACATCTTAGGGTCCGGTGTTCCTCATCTGCACCTACTCTCTCTTTGCTTACTCACTGGACTAGGGGCCCGGTGCACGGATTCATGCCCCAGTGGGGTCCCTCGGCCTGGCCCGTGGGATCGGGCCAGAACCAGCTCTCCGACATCCTCCGAGGGGTCTCAGATGGCAAGAGGGCGCAGGCCAGGCCGAGGAACCCCACCGGTGCACAATTGGGGCCGGGGAAGGACGCGGGAGGTTGGCCAGCTGGGGAGAGACCGCGGGAGGGCTCCAGGGCGTGTTCGGTCCATCTCGCTCAGTCCCGATCAGCTGGACCCCAGCAGCAAGCTCACCTACCTGTGGAGCGTCTTCCCCCTGGTGGTCAGTGCACATCATAGCACCTGGTCGACCAGTCGGCTGTCTGCCCCCTGGTGGTCAGTGCACGTCATAACGACTGGTCAACCAGTCGACTGTCTGCCCCCTCGTGGTCAGTGCACGTCATAGCGAGCAGTTGAACGGCCTTAGCCTATCATTCGCACATTACGCTTTGATTGGTTGAACGGCCGACTGGTCAGGCAGCTACTTGGCATATGTGGCTCTGGTTCTAGAGGATTATAGCAATATTGACGCTGTCCCGAGAGCCATCCTCAGGGTGCACATCCCCGCCTGGACTCACAGAGCGATGCTGAGGCACTTGCACGTCTGATCCAGCCCCTTGATGCCTGGTTCCTGTTCTCACTCCGGAGCCACGGGCCAGCCCTCAGAAATCAGCGGGCTATCCTGCGGGGATAGACAGAGCCGGCTGTTCGTCAAAATCGGATCCCGGCTTCCCGGGAGTCTGTCCACAAATGACTTTCACAGCCCACGTGACATCCAGGCTGTGCAACATCCTTATTTTTGCTGCAGCTCCAAAGAAGGCGGCCTCGGGGGGTGGGGGTGGGGCGGGGGAGGGGGGTGAAGAGGTGACGGCAGCTCTTTCTCACATCGCAGAGCTTGAGGGGACCCTATCCGTCTTGGATTCAGGGCAAAGCTGGGGAGCCAGTTACCGGAAATGAGCCCTGTGTCTCGGACTGCCTTTTGAGGGATGGTCCTGAGGACGCACGGGGGACGTGACCGCCCCTGCTTTTGCGTGGACACGCGGCCGCACAGGTCGACTCCTCTTTTGAAATGCGTGGGTGTCCTTATTCACTTCTTTTTCTTTTCTTTTTTTAATATGTTGATTTTTTTTTTTTACAGAGAGGGAGAGAGAGGGATAGAAAGCTAGAAACCTCGATGAGAGAGAGACATCCATCAGCTGCCTCCTGCAAGGCCCCCCCCCCCGACTGGGGATGTGCCCGCCACCCAGGTACATGCCCTTGACCGGAATCGAACCTGGGACCCTTCAGTCCGCAGGCCGACGCTCCATCCACTGAGCCAAACCAGTTAGGGCTTCTTTTTTTTTAAAGAAAATATTTTTACTAGAGGCCCGGTGCATGAATTCGTGCACCATGGGGTCCCTAGGCCTGGCCTGCGGGATCGGGCCAAAACCGGGTCTCTGACATCCCCTTGAGGGGTCTCGGATGGCGAGAGGGTGCAGGCCAGGCTGAGGGACCCCACCGGTGTACTATCTGGACTGGGGAGGGACGTGGGAGGTTGGCCAGCTGGGGAGGGACCGCGGGAGGGGTCCAGGGCGTGTCTGGCCCATTTCGCTCAGTCCCGATCGGCCGGACCCCAGCAGCAAGCTAACCTACCAGTCGGAGCCTCGGCCCCCTGGTGGTCAGTGCATGTCATCACGTGCGGTTGTGCGGCCTTAGCCTATCATTAGCATATGACGCTTTGATTGGTTGAATGGCCGACTGGTCGACCGGACACTTAGCATAGTAGGCTTTTATTCTATCGGGTGGATTTCAGAGAGGAAGGGAGGGGGAGGGAGAGAGAGAGAGAAGCATCCAGGATGAGAGAGAATCATGGACCGGCTGCCTCCTGCACACCCCCGACTGGGGAGATCCAGCCTGAAACCCCGGCATGTGCCCTGGACCGGGAATCGCACCCGTGACCACCTGGATCGTAGGTGGACGCTCAGCTCCGGAGACACCCCAGCCGGGCGGCCTGGGACCACACAGATGTGGCGTGTGGCAGCCATCCCTGACGTGAGGAGGAGAAGCCAGTGTGACTGTGTTTTCTGCCTCGGTTGCCGGCGGCCGATAGATATCTGATTCCCTCCGGGGCCGAGGATCGGCGCCCTTCCTCTCCTTATGGCCGTGCGCTCGGGGACAGCCACCGCCACCCCCTGATCCGCCGACCTCAATCAAACCTGCGCCTCCTCTCCGAAAGGAGGAGGGGAGGGGGAAGCTTATCTCTGCCACCGACACCCTATTGCTTCTGCGATTATGAGGGAGCCTCCAGCGGGGCCCGTGTCCGTGCGAGACGGGCCGGGAGGCCCACGTGGGCGCGGCATTTTCATTACTTCTGCTTGGGGCGGGGGGGGTGTGGGGGACCCCAGCTTTCCCCTCGGACCCGAAGGGAGATGCTCATTGCAGTGCCCTGGGAGGTGGGAAAGGGCCACCCTGCGGGGGAATTTCGCCCAATGATCGTTGATCAGGGTCACGGCCCGGAATGTTCCAGAAAAGTCTCCAGCCCGGGCGAGCGTGCGTACCGGGCATGCTCAGCGGAAGAAGCGGATCCCTGGGAGAGAAAGAACACGGGTGAAAACGCGTGTGAATCTCTCTCTGTGTAAAAGCCCAGAGACTGGAAGGGCAGAATGACCGGCCCGTTCCAGGCCCCAATCGCCCCGCCCCCCCAAAGCAGCTAGCCCCGCCCCCGATCAGCCCCCCCTCCCCACATCCCAATCGGGGGCAGGGCCGGCTGGCCAACTGCCTGCAGCCCTCCCCCCTGCCTGCCACCCCCCCCCCCTGCATAGGCCCCAATCGGGGGCCATCCGGCCAACTTCCCGGGGTCCCTCCCCCTGGCTGGCTGGCCAGCCCGCAACAGGCCTTGATTGCGGGCCAGGCCTAGGGACCCCACCTGTGCATGAATCTGTGCGCCAGGCCTCTATCTATACTAATAAAAGGGTACTATGCTGATTAAACCGGACATCCTTCCAGGTAAAGCCACGGTGACGGGGGCCGAGGCAGAGGCAGTTAGGGGTGAGCAAACTGGCAGGAGAGGGCAGTTAGGGGTTATCAGGCCGGCAGGCAGGGGAGCAGTTAGGGGCGATCAGGCTGGCAGGCAAGGGAGGGCAGTTAGGAGCGATCAGGCTAGCAGGCAGGGGAGGGCAGTTAGGGGCGATCAGACTGGCAGGCAGGGGAGCAGTTAGGGGCATCAGGCTAGCAAGCAGGGGAGGGCAGTTAGGGGCGATCAGGCTGGCAGGCAGGGGAGCAGTTAGGGGCGATCAGGCTAGCAGGCAGGGGAGGGCAGTTAGGGGCATCAGGCTAGCAGGCAGGGGAGGGCAGTTAGGGGCGATCAGGCTGGCAGGCAGGGGAGCAGTTAGGGACAATCAGGCTAGCAGGCAAGGGAGCAGTTAGGGGCATCAGGCTGGCAGGGGAGCAGTTAGGGGCGATCAGGCTGGCAGGGGAGGGCAGTTAGGGGCAATCAGGCTGGCAGGCAGGGGAGGGCAGTTAGGGGCGATCAGGCTGGCAGGCAGGGGAGCAGTTAGGGGCAATCAGGCTAGCAGGCAAGGGAGCAGTTAGGGGCATCAGGCTGGCAGGGGAGGGCAGTTAGGGGCAATCAGGCTGGCAGGCAGGGGAGGGCAGTTAGGGGTGATCAGGCTGGCAGGGGAGGGCAGTTAGGGGCAATCAGGCTGGCAGGCAGGGGAGGGCAGTTAGGGGCGATCAGGCCGGCAGGGGAGGGCAGTTAGGGGCGATCAGGCTGGCAGGCAGGAGAGCAGTTAGGGGCATCAGGCTGGCAGGCAGAGTGGTTAGGGGCGATGAGGCAGGCAGGGGAGGGCAGTTAGGGGCAACCAGGCGGGCAGGCAGGGGAGCAGTTAGGGGCGACCAGCCTGGCAGCCAGAGTAGTTAGGGGCGATCAGGCAGGCAGGCGAGCGGTTAGGAGCCAGCGGTCCCGGATTGTGAGAGGAATGTCCGACTGTCGGTTTATGCCTGTTCCCGCAGGGATCGGGCCTAAACCAGCAGTCGGACATCCCCTGAGGGGTCCTGGATTGTAGAGGGAGCAGGCCAGGCTGAGAGACACGCCCCCCTCCACCCCGTGCAGGAATTCATGCACCGGGCCTCTAGTTCAATAATAAAAGTGGAAAACGTGTGACACCACATGGTTAGACATTTTGCCTCCCAGGCTGTCCTTGGCTTTCAAAATCTCCCTGCACGTTATCTTCCGCGGTTCGCCACGCCGTTTAAAACTCCGCCCATCTCTCCGCCGTGCTCTCGCTCTGCGGTCCCCAGGGTTCTGTCAGATGCACAGAGCTCACAGCGTGTAGCCACAGCCACACACCGCGCAGGCAACGGGTCTGATTTTATACAGATACGGACGAGCCCCTTAAAAATCGGAGCGGTTCCATTTCATTTATTTTTTAATTTTCTATATATTTCTTTATTGATGTCAGAGAGGAAGGAAGAGGGAGAGAGAGAGAGAGAGAGAGAGAGAGAAACATCCGTGAGGAGAGAGAATCATGGATCAGCTGCCTCCCGCACACCCCCTGCTGGGGATGGTGCCCACAACCCCGGGCCTGTGCCCTTGGCCGGAATCGCACCCGGGACCCTTCCGTCCGCAGGCCGACGCTCTACCCACTGAGCCACACCAGCCAGGGCGGAGCGGTTCCGTTTTAAGGGAGAGAAAGGCAAACAGGAACACCTCAACCCTTACGAAGAGCTCACCCGTTGCAACCGCAGGTACAAATGATCCCTTCGAAACGAACGGAGGGGTGCACAGGACGCCACAGCTAAAGGGTGGGTGCCGCATGGCCGGCGTCAGCCATGTGACGGGAACGCCCAGACAGGTACGCCGTCCAACCCGCTTTGCAAAGAGGGGCTTTGGCGAGGTGACGGGTCGCTCTTCGTGAGTTCCCTCCGTCGGTCCGGCCAGCGGTGAGGGGACAAGGCCGTGCAAGGGGACCCAGTCCCGCCCCGGCCGGTGTGGCTCCGTGGATAGAGCGTCGGCCTGTGGATGGAAGGGTCCCGGGTTCGATTCCCGGTCAAGGGCATGGACCTGGGTTGCGGGCACATCCCCAGGTGGGGGCGTGCAGGAGGCGGCTGATCGATGTTTCTCTCTCATCGATGTTTGTAACTCCCTCTCCCTTCCTCTCCGTAAAAGGTCAATAAAATATATATACTTTTTAAATGTGAAAATTCTTTGCACCCAGGAGGGTAGGACTTAAATCCACAAAGCCGCCTTTGGGATAATTATAAGAATACATTTTCGGATCCAGCTTTGAGGGGGTCTTCATTTAGGGTAAATCCCGGCCTCAAGGGAAGGAGAGAGAAATCCTTGCATTTCTGTTTTTGTTTGTTTTATTTGCAGCTGACCCTAAATTTTTCCCATTTTTTTTCTTTTTTTTTTTTTCTCCCTCAATGAATCTCCTTGGGGAAGGAGGAATTCGCATGGGAAAGTGTCAACTCATAAACCAGGAGGTCACGGCTGGATTCCCGGTCCAGGGCACACGCCTGGGTGGTGGGCTCGATCCCCAGGAGGGGGTGTGCAGGAGGCAGCCGGTCCACGATTCTCTCTCCTCTTGGATGTTTCTATCGCTCTCTCTCTCCCTCTCCCTTCCTCTCTGAAATCAGTAAAATATACTTAAAAATAATTAAATAAAGATATCCAAGCAAGCAGTCCTTGTCATAGTAAACTATTTGTTTATATATATTTATTGATTGATTCCAGAGAGAATGAGAGAGAGAGAGAGAGAGAGAGAGAAACATCTGTGAGGAGAGAGAATTCCGGATCGGCTGCCTCCTGCACGGCCCCGACTGGGGATGGAGCCCACAACCCGGGCCTGTGTCCTTGAGCGGGAATCGAACCCGTGACCTCCTGGTTCCTAGGTCAACGCTCAGCCACTGAGCCACGCCGGCTGGGCTGTCATAGTAAACTATTGCTAACACACAGCCAAATGGCCCTAGCCCGTGTGGCTCAGTGGATAGAGCGTCGGCCTGCGGACTGAAGGGTCCCGGGTTCGATTCCCGGTCAAGGGCATGGACCTGGGTGGCGGGCACATCCCCAGGGGGGGGCGTGCAGGAGGCAGCTGATGGATGTTTCTCTCTCCTCGATGTTTCTGGCTCTCTCCCTTCCTCTCTGTAAAAAAAAAAAGAAATCAATAAAATATATTTTAAAAAATAAATAAATAAACCCCTTAAAAAATAAAATAAAAAGAGGACCAGCTCAAGCGCTGAGGACAGACCAAGGAGCCGTTGGCAAAGTCGCTTTTCAACGGATGAGGATGCCGCACCAGCTCCTTGTCTGCCTCTGCCTGTACCCCACTCTCGGACACTCAGAAACCACCCCCCCTCACCCCGGAAAATATACGAGTTACTCACGGGAACTTCCCAGCGCTGACATGATGAGGCCCATCTTCTAGGGAATATTTAAATCCAGCTCTCGGCAGTGTGGCTCAGTGGATAGAGCCTCGGCCTGTGGATTGAAGGGTCCCGGGTTCGACTCCCCGTCAGGGCACAGGCCCGGGTTGTGGGCTCCATCCCCAGTCGGGGTGGTGGCGGGGGGGCGGGGAGTGTGCAGGAGGCAGCCGATCCACGATTCTCTCTCATCATGGCTGTTTTTCTCTCTCTCTCCTTCTCCCTTCCTCTCTGTAAAATGCATAAAAACATATTTTTTAAAAAAAATTTTAGCATCGGTTGTCCCAACGCTCGCTGTGACCAACGCGTTTGGCTCAGAAATTGCCAAGTCGTTGCCATAATAAATAGCATTTCATTTTGAAATGTCCATCCATTCGTTCCAGCCTACCTACATTACACGGAGTGACCAGATGATGATGATCTCTGAACGCATAATAATCTGGCCACTCCGTGTGTGTGTGTGTGTGTGTGTGTGTGTGTGTGTGTGTGTGTGTGTATGTATATATATATATATATTAGAGGCCCGGTGCATGAATTTGTGCATGGGTGGGGTCCGGCCAGCCTGGCCAGGGGTAGGGGACATGGGCGGTGGGCCGGCCTGCCCGCTGGTCGAACTCCAGGTCGAGGGGACCATGTGCATATTTGCTTTTTATTCTATAGGATCGACACGGAGTAGCTAGATTATTTTGCGCGCAGAGATCATCATCATCCGGCCACGCAGTGTGGTTCCATGACACTGGCCTCTTGATCATCCATTCTTATTTAAAAAACTATTTTTCTTTTTTTAACCCTCGTTCAGGGTATTTTGATTGATTTTTTTTAGAGAGGGAGGGAGGGTGGGAGAGAAACAGCCATCAGCTGCCTCCCGCCCCTGCCCCTGGCCGGGCTCAGAGCTGGCACGCAGGGCGATGGGCTGTCTCGCATCGGGATCCACAGGCACCCATCCGGGGAACCACGGAGCCCTCGTTTCTAAACCCTAAAGGAGATTCGCTAGGGCCGTGGTCGGCAAACCGCGGCTCGCGAGCCGCAGGCGGCTCTTTGGCCCCTTGCGGGTACCTCAATCAGATTGAGGATGCTTTTAGCAGAGGCCAGCTCACGAGAACCCTAATCAAGTTAATCGCACTGTACCCACCTATGTAGTTTAAGTTGAAAAGATTTGGCTCTCCAAAGAAATTTCCGTCCTTGTCCTGTTGACATGTGGCTCCGTGGACGGATGGGTTTGCCGACCCCTGACGTAGGGGTAAGCAAGCGGCCCGGCCTGCAAACAGCCTGCTGGCTCTCTGCGTGAGGGGCGCCCTCACGCACATGCACCCACTTTCCCTGTAAGGGCAAGACTTCAGTCGGTGTCCCTGCACCCTGTTTATTCCCTGGCGTCTGGCTGGTCTGCCCCCTCTCTTCAGGAAATGGGTATTTCCTCTTTTTAAAAAAAATATATGTTTATTGATTTCAGAGAGGACAGGAGAGGAAGGGAGAGAGAGAGAAACAGCGATGGCGAGAGAGCATCATGGATCGGCTGCCTCCTGCACGCCCCCTCCTGGGGAACGAGCCCGCAACCCGGGCATGTGCCATGGACCGGGAATCGAACCCGGGACCCTTCAGTCCGCAGGCCGAGGCTCTTCCCACTGAGCCACACCGGCTAGGGCAGGAAGCGGGGATTTCTGTCCCAATCGGAAACCATCACTCCCATCCCCTTTCCTCGCACGGGGGTACATGACGCGCTCCGATACATTTCAAAGGGCATACGGTGGGATGTCCCCTCACACGCCAGCTAGGGGGGGTACATGCAGCATCCATTCTTTCTTCCTCTGGGCTCCGATGCCTCACATCCACCTTCGTTCCTTTTTCATTTTTTTCTCGACGCACTTTCCCCGCCGGCGACACCGTGCCCACGCCTGTCAGAAAAGTGTAAGCCCTCGAGACTAGGGGGGTTTGGGTTTGTTTTTGTTTTGTTTTGTTTTGTTGCTGCTGTTCCTTTTTGTTCTTGCTGTTGTGAATCCTCACCCCGCGATATTTTTCCATTGATGTTTAGGGAGAGGGGAAGAGAGAGGGAGAGACGCATCGACGGGAGAGACACACAGCGATGGGTGGTGTGCTGCACGCGCCCCGACCTGGGCCGGGCCAGGCTGGGGAGGAACCTGCAACCGAGGTGCGTGCCCTTGGCCGGAATCGAACCCGGGACCCTTTGGTCCGCAGCCCGATGCTCTGTCCACTGAGCCACACCGGCTAGGGCTTTGGCTATGTTTAAGTGCATGCAGAGGCCCAGAACTTGGGGGGAAGACAGCATCCACACTAACAAAAGAGTAACATGCTAATTGACAGTACCTGCGCGACGCCCACCAGCCAATCAGGAGTGAGTATGCAAAGGAACCCAACAAAGATGGCGGGTTAATTTGCATACGCAGGCGCCGAGCGGCCGGGGGCCGGGTGGGGTGCTTGCGTAATTGCCACAGTGACGACGCCGGCGTTCCGCACCACCCCAGCTGCCCCGTGCCCCTGGGCAGCGTGGGAAGGCGGAAAGGCATCTCCGGCCGGAGCGAAGGCGGTGCCGGCAGCCAGGGGGAAGGGAGGCCCATTCTCGCATGGATCTTCGTGCATCGGGCCTCCGGTCGTGTTAAGAACTGACGTCTGTTCCCCCAGGAGGAAGGCAACGCTTTGCGTGTAGACGTGTAATTTGCGAGGTGTCCTTTATACCACAACAGGGGGCGTTGTCCTTGCCACCGGGAGCCCCGTCCCTTCTTCCCTCTTCTGACACCTGCAGCCCGAGAGGAACTCTTTCTTAACTAGAGGCCCGGTGCACAAAACGTATGCACTCGGGCCGGGAAGGGGTCTCTCAGCCCGGCCTGCACCCGCTTGCCGTCTGGGACCCCTTGGGGGATGGCCGGCTGCTGGCTTTGGCCTGCTTCCTGAGGGGTCTTGTGGCCACGCGGGGCTCCCCCTGTGGGAGCGCACTGACCCCCCCGGGGGCCGCTCCTGGGTTGAGCGTCCGCCCCCTGGTGGTCAGTGCACGTCACGGGGACCGGTCATTCCCAGCCATTCCCCCCCGTAGGTTCCGGGTGCCTATTACCCTGTTATTTTATAGGAGGTGGAGGAAGGCAAGGCTGCCTTTGAAGGGATTCCCCCCTAAATGAACCCTCAGCGCTCTGTCCTCCCGCGCGTCGGCCTTAACCAGGTGAGGCGACACAGATACAGCCTCCGACTGGACGAGGCGGGATTGTTTCCCCGGGGAAACGGTGAGGCCCGTTGGCGATTATAAAAGTGGTTGTGTTTTTGGGGGGTGTGGGGTTTTTTTTGTTTTTTTTTTTTTTGGCTCCATCCCCAGTGCTGGGCGTGCAGGAGGCAGCCGATCCGTGGTTCTCTGTCATCATGGATGTTTCTATCTCTCGCTCCCTCTCCCTTCGTCTCGGAACTCAATAAAAATATATTTAAAGAAAGGAGAGAGCGCCCTGGCTGGTTTGGCTCAGTGGGTAGAGCATCGGCCTGTGGACCGAAGGGTCCCGGGTTCGATTCTGGTTGGGGGCACACGCCCGGGTTGCGGGCTCGATCCCCAACAGGGGACGTGCAGGAGGCAGCCGATCGGCGATTCTCTCTCATCACGGAGGTTTCTATTTCTCTCTCTCTGTCCCTCTCCCTTCCGCTCCGAAACCAGTCAAAATCTATTTAAGAAAATGAAAACGAAAACAAAAAAAAAGCAGAAACAACAGCAAGACCAGAACCTCAAAACACAACGACCAAGTTTCAACTGGCCTTGAAAGGACTGCAGATCGGACGTTCCGGGGGGGGTGGTGGGGGAGGGGGGTAGGAATGCCGCCCGTTTTTCCGGCACCGGGGAACGGGACGCTCTTCCCAGAATGCGGGAAGAATAGACGCACGCGGGGAGTGCCCCCCCCCATGGGGCCTGCCTCTGTTCCGTGCCGCCCCCTGGTGGTCAGTACGCAGCACCGCGAGCGATGGACCTCCTGAGGAATCACTTTGCATAGGAGGCTTTTATATCTATAGACGAGGGGCCTGGCGCACGGAGGTTCACGGGGTGAGGGGGGGGGGGGAGCGCCACTCGGCCGGACGCCGGGCTGACCGCACGAAGCTGCGGCAGCCCTGAGGCGCCGCGAGCCGTGTGGGAAGGAGCAGTGAGCAGGCAGGCGGTACGCAGCGAGGGGCCCCGGGCTGCGGGAGGTATCGGGCCTAAGGTGGCAGGCGGACGTCCCCCGAGGGGTCCCGGACTGCGTGAGGGCGCACGCCCAGGCTGAGGAACCTCCCCCCGCCCCGCCAAGTGCACGAGTTTCGTGCATCCACGCTGAGAGTCATTATTCGTTCCCGTGGGTTAAATCGGAAAAGGAAGAAACATCCGTTGAGCTAGCTAGCCCCTGTTCACGTGTGTGTACATTTTGGGGGGTGGGGGGAGGGTTAGGGGGACACCCTGTATATACGTTTTCTTTCTCCACTCCTCTGTCGAGGGGCACCTGTGTTGCTCCCATATCTTGGCTGTTATGCGTAACCCTGCAGTAAACGTGGGGAGCAGGTCTCTCTTCGGACCCGATTTCGATTCTTGGTGAGCTCTATACCCAGCAGTGGGAATGCTGGGTCCTATCGAAGTTGTATTTCTAATTTTAAAAAAATATAGAGAGAGATAGATAGATAGATAGATAGATAGATAGATAGATAGATAGATAGATGATAGATTGAATTCAGAGAGGAAGGGAGAGGGAGAGAGAGAGAGAATGCTGGGTCCTATCGAAGTTGTATTTCTAATTTAAAAAAAATATATATATATATAGAGAGAGAGAGATAGATAGATAGATAGATGACAGATTGAATTCAGAGAGGAAGGGAGAGGGAGAGAGAGAGAGAAACATCCATGATGAGAGAGAATCATGGACCGGCTGCCTCCTGCACTGGGGATGGAGCCCACACCCAGGCACGTGCCCTGACCGGGAATCGAACCCTGACCTTCTGGTTCATCGGTCGGCGCTCAACCACGGAGCCACGCTGGCCGAGAGCAATACTTTCTTTTCCTTTTAACCCTCAACCGAGGATATTTTCCCGTTGATTTTTAGAGAGCGTGGAAGAGAGAGGGAAAAAAAAACAGAGAGAAATATGGATGTGAGAGAGAAACGCATCGAAGCATTGCCTCCTGCATGAGCCCCGGCCAGGGCCCTGGCCAGGCAGGAGCCTGCCACCGAGGTACGTGCCCTTGACCGGGAATCGAACCCGGAACCCTTCAGTCCGCAGGCCGACGCTCTATCCACGGAGCCACACCAGCTGGGGCCAGACCGACAGCCTCTAGACGCCTGCTCGGGGGGTGAGCACTACGGCACGTGGCACTCCCACGCTGGGAAGAAACGGAAGCTCACGTTTACGGGTTTTCACCACGAACACGGCAAAGGCGGGCAGAGGGACTGGGCCCGGGTCGGGGCGCGTGCCGGGGGCCACCCATCAATGTGTTTCTCTCATCTCGATGTTTCTCTTTCCCCTCTCTCTAAAAAAAAAACCAATGGGACACTACCTTAGGGTGAGGATTTAAAAAAATAAATAAAAATAGTAAGCTATCCTAATGAAAGGGTAATATGTTCATTAGACCGGGAGACCTTCCGGACATCCTTCCAGACAAAGCCGTGGCGGCAGGGCCAAGGCAGAGGCGGTTAGGGGCGATCAGGCCAGGAGGGGAGAGCAGTTAGGGGCGATCAGGCCAGCCAGCTGGGGAGTTTGTTGGGGGCGATCAGACTGGCGGGGGGGGCAGTTGGGGGCAATCAGGCCAGTAAGGGGGGGGGGGGGCAGTGGGGGCAAGACCAGCAGGGGGGGCAGTTGGGGATGAGCAGGCCAGTAAGGGGAGGGGCAGTTGGGGGCAATCAGGCCAGTAAGGGGGGGGGCAGTGGGGGCAAGACCAGCAGGGGGGGCAGTTGGGGGCAATCAGGCCTGCATGAAGGGGCAGTTGGGGGCGATCAGGCCTGCATGAAGGGGCAGTTGGGGGCAATCAGGCCAGTAAGGGGGGGGCAGTTGGGGGCAAGAAGACCAGCAGGGGGGGCAGTTGGGGATGAGCAGGCCGGCAGCCAGAGTGGTTAGGAGCCAGCGGTCCCCATTGTGAGTGGGATGTCCGACGGCCAGTTTAGGCCGGACTGGAAAGGGTGCAGGCCAGGCTGAGGGACACGCCCTGCCCCAACCCTCCCCCTCCCCCGCCCTCCCCCCTCCCGCCCCCCGTGCATGAATTTCGTGCACTGGGCCACTAGTAAGTCAGTAAGACCAAACAAAAAAATAAATAAATAAATAAACGTCCACCCATTGCCAACATTCACAGTCGGAGACGCCGAATTAGGGAGGAAATACCGTGTTAAATTCGGGGCCAACACAACCGATAATTGATTTGAAAATCAATAGCATGGCTTTCTTTTTTTTTTTTTTTTTTTTTGCTTTTTTCCTTTTCACTGGAGAACGCCATAACGTAGAAAAGCGCTGGACTGCTTAAAAGGCGCGACGGGGAGAGGGGGAGGGGGGATTTTTCCACTTAAACATTGGATGGTGCAATGAGGGGGCGATGATGGTGGCCGCGATGGGAGCTCTCCGATGCCAACAGCTGCTCCGGCCGGCCGCTCCAATGCAGGGAGCAGGAGGTGGGGAGGGAAGGGGGCTGCGCGCACCTTACAGTCTGCTGATGGTTCGCCCGGGCGTGGCAGCCAGAGGGCCGTGTGGTAGCCAGACATCCATCCACCCGGTTTTCATGGAAATGTCAGCCTCAAAGTCAAGAACATTCTTGCCCAAGAAGAAAGCAATCTGGGGGATAGATCTTTTCTTTTAAGTTTTTTTTTTTATGGATGTCAGAGAGGAAGGGAGAGGGAGGGAGAGAGAGACACATATCCGCGATGAGTGAGAATCATGGGTCGGCGGCCTCCTGCACGCCCCCGGCTGGGGATGAGCCTGCTACCCGGGCCTGTGCCCTTGTCCGGAATCGAACCCGGGACCCTTCCGTCCGCAGGCCGACGCTCTATCCACCGAGCCACACCAGCTAGGGCTCTACAATTTTTTTAAACATATTTATTTTTTTAATAGATTTTTATTGATTTCAGAGAGGAAGGGAGAGGGAGAGAGAGAAAAATATCCGTGATGAGAGAGAATCACTGATCGGCTGCCTCCTGCACACCCCCGACTGGGGATGTGCCCAGAACCCGGGCCTGTGCCCTTGTCTAGAATCGAACCCGGGACCCTTCAGTCCACAGGCCGACGCTCTATCCACTGAGCCACACCATCTAGGGCTCTACAATTTTTTTAAACATATTTATTTTTTTAATAGATTTTTATTGATTTCAGAGAGGAAGGGAGAGGGAGAGAGAGAAAAATATCCGTGATGAGTGAGAATCATGGATCAGCTGCCTCCTGCACGCCCCTGACTGGGGATGGAGCCCGCAACCCGGGCGTGTGCCCTGGACCGGGAATCGAACCCGGGACCCTCCCGTCCGCAGGCCGGCACTCTATCCACGGAGCCACCCAGGCCAGGGCAAAACATATCTTTTAAAAACATTTTTTTAAAAGAGGAGAAGAAAGAGCGTTCGGTCCTCTGCCCCCCGGGACGGAGGCCCGGTGTAATTGTGTCTGGTTAACCCACGCCGTGGGCCACAGCGTCCCCGTCCACGTGCGCGTGGCTCCCCGTGGCCTTATGCTGTCAGCCCTGGGATACGTGTCGGCGTTTCCCGTCCTCCCCCCCCAGCGGGCACCTTTCAAGAGTCGGCGGGTGCGCTGTCACCGCCTCATGCATATGCAGGACGCGGTGCCGCCGCTGACATTTCGTCTTAATTGATGAGTGCCTACCCCGCCGGCGCCTCCTCAACACCGCTCAGTGTCAAGTGTTCGAGCCAATCACACTCCGGTCCCCGCAAAGGTCACGGTTGTTCCGTGTTGTTGTTTTTTTGACTTCTTTTTGTGCCGTTCAATCGGGTCAAGACTCGGGAACGATCTTTTTTTTTTTTTTTTAATATGTTTTTATTGATTTCAGAGAGGACGAGAGAGGGAGAGACGGACTGCAAATATCAAGGGCTCTTTCTATTTAAAAATATTTCTTATTGATTTCAGAGACAGAGAGAGAGGGAGAGAGGGAGTGGAGAGAAAAACGTTCAGGATGAGAGAGAATCGTGGATCGGCGGCCTCCTGCACGCCCCCTCCTGGAGCCTGCAACCCGGGCCTGTGCCCTCGACCGGGAATCGAACCCGGGACCCTTCAGTCCACAGGCTGACGCTCTATCCACTGAGCGACACCAGCTAGGGCTCTACAATTTTTTTAAACATATTTATTTTTCTTAATAGATTTTTATTGATTTCAGGAAGGATGGGATGGGGAGAGAGAGAGAGAGAGAGAAACACCCATGATGAGAGAGAATCATGGACCGGCGGCCTCCTGCACGCCCCCGACTGGGGATGGAGCCTGCAACCCGGGCCTGTGCCCTTGACCAGAGTCGAACCCGGGACCCTTCATTCCGCAGGCTGACGCTCTATCCACTGAGCCACACCAGCTAGGGCTCTTTCTATTAAAAAAAATACATATTGTTATTGATTTCAGAGATAGGGAAAGAGAGAGACAGGAGCATCCATGATAAGAGGGAATCATGGATCGGCTGTCCCCTGCATGCCCCCTACCGGAGCCTGCAACCCGGGCACGTGCCCTGACCGGGAATCGAACCGTGGCCTCCTGGTTCACCGGTGGACGTTCAACCGCCGAGCCACGCCGGCTGGCCCGTTTTCACAGGGAGACGGTGTTCCTGTCTCCCGCTGGCGTCCGACGCCTGGTTCACGGTCCCTGCTGGCTGCGTGCCACGCAGGCCTCGCTGAGCGGCCTTCGTGATGGAGCCGCCAGCTCCTTCCTTCCCCTGCGTGAGTCGTCGGTGGGGAGGACGGCCACGTCGGCTGGTGGCCGAGAGGCTCCCGTGAATGACGTCCTCTCGGCTTCGCCGAGCTTCCTTGTGGCGTCAATAATTGCATTACTCGGCGGGGCGCTCTGCAGAGCTCCCCGTGCATGTGAGTGCGTGTGAGTGCGTGTGTGTGTGTGTGTGTGTGTGTGTGTTCAGTCTTCTTTTAAAACGCCAGTTCCTGCCCGGCCGGCGTGACTCAGTGGTGGAGCGCCGACCTAGGAACCAGGAGGTCGCGGTTCGACTCCCCGTCCGGGCACAGGCCAGGGTTGCGAGCTCCATCCCCAGCAGGGGGCGTGCCGGAGGCAGCCGATCCGTGATTCTCGCTCTTATCATTGACGAGGGGCCCCGATGCACAAAATTCAGGGTCCCTCAGCCCGGGTTCCAAGAGGGCGCAGGCCAGGCCGAGGGGCCCCACGGGTGCACAATCGGGGGCCGGGGAGGGATGCAGGAGGTTGGCCAGCAGGGAAGGGACCGCGGGAGGGCTCCAGGACGTGTCCGGCCCGTTTCACTCCATCCTGATCAGTTGAACCCCAGCAGCAAGCTCACCTACTGGTTGGAGCATCTGCCCCCTGGTGGTCAGTGCACATCATAGCGACTGGTTCACCACTGGACTGTCTGCCCCTTGGTGGTCAGTGCACGTCACAGCGACTGGTAGATTGTCTGCCCCCAGGTGGTCAGTGCACGTCATAGCGAGCAGTTCAGTGGCCTTAGCATATCATTAGCATATTACGCTTTGATTGGTTGAGTGGCCAACCGGACGACCGGACACTTAGCCTATGAGGCTTTTATTCTCCAGGATGCTTCTCTGTCTCTCTCTCTCCCCCTTCCTCTGTGAAATAAATAAACCTATTTTTTAAAAAATGCCAGTCCCTGTCAAAACTATCTGTAGGATTTTAGGATCGTCTACGTCTCTGTGGTATCTCCTGCCAGCAGGCCATCCTGCCCACATGATGGGAGATCATTAGTTAGATCCAGAATTTGGACAAATGAGCCCCGCAGACCCATTGATTCCCCCACTGCATTATGGGAAAAGTCTTTAAAGACGGCAAGGCCGCTGAGCTCCAAAGCGGGGGACCTTCCAGCGAAGACGAGCCCCGCTGTGTCCTTGCCTCTGCGTCAGCTGGGATTTAATGCGCCGCTCGGGGGGCTGCAGAGGGAAGGCAAACACCAGGGGGACTGCACGGGGACGTTACTCAGCACGCATGGCTAGCGTCCACCTAACTATAAAGGGAGAAAGTGCACAGACAGCATGGAATCGCAGCGTGCGAAATGCCATGACTTATCTATTTTATACACGGACCGGCCAGATGATGATGATCTCTGGATGCATAATAAACTGGCCACCCAGTATATATATATGTGTATATATATATGAGAGGCCCGGTGCATGAATTCGTGCATGGGTGGGGTCCGGCCCGCCTGGCCAGGGGGAGGGGACACAGGCGGTGGGCCGGCCTGCCTGCTGGTCGAACTCCTGGTCGAGGGGACCATTTGCATAGGAGCCTTTTATTCTATAGGATAGACACGGAGTGGCCAGATGATGATGCGTTCAGAGATCATCACCACCTGGCCGCTCCGTGTATATTTTTATTGGGTTCAGAGGGGAAGGGAGAGGGAGAGAGAGAGAAACATCCAGGAGGAGAGAGAATCATGGATCGGCTGCCTCCTGCACGCCCCCTGCTGGGGATGGAGCCGGCAACCCGGGCCTGTGCCCTTGACCGGGATTCGAACCCGGGACCTCCTGGTTCATAAGTCGACGCTCAACCCCTGAGCCACGCCGGCCGTGCCGTCACTTTTCGTCCTTACGACGCTGCTGGTGGGCAGGCAGAGTGACGTGGGGAAGCTCAGACGACCCCGAACTAACATTTAGAGAATTACCTTCCTCCATAGGAACGGAAATGTGCTTCCCGCCCGGCAGTCCCTCCGACCTGCTGTCCACGCGTCCATCTTGCTCGGAAAGAGAGTTTTGCAAGAAGCTCACACAAAAAACCTTTTAGGCGGCAGAGTGCCTTAGACGAAAGGGGGCGTGGAGCCCGTTTCATGGGGTCCCGTTCTTCTCCGATCCCGCCTGCGTCCAGGTGACTTCCGCGGCGAGACATCTGTGGAGCGGATGGATTTCTGCGGCGACGTGGGAGAAGGTGCTGGGCACGCGGGTCCCCAGACGGCTGGACGGGATTTTCCATGGGAGCCTCTTAAAAGGCACCGATAGGTGATGTTGGGTTTCAGGGGGGGAAGGAAACCCGGTCTGCTCGGGCGGGTGTCCCTCATTTGAAGACGGGCCTGCACAGAAGGGCCAGAATGCCCGGCTGGCGTGGCTCCGTGGGTGAGCCTCGACCTGTGAACCAGGAGGTCACGGTTGGATTCATGGTCAAGGGCACAGGCCCGGGTTGCGGGCTCCATCCCCAGCAGGGGGCGTGCAGGAGGCAGGCGATCCATGGTTCTCTCTCCTCACGGATGTTTCTCTCTCTCTCTGTCCCTCTCCCTTCCTCTCTGACGTCGATAAAAATGTGTGTTTTTTTTTAAAAAAAAACACCACGTTTCCCATGCATGTGACCCTCTTAAACTGCTTCAGAATACGTCGAGCCTCTGCCCCCTGGTGGTCAGTGCACGTCATAGCGACTGGCTTCTTGACTAGCGAGGACACGTCCGTTCCCTGGGAGGATGGGAACGGGGCCTGTGCGTCCATGACCCGTGGTCGGCAAACCGCATCTCGCGAGCCACAGGCGGCTCTTTGGCCCCTGGAGTGTGGCTCTTCCACAAAATACCCCGGCCCGGGTGAGTCTGTTTTGAAGAAGTGGCATTAGAAGTTGAAGTTTAAAAAAATGTGGCTCTCCAGAGGAATTTCGGTTGTCGTGCTGTTGGATATTGGGCCCCGTGGACGAAGGAGTCGGCGACCCACTGGAATACGAGGTCCAAGGTTTGGGCCGCGGTCTGTCTCTCTCCCCCCTCGCTGTCAGACAATTGATACGGCGAAGCCGGCGACGCGCGCCCCGGGACCGTGCAGGAATTCGCCCGGGAGACCCCGGTGGGTGCAGTTACACAGGTGAAAACGGCATCGTCGCTTCAGAGCGAAAGAGCGGAGTAGACGCGCACGAGGCAGGAAGAGGCTGGGTTCTGACACGTAAGGGGTGGCGGAGACGCGCCCGTGTGACCGAAGACACACAAGGGGGGCAGTAGAGGGGAAGAGGGATGATGGCAGAGCACTGCGGTGTGTTGAATTTTTTGATGGATATCTTTTTTTTCCCCCCAATATATTTTCATTGATGTCAGAGAGGAAAGGAGAGAGAGAGAAACATCCAGGAGGAGAGGGAATCCTGGACCGGCTGCCTCCTGCACGCCCTCCCCTGCTGGGGATCGGACCCGCAACCCGGGCGTGTGCCCTTGACCAGGAATGGAACCCGGGGCCCTTCGGTCTGTAGGCCGGTGCTGCATCCACTGAGCAACCCAGTTAGGGCGAGTTGCTTTATGGAGACCTAGGACTAGCTACACGACTTGCCCCGTTAAAAAAATAATTAAATAGCCCGGCCGGCGTGGCTCCGTGGTTGAATATTGACCTACGAACCAGGAGGTCACGGTTCGATTCCCTGGCAGGGCCCATGCCAGTGTTGCAGGCTTGATCCCCCGTAGGGGGCGATCCATGATTCTCTCTCTTCGTTGATGTTTCTCTCTCTCTCTCTCTCACCCTCTCCCAACAAAAGTATATTACAAAAAAAATACTGTTGGACTTCTCAAGCAGGAGAAATGTTTTATGCATGATAGCAAGTGAATAGCAAGTGAATATAGAACTATATATCACATATAATTTAAGGCTAGTATGCTAAGTGTCCGTTCATCCGTTCAACCAATCAAAGCGTAATATGCTAATGATATGTTAAGGCCACACAACTGCTCACTATGAAGTGCACTGACCACCAGGGAACAGACCGTCGACCGGTCGACCAGTCGCTATGACGTGCACTGACCACCAGGGGGCAGACAGTCAACCGGTCGACCAGTCGCTATGATGTGCACTGACCACCAGGGGGCAGACAGTCAACCGGTCGACCAGTCGCTATGATGTGCACTGACCACCAGGGGGCAGACAGTCGACCAGTCGCTATGACATGCACTGACCACCAGGGGGCAGACAGCCGACTGGTCGACCAGTCGCTGTGACGTGCACTCACCACCAGGGGGCAGACGCTCCAACTGGTAGGTTAGCTTGCTGCTGGGGTCCAGTTGATTAGGACTGGGGGAGACAGGCTGGACATGCCCTGGAGACCTCCCCCGGTCCCTCCCCAGCTGGCCAACCTCCCGCGTCCCTCCCCGGCCTGATCGTGCACCGGTGGGGTCCCTCGGCCTGGCCTGTGCCCTCTCGCTATCTGGGACCCCTCGGGGGCATGTCGGAGAGCCGGTTTCGGCCCGATCCCGAAGGCCAGGCCTCCGTCCTGCAGACACTGGGTCGGGATGACTCTCCGTTGGGGGCCGGCCCTGAGCACTGTGGGGTGTCGAGCAGCCTCCCTTCCACGTACAAGTTACCTGCTAAATACATGTGTGTTGATTTCAGAGAGGAAGGGAGAGGGAGAGAGAGAAAGACACACACACACATCCGACGCACACATCCCAACCACCCACTAGATTTCAGACGTAGCTCCCCGTCCGGTGTGGCACCAACAACTGCAGATGTTGGCAACGCCCCCCACGGGCCAGCGGTGTCCCCGTGCTCCCATCATCTGAGAGCTTCCTACGCTCCCACCCAGAGCCTGTGAGGCCCCCGGGGGGGCGGGGTGGGGAGGGCAGCACGGATCCTGCCCGTCTCGGCGAGTGTGCCCACAGCCCGGCGGAGTTAATAAACGCTCCGGGAATAAATGAATAGAGAGGGAATGAAAATAAATCTGCCCGCGCTTCGAGCGGGTAGCAGGCGATGCGATTCCGCTGCTAATGTATTTAAATCTATGTGGGTTCCCCTTCAGCGCTGCGTTTGAAGGAATTTCATTGACCTTGGGATGGCGAATTTCACGCATAAAATCTTTCCGTTTTGCCGTCTCTTCTTGGGTCAAAAACTTAATGAATAACCATTGGGTCAAAAACTTAACGAATAACCATTGCATGCAAGGTCATATAGACAGAAGAAGAACAGCAGCGCTCGGCCGGCGTGGCTCCGTGGTTGAGCGTCGACCTATGACCCAGGAGGTCACAGTTCAATCCCCCGTCAAGGGCACACGCCCGGGTTGCTGGCTCAATCCCCAGTAGGGGGCGTGCAGGAGGCAGCCCGTCCGTATGATTCTCTCTCATCCTTGATGTTTCGCTCGCTCTCTCTCTCCCTCTCCCTTCCTCTCTGACATCAATAAAAGAATTTAAAGGAAAAAAATGTATCA
Organism: Corynorhinus townsendii; assembly: GCA_026230045.1. Lineage (NCBI taxonomy): Eukaryota > Metazoa > Chordata > Mammalia > Chiroptera > Vespertilionidae > Corynorhinus > Corynorhinus townsendii. Next base: position 1,612,972 of record JAPDVU010000016.1, read on the forward strand.
TTATCAAGATGCATGCCTAAGTTAATTTGCTTTTCTTATTCTTAAAACATAGTAATAATCAGCCCTCACCGGTGTGGCTCAGTGGATGGAGCGTCGGCCTGCGGACTCAAGGGTCCCGGGTTCGATTCCGGTCAAGGGCACCTCCCCAGGAGGGGGGCGTGCAGGAGGCAGCTGATGGATGTTTCTCTCTCCTCGATGTTTCTCACGCTGTCTCCCTCTCTGTAAAAAAATCAATAAAATGTATATTTTAAAAAAATAACAATCATCAATGTCACCCTAGCCGGTGTGGCTCAGTGGATAGAGCCTTGGCCCAGAGACTGAAGGGTCCCGGGTTCGATTCTGGTTAAGGGCATCTACCTGGGTTGCAGGCCCCACCCCAGTGCTGGCTGGGGATCATGTGGGAGGCAACCAGCCCGTGTCTCTCTCTCTCCCTCTCTCTCGATCTGTCTCTCTCTCCCTCCCCCCGCACCCCTTCCTCCCTCTCCTCCACACTCTCTCTCAGATAAAACCCACGGGGGAAGAAACACCTTCCGGTCCAACCACCAGCCCACAGCGGGTCACAGGCAGCACGCGACCCGGCCCAGGCCCATCCGGGTTTTTATCCCCCACGCTTTTCAGCGAGGCCTTCCGAAGACATCACACAAAGAAAGCCAACTGAAACTCCAGCAAACCCTCACTGCTCCCCAGGCCCCGTGGCCGACGACGACGCCGGGGTACCTACGCGCCTTCCCCCCGCCCGACCCCGGGCAGCGCACCTGCCCGGCCATCTGGAGGGAGGCTGCTGGGCAGACAGGTGATGGCTAATGAGGTCCCTTGTGCATCTGCCTCCAGATGTGCCTCCTGGTCCCCGGACGCCTCAGCCAGATGGACCCCTCCGTCCTCCTCCTCCTCCTCCTCTTCTCCCTCCTCCTCCTCCTCCTCCTCCGCCTCCCACCCGGCTTCCTCTCCGGGGGCGTTGGGACTACAATTCATGGTCGTCACCAGGATCTCCCGTCCCGGCTTCCCCCTCGTCAGAAACATCCCTGAGGCCTTCTGAGAAGAAGGGACCAGCCGGGCCGGCCGGCGTGGCTCAGTAGAGAGGAAGGGAGAGGGAGAGAGAGAGAGAGAGAGAGAAACCTCCGGGATGGGAGAGAATCGTGGATCGCCTGCCTCCCGCACACCCCCACACTGGGGACCGAGCCCGCCACCCGGGCGTGTGCCCTTGGCCGGGAATCGAACGGTGACCTCCTGGTTCCTGGGTGGACGCTCACCACTGAGCCACGCTGGCCGTGCTCTCCCATCCTTATTGACTGAGCATTTAGTATACGCCAGGGTCTGTGCTAAGATGTTTCAGATGCAAAAAAAAAATCAAAATAAAAGGGGAACAAGTAGGTAGGCCCCTAATGCAGGGGGTACTTGACAGTCACAAGCAAGGTCTACAGATTGAGTCTCGTGACAAAGCGTGACGAGAATATTGCGCTGGGGTCAGGGGAGGGCCTCGGGCACCGCGTCTGAGCACCATCCCACAGTCATCGCACTCCCGCCTTCAAAAAATGGCTCCGCCTGGCCGGCAAGACTCAGCGGCTGAGCCATCGACCTGTGAACCAGGAGGTCAGGGTTCGATGCCCGGTCAAGGGCACAGGCCCGGGTTGCTGGCTCCATCCCCAGGAGGGGGCGTGCGGGAGGCAGCCGATCCGTGATTCTCTCTCTCTCGTCATGGATGCTTCTCTCTCTCTCTCTCTCTCTCTCTCTCTCTCTCTCTCTCTCCCTCTCCCTTCCTCTCTGACATCAATTTTAAAAAATCTATCTATCCCTCTCTCTTCCTTTCTGAAATTAATACAAATATATTTTTAAAAATTCTACCTATACTAATAAAAGGGTAATATGCTAATTCAACCAGACATCTTTCGGTCATCCTTCCGGACAAAGCCACAGTGGTGGGGGCTGAGGCAGAAGCAGTTAGGGGCGGCCAGGCTGGCAGGGGAGCAGTTAGGGGGCAACCAGGCCAGCAGGGGACCAGTTAGGGGGTGATCAGGCTGGCAAGCAGAGGCAGCTAGGGGTGATCAGGCCAGCGAGCAGAGGCAGTTAGGGGTGATCAGGCTGGCAAGCAGAGGCAGTTAGGGGTGATCGGGCCAGCGAGCAGTTAGAAGCCAGCAGTTCCAGATTGCGAGAGGGATGCACCTGTAGGGTCAGGCCTAAACCGGCAGTCAGACATCCCCTAAGAGGTCCTGGATTGGAGCGGGTGCAGTACCGGGCTGAGGGACCACCCCCTCCCCCCCCCACTCCCGTGCACAAATTTTGTGTGACCAGTCGCTATGACGCGCACTGACCACCAGGGGGCAGACACTCAATGCAGGAGTTACCTGTCCCCCCCCCCCCCCCGTGGTCAGTGCGCTCCCACAGCAGGCTGACCCCCACAGGCCACGCCCCCACCCGTGCAGGAATCTGTGCACCGGGCCTCTGGTAAAAAAAAATAAAAATGCTTCCACTAGCCCTAGCTGGTGTGGCTCAGTGGTTAGAGCGCCGGCCCATGCACCAAAGGGTCCCGAGTTTGATTCCCAGCCAACGGCATGCACCTCGGATGCAGGCTCCTCCCCGCGTGTGCCGTTACCTGCCGCTGTTAACATGACGGAGATGCCGCACGCGGAGTGGCTGCCTCTGGGAACCGGGCTAAGTCCGTACGGGCCTGGATGCACAGAGAGATCTCTCAGCAAAGTATGTCACGAGACGCCTGCCTACGCGTTTGCTCCTAACTCCCTACACGCACCTTCGTTTTTTAAAAATATATATATATGTTACTGATTTTGACAGAGAGGAAGGGAGAGGGAGAGAGAGGTAGAAACATCGATGAGAGAGAAACACCCATCAGCTGCCTCCTGCCCGCCCCCCACTGGGGATGTGCCCGCCACCCAGGTCCATGCCCTGGACCGGAATCGAACCCGGGACCCTTGAGTCCGCAGGCCGACGCTCCATCCACTGAGCCACACCGGTCAGGGCTATGCACGTTTATTTTTAACAGCAAGTTGCTCATATTTTACAGGCCATAAAGCAGCAGACAGGATGCACCATACGTGTGCCGGCGTGTAATGTGACAACCGACAGTGAAACCGATGGTGCTTTGTCATGCCATGAGCCTGAACAATCACCGAATCGTTCGACAGAGGGTCCAGGCCTGGCCGGTGTGGCTCAGTGGGTAGAGCATCAGCCTAAGGACGGAAGGGTCCCGGGTTTGATTCCGGTCAAGGGCACAGGCCTGGGTTGCAGGCTTGATCCCCAGTGTGGGGCATGCAGGAGGCAGCCGATCCATGATTCTCTCTCTCCTCATGGATGTTTCTCTCTCTCCCCCGCTTTCCTTCCTCTCTGAAATCCATAAAAATATTTTTTAAAAAAAAAAAGAGAGAGGGTCTAGCTAACGGATGACACAGTCCTTGTTGAAAGGGACCAAGACGTAGGTAAACTGTGAACGATTTACCTATTTAAAGCAACATCGGCTGCAATGTTTGAAAGTCTACACCGTGGCCGAAAGATAGGAATACGTTCCGGTTTATGGAATCCATCGATGAACGTCTTCAATGCGGGGTGACTGTCACCGTTTCAGATTTACGGAGGTGGAGCGCGCGCGCGCGCGGGCACGCGCACGGCTAAGGCACTTTATTCATAGCTCGCTCACAACGAGCAGTCAGACACTACGGTAATAGAAAACAGTTGTGTTTTCCAAGCAGAAATTATTCTCTGTGAGATGGTCGATCGCCCCGAAATTAGGTAAAATATAATTAAGACTCGTGCTGAGAGGAGAAATAAAAAGAAAATCGTTTCTAATGCAGTGCCCATTATTCTATCGTGCGGTGTTTACGCGAAAGCGCTTTCGGAAATAAATCACTTTAAACACAGACGGAGGACTTCAGAGATGGGGACGCTGCAAAAAACTGGGTTAGCATCGTGTTTGCAAACTGTACACGGAGCAGCCAGATGAGGATGATCTCTGAATGCATAATCATGCGGCCACTCCGTGTCCGTCCTATAGAATAAAAGGCTCATATGCAAATGGTCCCCTCGACCAGGAGTTCCACCAGCAGGCAGGCCGGCCAACCGCCCACGTCCCCTCCCCCTGGCCAGGCTGGCCGGACCCCACTCATGCACGAATTCATGCACCTGGCCTCTAAAATACACACACACACACACACACACACACACACACACACACACACACACACACCAGACAGAGCAGACATGTCCTCCCAGACAAAGCCATGGTGGTGGGGCTGAGGCAGAGGTGGTTAGGGGGGATCAGGTCAGCAGGGGAGAGTGGTTAGGGGTGATCAGGCTGGCAGGAGAGAGAAGTTAGGGGCGATCAGGCCAGCAGGGGAGCAGTTAGCGGTGATCAGGCAGGCAGGGGAGCAGTTAGGGGCAATCAGGCAGGCAGGCAAAGGCAATTAGGGGTGATCAGGCCAGCAGGGGAGAGCAATTAGGGGTGATCAGGCCATCAGGGGAGCAGTTAGGTGAATCAGGCAGGCAGGGGAGAGCAGTTAGGGGCATCAGGCAGGGAGGCAGGTAGAGTTGTTAGGGGCAATCAGGCAGGCAGACAGAGTGGTTAGGGGCGATCAGGCAGGCAGGGGAGCAGTTAGGAGGCAATCAGGCAGTCAGGGGAGCAGTTAGGGGCATCAGGCAGGCAGGCAGAGTGGTTAGGGGCGATCAGGCAGGCAGGGGAGCAGTTAGGGGCATCAGGCAGGCAGGCAGAGTGGTTATGGGTGATCAGGCCAGCAGTTTAGGTCAGCGGTTCAGAGCCAGCTGTCCCGGATTGCGAGAGGGATGTCCAACTGCCAGTTTAGGCCCAATTCCAGAGGGACATCACCTGAGGGGTCCCGGATAGGAGAGGGTGCAGGCCGGGCTGAGGGACCCCCCCCTCGCCATGCACAAATTTCATGCACCGGACCTCTAGTTAATAAATATAAGAGGGGACGTAATTACATGCATTTTTTTTTTTTAAGTTTATGGAGGGGGACGTGGGCCTCCAGAGTGTCATTCTGAGATGCCCTGTGGATTGGGTTAGCCTGGTGTTTGCACAGTGTCTGTCAGGGCCCTCTCCTGCTGAGAAAAATCAGGTCACCGTGTCCCATTTCATTTATTTACTTAGACAGACATCGCACGTGCGTATGGCACACGTCACATGCATCCGTCCGAGGCATCGGGAAACCCGAGACGCAGCCGGCCTGGGGTGGGGAACATCCAGCCGGGGGGCCGTTTCAGGCCCAGGGGATCGTGGGGGTCTGGCCCTGCCAAGGCAATGGGGTGAGTTTACTCAGCGTCTGACCCGTGGAGCGGGCTCATGGTGAAGTGGGTGATTGTTTTTACGGCCGTGAACCATGTTACAAATGTCCCGATGGCCCTTGGTGGGGACACAGGGTCCCCACCCCTCCGAGGCCACGACCCCACCGCCGAGGCTTTGCCAGCGCCCGACGCCCACCGGCGACATCCCGAACCCACCGTGGGGCAGCGTCCTGTTGGTTTCACGCCGCCCGGCCTGTGAGAGCAGCGCTGAACGGGACAGTCCCATCCATCTTCTCTAGTTGTCCGTGCAGGCGGTGGGATGCCACGGTTACAAAGCCAAGAGTGTTCCTGAGAAGGGGGAAGCGAGAGAGACTAGCGCACCAAGCACGGCCACGCGGAGGCGCTGGGAGATTTGCGCCAACGGGGACCTGGGGACGGAGCGGGCCGCCCCTCGCAGTCACCGCCCCGCACGCACCCCGGGACCTGGGTCAGGAAGGCTCCCTAGATGTCCCGCACACCAGTGCCGCCGCACCCCGAAAGGCGTCCCCCTGACACGGGGGAGGAGCCGGCTCTGAGCACCTGCAGGGCATGCAGGTCCACGGGCAGGGACGCCCTGGGCGCGGACTCGCCGTCCACAAGGACAGGGGGCAGCGTGGGGACGGCCGTGTACACCAAGCACGTCAAACTCAAAGGCTAACACGGGCCAAATCGACAAGGTGGACACGTACGTGGGCCACAAACGAACAAAAGCTTCCGTTGTCATAGAAACGTAGGTAGACACGGAGTGGCCACAGCATCATCATCCCTGAACGCATCATCACCTGGCCACTCCGTGTCCATCCTATAGAATAAAAGGCTCAGATGCACATGGTCCCCTCGACCAGGAGTTCGACCAGCAGGCAGGCCGGCCAACCGCCCGTGTCCCCTCGCCCTGGCCAGGCTGGCTGGACCCCACCCATGCACGCATTCATGCACCGGGCTGCCTCCTGCATGCCCCCTCCTGGGGATGTGCCCACAACCAAGGTACATGCCCTTGACTGGAATTGAACCCGGGACCCTTCAGTCTGCAGGCTGACGCTCTATCCACTGAGCCACACCGGTCAGGGCTTATTTGAGGCTTTTAGGGACCATAACACTGATTGACAGGATGGTTTCAAACGGCAGAAAAGACAGACGGGTGACCAGGAAGGGCCGGCCCTTGAAACTGGGCTTGCTCCTAACCGCCTCTCAGTCATTAGGAGTCACGCTCAGCAGACCCCGGGGGAAGAGAATGAAGATTCGCGTCTGAGTGAGGGCCACCCACACGCCCATCCTCCGAGTGACGGGCCACCCCTTCAAACGTGGGAGACCTGCCGTCGGCGCCACGGGATGGGAAATCATACATGAAGGAGCATCTGGATTCGCTTTCCTTTTAAAATAAAAAAATATTTTTTTATTGATTTCAGAGAGAGGAAGGGAGAGGGATAGAAAGCTAGAAACATCGATGAGAGAGAAACATCCATCAGCTGCCTCCTGCACACCTCCTACTGGGGATGTGCCCGCCACCCAGGTCCATGCCCTTGACCGGAATTGAACCCGGCACCCTCCAGTCCGCAGGTTCTGAGCCACGCCGGCCGGGCGGGATTCACTTCTTATCCCCGAGGCTACGAGGTTGGCTCGGGTCTCTGTGTGTTGCAGGAGTTTATCTCCGTAAGGGCACCCCGCGTTGTGTCCTGAATGACGCCGCCAGCTGCTGATAAAATGCCTCGTCTTCCTTTGCAGCCGGTGACCACTTAACTATTCAGGATCACGCAAGCCGTGACGGAGACCAGTACCTGCGACAGCATCCTGACGGCGTCGACCAGTTTCATCACCGAGCCCCAGCCGAGGCGGCCTGCGCTGTGCTCCGCGGGCTGTGCCCAGAAGCCCTCTACTCGAACCAGTGCTCCTTGAGTAAGAACCCAACGGTGTCCTCGAAGCCACGCCGGTGCAGGCATTCCATTTCCCGCTTGCTGGGCGGGAACAGGGCCTCGCTGAGCCGCACCAGGTTGGCCAGGGACAGCTAGGACAGAGAGACAGGGTGGAGCCGCAGGGCGAGGCCGTGCAGGTCCGAGTGCGTTATATCTGTAACCTGATGATTAGCCAACTTATCTAATAAGGAGGGGATATGCTAATTGACCCTCACGCCATCGCAAAGATAGCGGCACTCACAGCCAATAAGGCGGGAATATGCTAATTGACCCTCACACCATCGCAAAGATGGCGGCACTCACAGCCAATAAGGAGGGAATGTGCTAATTGACCCTCACGCCATCGCAAAGATGGCGGCACTCACAGCCAATAAGGAGGGAATATGCTAAGTGACTGCCCCGCCCTCAAAGATGGCAGCGCCCACAGCCAATAAGGAGGGAATATGCTAATTGACTGCCCCACCCTCAAAGATGGTGGCTCCCAGTCCCCTCAGCCCTGCCACACACACACACACATACACACACACACACACACACACACACACACACACACACACACAGAGTGACCAGATTATTATGCGTTCAGAGTTCAGAGATCATCATCATCTGGCCGCTCGGTGCATTTAAAAAAATAAAATAACAAGCTTGCCGCTGAGAACAAGCAGTTTGTACAGAGGACGATACGGGAGCTCACCGAGTCTCGGGGGCACGGGGAGGATTTTAGGGACCATGTCCGCACGCCGGCGAACGGGCTTACTCACCAGGATGTCCTGGTTGGCGATGGTGACGTAGACGCCCAGCTGCCCCTTGTCCCGCGGGGAGATGTCCGGGAGGCCGCTGAAGGGCGAGACGGTCACCGTGCGGCCCACGGGCAGGATGGGGAGGCTGTTGGTGAACCCACCGTCCACCCACTTCTGCGGAAGGACACCGGCGGTCACACGTGGGCGTGGGCCCGACCCAGCTGCCACGTGCAGCCCGTGCCAGGGACCTGCTCCTAAATTACCCCTGACGGGGGCTCGCCCCGGCACCCCTGGTTCGTAAGAACCGGCCAGAATCCGGGAATCTTGCCGACCGTTTAGAAGTTGACTTGATTGGCCCTGGCCGGTGTGGCTCAGTGGATAGAGCGGCGGTCTACGAACTGAAGCGTCCCGGGTTCGATTCCCCGTCAGGGCACACGCCCGGGTTGCGAGCACGATCCCCCGTAGCGGGCATGCAGGAGGCAGCTCACCTACGATTCTCTGTCAGCCTGGGTGTTTCTATCTCTCTCTCCTCTCTCTCTTCCTCTCTGACATCAATACAATTTTTTTTTTTTAATAAAAAAGAAGTTAACTCGAGTGTTTCAGGAGGATGAGGCTCAGCGTGCGTGGATGCCGGTGTCGGCGTCCGAGGCCCTGTCCCGGGGCTGGGACCTGTTCTCCAATCACAGTGGGAAGCCACGTTTATGCTGACATTTAAGCATCCACCACTGCACACAATCCTATGTAATCAAAGCCTCAGAGGCAAATCGACCGAACCGCGGGACGACTGGTTGCTGTGATGCGCACTGACCACCAGGGGGCAGACACTCAACGCAGGAGCTGCCCCCTGGCCCGCAGGCCCCGGGCCAGCCGAGGCGGATGCCAGCGGGAGCCCCCCCGGCTCACCCCACAGACTGGCCCTGATCGCCAGCCAGGCCTAGGGACCCTACCCGTGCACGAATGTCGTGCACTGCGCCTCTAGTTTTATTATATCACTGAAAAGGGACATTCTGTTTCTTTTTAAAATATATTTATTGTCATCTTGCTTTGGGGGCATTTCCCGCATTTCGTTCTGGTATTCGTTTATTTTTAAACGCAAACGCATGGTCTTTTTAACCTCTAGTCTGAAAAGTCACTTTTTTTTTTTTAAACGAAGGACAAAATCTTGTTGGCCACCTAAAAATCAGAGCTCAGCAAGAGGCCAAAGTCAGTTTCTGATGAAAACGTTTGAAAATAGAAATTAATCATGACTGCTTTCCAGGTCATTGTTTTGCTAAAAGAAATATTAACTGTCCTCCTATACATAAAACTTTTCCGTAATGCAATTATTGATTTTCCAGAAGCAGTCCCTACGACATTTTTCTTTCCGCGTATTTCCATATAGCGCCCCAAACAAAAGTTACTGAAATGTTCACTCTGTGAGATTCCTTAGGCCTGGTAAAACATTTTTGTATGTAAAAATAAATAAATATTTAATACTAGAGGCCTGGTGCACGAAGATTCGTGCAAGAATGGGCCTTCCTTCCCCTGGCTGCCGGCACTGCCTTCACTCCGGCCTGGAGCTGCCATTCCGCCTTCCCACACTGCCCAGAGGCTCGGAGTAGCTGCAGCGGTGCAGAACACCTGCGTCCCGCCCCCAGCCGCTTGGCGCCTGTGTATGCAAATTAACCCGCCATCTTTGTTGGGTTAATTTGCATACTCACTCCTGATTGGCTGGTGGGTGTCACAAAGGTACAATCAATGTGCATCTTTCTCTTATTAGTGTAGATTGGGGGGGGGGGATATATATATTTGTATTGATTTCAGAGAGGAAGGAAGAGAGAAACATCCACAATGAGAGAGAATCATGGATCAGCTGCCTCCTGCATGCCCCCTACTGGGGGATCAGCCCCGCAACCCGGGCACATGCCCTGACCAGGAATCGAACCGTGACCTCTTGGTTCCTAGGTCGACGGTCAGCCACCGAGCCACACCGGCCGGGCTGGAGATGAAAATTTTCTGTCTGGAACTTAAGTAGAACCACGAGGGCCCTGTGGGCTGATCTGGAACCACCAGGAAGCGTAATTATACCATCGGGCTCTTCAGAGGGGACGTCTCCCTACGGATCCCCCTTCACCAGTCAGGGATCAGGACGTACCTGTCCTTTGTACTCCACTGGTTTCAGGCCGGCGTAGAGGGGCACGAAGCTGCTGGCCAGGAGGACCTGCGGGGGGGAACGGAGAAACGGCTCAGGCACGGGGAGGCGCTCACACTCCGACAAGAGAGTCGGTGCGTGATTTCCTGCGAAATTCTGCATCGGCAAGAAACGTTTCTTACATCGCTCCGAGAAAGAAAGCGTGATGAACGTTGCAAGTGCGCAACGGGACGCACTGAAGTAGAAGAACACCTAAGTAGAAAGGACCCTAGAGGGATAGGTCTGGCTCAGCAATGGATGGCCTCCCCCGCCTCTCTCTGAAATTCAATATATATGTTTTTTTAAAGAAGATGCCATCGGCCTGCGGACTGAAGGGTCCCAGGTTCGATTCCGGTCAAGGGCGTGTACCTTGGTTGCGGGCACATCCCCAGTAGGGGTGTGCAGGAGGCAGCTGATCCATGATTCTCTTGTTGATGTTTCTAACTCTCTCTCCCTCTCCCTTCCTCTCTGTAAAAAAGCAATAAAATATTTTTTAAAAGATGCCCCTCGTCTGCGTCCACTCCTTCTCCTGTGTTCAGGAACCCCAGCAATGACACCAACTCTCCCCAGAGTTATCATCCAAACGAAGGAAGCCGGGGGACCCTGTTCACTTCTCGCTGTCGACGGCTGTGGCCGCTCTCGCCAGTGAGCACCATTGGCACAGCTGGAGGCCCACCACAGCCGCATGCACGGTCCCCAGGGCGCAGGGCGGAGGCGGGCAGGGCTGCACCGGGCAGCATCGAGGCAGGCGGACACAGGCAGGTGCCCCATGCATACGGCCGGAGGACGGAGGACGCAGGTGCCCTTGGCCATGCTGGCTGAACGGTGCCAGGGGCCCGGAGCTCCTGAGGAAGCCAGGACACAGGGCACCCGGGGAGGTCTCATGCTCACCTCCCAGGACCCTCCTTCATCTCAGACGCTGCCAGGCACCCGGGAGGCCTGCGTGAAGGACGCGTGCCCAGTGTGGGTGCACTCCCGCGCCCCCTGTCTCCGGGTCCTGTCGCCATCTCCAGACCCTGACCTTCATCTGACCTTGAAACCCCTCTTACCAGGGAGAGTGGCCTGGTCACATGTCAAAGGGACGAGGCTGTGGGCATCTCCGGGGCTTGATCCCCAGTGGGGGGCGTGCAGGAGGCAGCCGATCCGTGATTCTTTCTCATCACGGATGTTTCTCTCTCTCCCTGTCCCTTCCTCTCTGAAATAAAGAAAAATATACTGAGTGGCCAGATGATGATGATCTCTGAACTCTTAATAATCTGGCCACTCAGTGTGTGTGTGTGTGTGTGTGTGTGTGTGTGTGTGTGTATTTTAGAGGCCCGGTGCATGAATTTGTGCATGCACGAATTCTCCGATATTCCCCAACCACGTCCCCACCGCCAAGGAACAGAGAGGAGGGGGCGTTTACCCAGCGTGCCGAGCGGTGCCACCGCGCGGAATGTCAGGCCCCTGCACTGGCATCGGGAGCCACGTGGGCCAGGAGCCCGCTGCATCGCTTTGTCCAGGTCATGGCGCTTGTGGGACCCAGATTCCGTGTGCTTTTGTTTTATTTAATATTTTAATAGCTCTCAGAGAGGGAGAGGGAGAGAGAGAAACATCCATGATGAGAGAGCGTCATGGATCGGTTCCTCCCGCACGCCCCACACTGGGGATCGGGCCCACAACCTGGGCCTGTGCCCCGACCGGGAATCGAACCGTGACCTCCTGGTTCCTCGTTCGACGCTCCACCGCGGAGCCACGCCGGCCGGGCTAAGATACGACCATGAATGCCTTAGCGAGGCTGGTGTCATGGGGACCTCAAGCACAAATGCTCTGATCTCCTAAACCACAGAGTAAGGCGACCTGTCGGTTTGACACTTCATCGGCTGTTTCCGACGGCAACACTCCAAGAGTGAGCTCCGAACAGGAAGATTCGAGAGTGAGCATCGACGCGTTCACGTCTCAGCTGACGCAGGAGGGACGGGGACCACCCACCCTTGGTCGCCACCTTCTGTCGCCAACACGACTTCCCCGTAACAGGAAGTGCGGTTCCCCACAAAAGGAAGAGGAAGGGAAAGCGGCCCGGCTGTTCTTCGGGAAAATGGACCTTTTCCCGCTGACAAAAGCGTAACGTGTTACCTGGGCAAAGGACATGGCTGTGCGCCAATCAGCGGGCCCCGTGTCTCCGGGGCTCACGGGTCCCCAACCAACCACCTGTCCCATGTGTCTGCACGGAAGGGCCTCAACACCCAGTGGGAGGAACAACAGGGAACGTGGCTGAGACGCTGAGACCTGGGTTCCAGAATCCGTTCCCACCCCAGCCATGAGGAATATCTGGTTCTGACCCAGGCAACTCGTCACCCATTTCTCTTCTATTAAAAAGCAGTACCTGGAACCGGCTGGCGGGGCTCAGGGGTTGAGAGTCGACCCAGGAACCAGGAGGTCAGGGTTCGATTCCCGGTCAAGGGCACATGCCTGGATTGTGGGCTCGGTCCCCCAGTGCAGGAGGCAGGCGATCCATGATTCTCTCTCCTCATGGATGTTTCTCTCTCTCTCCCTCTCCCTTCCTCTCTCTGTGAAAGCTACCTAATAAAAGAGTCGCATGCTAATTGACCGTACCTTCGTGATGCCCACCAGCCAATCAGGAGTGAGTATGCAAATTAACCCAGCAAAGATGGCGGGTTAATTTGCATACACAGGTGCCGAGCGGCTGCGGGCAGGGCGGGACTAGGGGAAGGAAGGCCCATTCCTGCAGGAATCTTTGTGCATCAGGCCTCTAGAAGAAAAATAAAGAAAACGTAACACACGTACAACGTCTTACCTAACCTGCCAAGTATCAGCTACATTCACTTAAGGAGCTGTTACTGCTACTCAACGGCACAGGAGACCTGCGTCCAGAATAAACACGGGAGGGTGCTGGACGTGGGGAGGCGCACGCGGGCCTGCAGGGGTGGCCTCCGCATGGGAGGTGCGTCCGCCAGTGGCGGATCCACTCATGGGTCACACGGCGGAGTGAGCACCGGCTCAGCCAGGACAGGAAACCACGGGTGGGAAGGGCATAGCGGGCCGACTTCCTCCCACGGGAACGCGTTACCTTGAGGAGGTCCTCCCGGGAGGAGAAGCTGGAGACCAGGCAGTTCTGCCTCGTCCTCGTGCTGGTGATGGAGACGTGCAAGCGGCGGTGGGCCAGCTCGTGGGCGTTGGGGGGCAGGATCGACTCCATTCCGCGTCTGGGGGATAAATGTGGCCCGCGTCACTCCCCGCTCAGTGTTGTCATTATTTACTTTTTAAATGCATATTTTTTAATTTATTTTACTTTATTTTTTATAATGCTACGTGCAATAATCATTACTATTTCAACAAAAATGATTTTAAATATAATGTTACGTGCAATAATCATTAATATTTCAAGAAAAACGATTTTAAATATAATGTTACATGCAATAATCCTTAATATTTCAAGAAAAACAATTTTAAATGTTACATGCAATAATCATTAATATTTCAAGAAAAACGATTTTAAATGTTACATGCAATAATTACTATTTCAAGAAATATGATTTTTAATATAATAATGTTACACGCAATACGCATTAATATTTCACAATAAAGACTTTAAAATATAATATTACCAAAACTGTACTAACATAGTATAATATCACAAAAGTATATTTCCTACAGCTTTTGTGATTTTAAATATATTTTTACAGATTTCAGAGAGGATGGGAGAAGGAGAGAGAAACATCCACGATGAGAGAGAATCATGGATCGGCTGCCTCCTGCACGCCCCCTCCCGGGGATGGAGCCCACAACCAGGGCATGTGCCCTTGACCGGGAATCGAACCCTGACCTCCTGGTTCATAGTTGGACGCTCAACCAATGAGTCAGGCCGGCCAGGCATTATTATTATACTAGAGGCCCGGTGCATGAATTCGTGCACCAGTGGGGTCCCTCGGCCTGGCCAGTGGGAATGGGCCGAAACCGGCTCTCTGACACCCCCCAAGGGGGCCCAGATGGCCAGAGGATGCAGGCCAGGCTGAGGGATGCCACTGGTGTACGATCAGGGCAGGGAGGGACGCGGGAGGGGCTCCAGGGCATGTCCGGCCCGTCTTGCTCAGTCCTGATTGGCCAGACCCCAGCAGCAAGCTAACCTACTGGTCAGAGCATCTGCCCCCTGGTGGTCAGTGCCCATCATAGCGAGCAGTTGAGTGGCCTTAGCATATCATTAGCATATTACGCTTTGATTGGTTGAATGGGCAACCAGACGACCGCACACTTAGCATATTAGGCTTTTATTCTATAGGATTTTTTTGTTGTTAATGCTCACCCGAGGATATTTTCCCATTGATATTTAGACTGGAAGGGGAGGGAAAGAGAGAGAGAGAGAAACATCAATGTGAGCGAGACATATTGATGGGTTGCCTCCTACATGCACCCCGACCGGGCCCAGGGATGCAACCTGCCAGCCAGGAACGTGCCTTGGACCGGAACCGAACCCGAGACCCTTGGCTGCAGGCCGACACTCCAGCCACGGAGACAGGCCTTTCATTACCAACCACCTGTTTACGGGCAGAGCTGACCTTGCCACGGTCGGTAAAGTCCTCGATACAGCCTAGCGGGTGTGGCTCTGTGGACAGAGCGTCGGCTTAAAGACGGAAGGGTCCCGGGTTCGATTCCGGTCAAGAGCACACGCCCGGGTTGTAGGCTCGGTCCCCAGGAGGGGGCGTGCAGGAGGCAGCCGATCCGTGATTCTCTCTCCTCGTGGATGTTTCTCTCTCGCTCCCTCTCCCTTCCTCTCCGACATCCATAAAAAGTATTTAAAAACAAAACACAAAAAGGGTCCTCGACGCCGCCTTTCCACGCCGTGGGGCGTGCCCTCGGGGACGCACACGCCTCCATACCTCAGCCGGGCCATGAAGTCGTAGCCGGGCGTCACGGCCCCGAAAGACTGCCTTCGCGTCTCCTCGGCGAACTCGTAGGTGAACTGGTTGCATTCCTGGAAAGGGACGTGATCGGGCGGGCGGCTCGACATCTCGTCGAAAGCTTCCTTCCCATTCCGGCGCGCGGTCCCGATCCCACGGGACACCCCACGCCCGTCTTCCGGGGCCCTCACCCACCGTTCCTGGTCCCCAAGCAAGCCACGTGCTGTCCTCAATCCAGCTTTGTTTTGTTTTTAATATTTTTATTGATTTCAGAGAGGACGGGAGAGAGAGAAACATCCATGATAAGAGAGAACCATGGATCGGCTGCCTCCTGCTCGCCCCCCGCCCCGCCCTGGGAATGGAGCCTGCCACCCAGGTACACGCCCTTGACCGGAATCGAAACCAGGACCGCGATCCTTGGCGACAGCGCTGGTCATTGTTATTATTTTTGTTATTAATCCTCACCCAGGGGTATTTTCCCATTGATTTTTAGAGAGAGTCTCTGGGAGGGCGGGGGAGAGACACAGAGAGAGAGAAACATGGATGTGAGAGAGACTCACGGATGGGTTGCCTCCTGCCGGCACCCCGCCCGGGGATGGAGCCTGCCACCCGGGTACGTGCCCCCGACCAGAATCGAACCCAGGACCCTTCCTCCTCCCACAGGCCGACACGCTGTCCGCGGAGCTACACCATCCAGGGCCACCGCGCTGGCTGCGAGCGACCCCTCGGCCATCGGAGGAAGGCGTCCTGCGGGCCGTCCTTGGCCAGCACCCAGGCAGAGTCTTGGGAGGGTGGTCTGGGGAGGGCGGCGAAGACTGGGGCCGGCCTCCGTGAGCTCATCTGCACGGTGGGTCACGCGCATACCCTCCCACTTGGCAGGCAAGAAGACAGGTTGAAGAGATGAAGGACCTTCCCTGATTCGCCGTGAACAATGAGGGGCCCCGGGCAGGGTTGGAACCCAGGCCTGTCTTCCATTCATTCCTTCTCTCATTCCTTCATTCCTTCATTCACTCATTCCTTCTTTCATTCATTCATTCCTTCATTCATTCCTTCCTTCATTCATTCATTCCTTCATTCCTTCCTTCCTTCATTCATTCATTCCTTCATTCATTCCTTCATTCATTCACAGGCTGGTGAGAGCGCCTGGGAGGGAGCCAGAATCAAGCCACCCTCCCCCTCCTCGTGTCCACATCCTCGTCCCCCGGCCTGTGACTGTGTGACCTCCGGGGGCAAAGGGAGAGGACCCTGGATGACCCAGGCGGGCCGGGGGTCGCCCAAAGGGTCCCTGTCAGTCAGGGGTTGGGAACGTCTGTCCTGCGGGCCGTGGGAGACCCTCGGAATCACGTGACCTGGCCCTGCCAAGGCCTCAGGGGAGCGTTCATCCAATGTTTGGCCAAACAGAGCGGGCTGATTCCCCCCCCACCCCCCATCGTTCAGCACGTTACATCGTCTTTATTTTTAAACGTTCATTTTCTACCGCGGGAGCAGGTGCGCCTCTGAATTATGCACGCGCGCACGCGCTCAGGGCGAGGGGCATCCCTCTCCCAGGCGTCACAACACCGCGGCGCCTGTGGAACCTACACCGTCCGGGGAACAGAGCTACAGGGAACCGGGGTGGGTAGCAAAGAGCTGGCCCGGAAACCTCAACGCCATCCTGCGGGAGGGAGCATGGTTCACATGCTAAGAAGGAAGCGGATAACCTGCAGCCGACAGGATGCACAGTGACTGCGAAAAAGGAGAAGTGAGGGTGCCCTGAGTGGGAAAAAAAAGAGAGAGAGATTCTCCGCCCTCCAACGTGCGCAGCGACACGGCCGGCGTGGCTCCGTGGCTGAGCGTTGACCTATGAACCAGAGGTCACGGTTCGATTCCCGGTCAAGGGCACAGGCCCGGGTTGTGGGCTGGATCCCCAGTAGCGGGCGTGAGGAGGCGGCCGACCCATGATTCTCTCTCATCGTGGATGTCTCTCTCTCTCTCTCTCTCTGCCCCCCCCCCATCTCTCTTCCTCTCCGCAATCAATACAAATATGTATATTTTATTTATCTGTTTATTTATTTATTTATTTATTTTTAAGAAAGTAGCCCTGGCCGGCTTGACCCAGCGGATAGAGCATCAGCCTACGGACTGAAGGGTCCCGGGTTCCATTCCAGCCAAGGGCACATGCCCGGGTTGCAGGCTTGATCCCCAATGTGGGGCGTGCAGGAAGCAGCCGATCCATGATTCTCTCTCTCATTGCTGTTTCTCTCTCTCTCTCTCCCCCACGCCCTTCCTCTTCTTCTCTGAAATCAATGCAAAAAAAGCTTTTTTTAATAGAGTAAAATAAGGCCTTATCTTTTCTGTCTCACTGTCTGTCCCCCAGGACAATCTCCTCTCCCAAATCCGAGCACCGATCGCTCAGGATTGAATGCGTTACCCTTTTCTATTCCCCAGGCAACGCATGCAGCTAGCTGCGTTGCTGGATCTCGATTCCTGGCCGAGGGAGGCGGCCGAGCGGCCACGTCCGTACCTCTATTTTCTCCGGTGCCGTGAGCAGGACCGAAGCCACCAAGGATCCCGCCGAAGCCCCCGCGAAGGCCTTGACGTCCTTCAGCAGCTTCTGGCCGTGTTTGTGGAAGGCCGCCGCTGCCCCCAAGTGGTAGATGCCCAGGAACCCGCAGGCAGCAAAGGACAGGTTCATGTGCTTCATTCCGCCTGCGAAATTGGCCACACACACACACACACACACACACACACACAAGAAAAAAAAAAAAAAAAACACAGATAAATGCTCCGAGTTGGTATAATAAGCCTTTCTTTTCATAGGCAATGCTTCGTGCTGAGCACCGAGGAGCACAATTAAAAGCTCACCAAACACCCAAATCGTCCAAGGATTCGTTTTCCCTACCTCTCCCACCTGGACCCCCCGAGTTTTATTAACGAACAACAGTCCGTATCTGTTCAGCGGATTGCCTAACGTGCGCCGTGTCCTACTCGACTGCTTGGCCGAGAGACGGATGGATGGATCCGTGCCAAGTGGCAAGGCACCTGGTCTTTATTTCTTGACCTTTTTGTCACTTTGTGGGGAGGTGTGTGTGGGCGGGGGCGGGGGGGGGGTGCTGTATTGCGGGGACCTCCAATCATGGGAGCAGGGCGCATCCCCAAGGATGCACGCATTTGCATTTTGCAAAGGCATCCATCCATTGCAAACGCATGGCCCATTGCAAACGCATCCGTCCATTGCAAATGCATGGCCCATTGCAAAGGCATCGGTCCACTGCAAAGGCAGAGCCCCGCTCCCTCCCCTCCCATCTCCATTTGGGGCGTCCACGTTTTCCTCAGAGCAAACAAAACAAAACGGATGCTCCCACAATTTTTCAATCACGCGATGATATTGTTCACCCCCGAGGTTCTCAGGACAATGGGAGGTCAGGACTGGCCAGGGCGCTGGAGGCTCCAAGAAATGGCACCCGCACCACCTGATACCACCGGTAAGGCATCTAACTCGAAGGCTTCGAGGGCAGATGTCCAACTCCCCCCGCCCCGTGGCTGAAATCCTGCCCCCACCTTGCTGTTCACTAGGACCCCACTTTTGGGCCTCCGGGACCCCAATTCCCAGGCCATCAGAATAGGCGCAAGGCCCGGGTCCCCCCAATGAGGAACCGACAACCTTGGCTCTGCAGCATCTGGCTGGGCCCCGGGAGGGAGGCCGCTCGGCCATTGCAGCTGAGCCTCAGCTTTGCTTTAATGACCGCAGATGGAGGGGGTGAGGGATGGGGGCCCAGCGGCCAGGCGGCCGCCCCGGACTGCGCATGCCCAGTGTGTACCCGCGGCCTGGAGGAGACAGGACCCAGGTGGCCGCCAAGCCAGGCCCAGGGTGACAAAACCAGCCCGCGAGGCGCACCCAAGCAATGTCTGGGGGCCGAAGCCCGCCCCCACCGCGTTCCGCCCTCACCCCGCTCCGCCTACCAATGCGGGCTTGAGGCACTTCCGTGTTGAACGCCCCACCTCCCCGCCTCAACCGGAAGGAGGGGCCAGGCCGTCACTCAATGAGGCTCCGCCTACCCCTGGAGGCCTGCGGCACTTCCGCATTAGCGGCCCCACCCCTCCCCGCCTTAACTGGAAGGCCGCGGGGCCGAACCGTCACTCAATTCGCCCCGCCCTAAGGCCGTCACTCAATGCCTCCCCGCCTACCCATGCCGGCCTGCGGCACTTGCGTGTGGGGGGCGGTCCCGCCCCTCGCCGCCTTGACTGGAAGGCGGGGCTGAGCCGTCACCCCATGCCGCCCCGCCCTACCCAAGCAGGTTTGAGGCACTTTCGTATTGAACGTCCCACCTCCCTGCTTTAACCGGCAGGCGGGGCCGGGCCGTCACTCCATACAGCTCCGCCTACCAATGCTGGCCTGAGGCACTTCCGTGTTGAACGCGCCACCTCTCTGCCTTAACCGGAAGGCGGGGCCGGGCCGTCACTCAATACGGCTCCGCCTGCCAGGCCGGACCACGTTTGACTTGCGCCCTTCCAGGGAGGCCCGCCTACCCGCTCGGGTCCGTGACGTCACCGCGCCGACGCGAGGGTCCGCTGGGCCCCGCCTCCTCTACTTAAAAGGCTGGACTCATCATGGCGGCGCGCACTGGGCCGCTAGACCCAAGGGTCCCCGAGTACGGGTAAGGGACCAGGCTGGTCTCGTCCGGAGCCCTGAATTCTCCCGATACCTAGGGATGCGTTTCAGTCCCTGTGCGCCGTTTACCGCCACCTGCGGGCAGGCCCTCACTTGCGAGTCCGCTGACCCTTGAACGACCCTCAGGAGCGGGGCACCGGAAGTGCTTGGCCCTCTTCGCGCCTGTTTTCCGGAAGTGGTTCTTCTTTCCCCCCTGCCCCCCACCCTCGGGGCGGTCCAGCTGTCCCAGGGGGCGGGCCGCAGCGGGGGGCGGGGGTACTAGGTTGTGTCCAGGGTCCGGGATGCCAGGTCGCGTTTCTGGGCCCATCTATGATTTTTCAGAGGCATTACCGGGAAGGCCGGGCTGCGGCTGCGCGGAGCGGCCTCTTGCAAAGGCAGCTGCAGGCTGTGTGGCCTTGGGCAGGTTGCACAGCCTCTCTGAGCTCTCCAGCTGCATCGGCAAGCTCCTGCCCCACCGCGCGCCCTCCAGGCACAGCCGCTGGGCGGACAGACTTGGCAGCAGCTTTACGCGGTTAAGGGACTCTGACCCATCCTTCCTCTCCATCAACAACGCCTCCCTGCTTCCCCCTACGAAGGCACCCGGCAGGAATCTCCAGCCTCCACGTGGAAGGTGCTCCAGTCCCCTCCCGTCCCTCCCCCCCCTTTTTCTTAAAATCATTTTTTTATTTTTCAATTACAGCTCTCATACCCAATGACAATAGTTTCAGATGTGCACCCCTGGGGTTAGACATGATAAAACTGATCATCTCCCCCCAAAAAAAAAAAACCTCATACCCCTCATACCACACATAGGTATCCTAGGGAATAAAAGACTAATATGCAAATTGTCCCCTCCACCGGGAGTTTGACCGGGAGTCCGACCAGGGGGCGGAGCCGGCCCGCCAGCCGCCCTTGGCCCCTCCCCCAGCCGGGGCAGGCCAGCCAGACCCCACCCGTGCATGAATTCCTTCCCCAGGCCTCTAGTTAGCATATTATTGACTGTACTAGTGGGGGCCGGTGCACGGATTCATGCACATTGGAAGGAAATTAACGAAAAGAAGTGTTTTAATATCGCTGTTTGCCCTTTATAATAGGCGTGTCAGAGATGAAAGAAAATTAGTAAAGTGTATGTATTGTGCGTGCGCGAGTCAACGTTTATTTTTAAATTGCCAGGGTGCGAAATATGTACCGCGGGTCGGTCGGTCGGATGGTCAGGCGGGCAGACGGTTGGTCACTTAGCCTTTCATACATGTAGATAGGCCCGGTGCATGAATTCATGCACCAGTGGGGTCCCTCAGCCTGGCCTGAAGGATCGGGCTGAAACCAGCTCTCCAACCTACCCCGTGGGATCCCGGATGGCGAGAGGGCACAGGCCAGGCCGAGGGACCCCACCGGTGCACGATCGGGCCTAGAGAGGGACTGAGGGAGGGCTCCAGGGCATGTCCGGCCTGTCTCGCCCACTCCTGATTGGCCAGACCCCAGCAGCAAGCTAACCTACCAGTCGGAGCGTCTGCCCCCTGGTGGCCAGTGCACGTCATAGCGACTGGTCAACCCGTCAACTGTCTGCCCCCTGGTGGTCAGTGCACATCATAGCGACTGGTCGACCCGTCGACTGTCTGCCCCCTGGTGGTCAGTGCACGTCATTGCGAGCAGTTGAGCGGCCGTAGCCTATCATTAGCATATGACGCTTTGATCGGTTGAACGGACGGCCGGACACTAAGAATATCAGGGTTTTATTATAGAGGATAAACAAGTAAATAAATCTTGCACGCAGCAAAAACAGTTCTCGCCAATGTAAGTGTTTTTCCCAGGGCATTTGTTATCCGTCCATCGGAAATCGACCTGAAGAACTGGCCAGCTACTAGAAGCAGGTGTTGGAGGACAACTGGCCCGAGAGATGCTTGGGTCTGGCCCTGCCAAGGCAGGAGGGGTGAGATCGTGCAATAGCTGACCCAGAAGAGCCGGCTCCTTTTCAAGCAGGGCATTTTCTACGGCTCTCCAACGGCGTTATAAATATCCACATGGCCCTTGGCGGGAAAAGGTTCCCCACCCCTGACGTAAGGGAACACTGGATGAATCCTTTCTAAATGGAAGAATATATTGTTCAAAAAGGGATATGAATTATATATATATATATACACGGAGGGGCCAGATGAGGATGATCTCTGAACGTATAATCCTCTGGCCACTCCGTGTCCGTCCTATAGAATAAAAGGCTCATATGCAAATGGTCCCCTCGACCAGGAGTTCAACCAGCAGGCAAGCCGGCCCACCGCCCATGTCCCCTCCCCCTGGCCAGGCTGGCCGGACCCCACCCATGCACGAATTCATGCACAGGGCACCCTCATACACGCACACGCACACACACACACACACACACACACTGTGTGGCCAGATTATTATGTGTTCAGAGATCATCATAATCTGGCCACTCCGTGTACATACTAGAGGCCCGGTGCACGGATTCATGCACCAGTGGGGTCCCTCGGCCTGGCCTGGTGGGGAAAGTCCCTCTCCAACATCCCCCGAGGGGTCCCAGATTGCGAGAGGGTGCAGGCCAGGCTGGGGGACCCCACCGGTGAACCATCGGGTCCGGGGAGGGATGTAGGAGGTTGGCCAGCCGGGGAGGGACCGCGGGAGGGCTCCAGCCTCGATTGGCTGGACCCCAGCAGCAAACTAACCTACCCGTCGGAATGTCTGCCCCCCGGTGGCCAGGGCACGTCACAGCAACTGGTCAAATGGCCGAATGAACGGGCTTATATCATCTAGGATCCTATGTGTGTGTATGTATACGTGCATGAAAGACTTTGAACACTTGGCAAACCATTAAAATTAGCCAGCCTTCAGGAGTGGCATGTGCGATTGGGTACCTCTGAGAATCGATGCTAACCCACAGATCTCCCTCACCTGGCACAGGCACTCAATATCAAGCTGTGCGCGTTACAGAGAAGCAGTTTGAAAAGGTGGCATTTATTTATAAGCCGCGTCTGAAGCCTCATGGATAGAAACGTCAGCGATGAGAGAGAATCACTGGTCGGCTGCCTCCCGCACGCCCGACACCGGGGATCGAGCCCACAACCCGGGCCTGTGCCCCGACCGGGAATAAAACCGTGACCTCCTGGTTCACAGGTTGACGCTCAACCACGAAGCCACCTGGTCGGGCTTATTGTTATTATTCTTAACCACAATAACATTGCTGCCAAAAAACGTGTGGATTATTAGATCAAACTAATATTTTCAAATCCTTTAGCATTTGCATGGAGCTTCTGATTATTTTCCAAGTGTTTTTAAATATGTTGAAAAAATATGAATTATTAAAATGACAGTGAAATTATGTGGTTAAGAAGGAAATGCAGTAATTTAGAATACATTTTGTCTCCAGAGGAAAGCTATGTCCTTAAGAAATTCAGTTCCTTGGAATTGAGTACGCTTTAGCATCCTAATTCATTTTTCCTGCAATTTATAGAGCTGGCATTATTAAAATATTCATATTCCCGAGCTAATGTGGCATAACAAATTTAATTTTCAAAACAAGGATGACACGAATAGAACATGATTCATAATCACTATTTCTTCTTTCTTGAGCCTCACGTGGTAGGCCCTCCATGAGGAAGACAGACTAGTCAGCTGTATAACGCCGTGAAATTGCCAAGTAAATACACGCTTAGGAAAAGGCATAAAACAAAGAGAATCCAGAAACAGGACATTTGCTCAGAATATTTCTTTTCCGCTGTTTCTCAGCGGAATAGGGTCCAACCCCACCGCCCTGGTTAGGGCGGCTTCCAATGTGTGGGGGTGCAGGGCCCGTGTGGCTCAGGGGTTGAGCATTGACCTATGAACCAGGAGGTCATGGGTTCGACTCCCGGTCAGGGCACATGCCTGGGATTGTGAGCTTGATCGCTAGGAGGGGGCGTGCAGGAGGCAGCCAATCTCTCTCCCTCTCCCTTCCTCTCTGAAATCAACCTTATAGAATAAAAGCCTACTATGCTAAGTGTCCAGCTGTCCGGTCGTCCGCTCAACCAATCACAGCGTCATATGCTAATGATATGCTAAGGCCGCTCCACCGCTCGCTATGACGTGCACTGACCACCAGGGGGCAGAGTGCCGACCGGTCGACCAGGCGCTATGACGTGCAGTGACCACCAGGGGCAGACGCTCCCACCGGTAGGTTAGCTTGCTGCTGGGGTCTGGCCAATCAGGACTGAGCGAGACGGTCCAGACACGCCCTGGAGCTCCCTCCCCACCACTGTCCCTCCCCGGCCCCAATTGTACACCGGTGGGATCCCTCGGTCTGACCTGCACCCTCTCGCAATCCAGGCTGAGGGACCCCCCCCTCCCCACCCCCGAGGGCACAGATTTAAAATATATTTATTTTTTAAAAAAGTAATGCACATGTGCTCTGGGAAGTTACTTTGACCAGGACATCTTCACACCACAGCGTAATCTGGGACCTGAGAAAGGGGGTTGGGGGGGGATGGGGGCACACTGGGTAGGAAGAACCCTAGGTTGCACCGCCGCTCCCCCCCCCCAGGAGGTTCAGCAGGTCCCTGAGGGCCCAGCGCAAAGATTGCCTGGAGTGGGGATGGGATGGGGCAGGTGGCCAGATGCTCGTTCTGGTGCCCGGCTGGCCGCTTCCCCAGGGGGGGGGTGGCCTCGATTTAAACACGGGACCCTTGCTCTAGCCCGGTTGCTCAGGGTTAGAGCATCGGCCCTCAGACTGAAGGGTCTCGGGTTCGATTCCGATCCAGGGCATGCGCCTCGGCTTCAGGGTCCATGCCCGGCGTGTGCAGGAGGCAACCGATGGTGACATTGATGTTCGTCTCGGTGTCCCGCCCCCCTTCCCCTTTCTGCTCTCTCTTAGAATCAGTGGGGGGGGGGCGGGGGGGGGGAATATCCTCAGGCGAGAGTTAACCAACAGGCAGCAAAAAGGTAATAAAACAATGTAAACAGAAAGTAAGCGTTTACGCTCCACGTGTTTCTCTCTGCCCAGGAGTTCCGTGCAGGCGTGCGGCGGTCATGGGACATCTCCCCTCGATGGCCTGGGGAGGACGCAGCTGTTGTACACATTTAGGGGAGCCACCCGCCCTGATAGTTCTCACCGCGCGTGGCCGCATACCCGGATTCACGGAGTTCTCTTCCACGCTGTTGGGATGTCTGGGAATGGCCTCCTGTGGCGTGCTGGCATCCGTGGTTTGTATCCAGCACTCAGTGTTTTAGGCCACAGGCGTGAGCGGAGGCTGCCGGAATAAACGAGACTGTGGCGGACGCCAGGAACCTCACGCGTGCGACTCGGGAAGCGTGAGCGATGAGCCAGGTCGAGGGGAAAACAAATAAATAAATAAATAACACGGGCCACGGGTTACCTTGACCAGCAGCGCGGGGAGGCCAGCGTGGCAGCCTTGCCAACGCAGAGACCTAAGGTCGCCTCACAGGAGGGCCTGGCATGGACACGTTAGCGAAAAGCGTGTATGGAGGGTCGTCACGTCCCAGGCCGGTTCTCTCCCCTGACGAGGGAGGTCGATCTTTACCTTCACGGGGCCTGTCTGTCTTTTTGCATCCCTGGTCCCGTCCCCGTGAAATGTCAGGGGACGTTGTCACGGCCCTTTTTCCGGACCCCTCGGGGCACAGGCACCTCTCGGCGGAGACCCCGAATCCCCTCATTGTTATTGAGTTAACGAGAGACCCGATAGGCATGAAAATTCGTGCAAGAGTAGGCCTTCCTTCCCCCGGCTGCCGGCACTGGCTTCCCTCCGGCACCCGGGACCCGGGCTGGCTTCCCTCCAGCCCCGGCTTCATCAGGAAGGATGTCTGGAAGACGTCTGGTCTAATTAGCATATTCCCCTTTTATTATTATAGACTAGAGGCCCGTTGCACAAAGATTCATGCAATAGGCCTTCCTTCCTGTGGCTGCCGGCACCGGGTTTTCCTCCGGCACCCGGGACCCAGGCCTTTGCTCTGGCCACAGCAGAGAAGCCAAGCCTCTACAGTTTTCAGTCTTCGCTCCGCGCCTGCATATGCAAATTAATCCGCCATCTTTGTTGGGTTCATTTGCATACTCACTCCTGATTGGCTGGTGGGCGGCACGGAGGTACGGCCCATTTGCATCTTTCTCTTTTATTACTGT
Source organism: Corynorhinus townsendii (assembly GCA_026230045.1). Lineage (NCBI taxonomy): Eukaryota > Metazoa > Chordata > Mammalia > Chiroptera > Vespertilionidae > Corynorhinus > Corynorhinus townsendii. The sequence goes on from JAPDVU010000016.1 coordinate 1,638,730, forward strand.
AGATTGTTGACTGTGAACGATCCCGCACCCTCCTGCGTAAAAGAAGCATGTGTCCATCATTTTACTTCTCATCCAATCCCAGAGGCTTCCCCTCTTTGCTTTCTCCCGCCTCCCTCATCCCTCCCCAGTGGATTTCATGTGACCCACCCACATCCCTTTCCTTTGATTGTCATGGATAGAACACGGTGAAAACCAGCCGTTCTCCAGAGCATTCTCCCACTACGTTGAGATCCTGCTTCCCGGCCATGGTCGACAGTTTGGCTCAGATAAACTCACCGAAATTCCTCGCAGGTTTGAAGGTGGTTTACGTTGGCAGCCAGGTGGGGAAATGACCTGGGAAGAGGGTCATAAGGTGCTCCGGTGATGAGCTCCGTGTTCATGCTCCTTCTTAGCTACCTGCTTCTTTGTTTTCATCGGGGGGGGGAGGGGCGCAGGGACGTGGGGGGAGGAATGTCAGGGTTTTCATGGCTTCTCGGGCATTCTGCCCCGCACCCCACACCTGGAGTTAACCCTGAGCGCCTCGGCTGCAGGGTGCATTGGTCCCCCTTAGGCGCCATTGCTGATTCCCCCCAGGTGTGTCTCGATTCCTTACTTCGGGGCTCCTGCAGACTGAACCCGCTGTGTTCCCCTCATACCCAGTGTAACCGGACAATGAGTGGATCCGGGACTGTGAGTGGATCCAGGCCGCCTGTCGCTGCCTGAGCCGATTCAGCAGAGACGGGGTGGAATCCTATAGGAGCGTTGATCCCAATCCTGCCGGCAGCTGGGAGAGCAGCAGGTCACCCACAAGCATCTGCTCTGCAGCCCCCCCGTAAGCCAGCTGCTTATGTGGGGTAGAAGGACAAAGATGACACGAGGAAGTGGGCAAAAGGGATAGGAATGTGTATGCAAAATGGGCCGTTTACAGGGAGTGCAGGCTGGAGGGTTGCAAAGGGCTGGGGGTTTGCAAAGGGCTGAGGGTATGCAAAGGGCTTGGGGTCTGCAAGGGGCTGGGGGGTTGCAATGAGCTGGGGTTTGCAAAGAGCTGGGGGTTTGCAAAGGGCTGGGGGTATGCAAAGGACTGGGGGTATGCAAAGGGCTGGGGGTCTGCAAGGGACTGGGGGTTTGCAAATGGCTGGGGGTATGCAAGGGCCTGGGGGTTTGCAAAGGATTGGGGTATGCAAAGGGCTGGGGGTCTGCAAGGGACTGGGGGTTTGCAAAGGGCTGGCGGCTCTGGTTTCTGCAACTCTGGTTAGAGCCCAAGGCATTTGTACTCTTGCAATGACCTCATTTAATCTCTCCATCATCACAGGCAGCTCCCAGATGTGGGGAGGATGGGCCGCATTTCCAGGGAGGTGAGCTCCCAGGTCCCGCGTGCAACCCCCCGCCAGGTGAGCGTGTGCTTTCACGGTGAACAGAGCCTGATGACTATTTCTTATCGTTATAGCGGGTCCCCGCTATTCTCTTCCTGCCCCTGACATGTGTCCCCAAACCTCAGGGGGACGGAGGAACGGGCTGAGCACCCAGGTGTGGAGGTGTGAGCCCTACCCTTTCCTCCTAGCTCCTCTCACGGACATCCGACCTTAAAAGTGCCCCTCAGACACCTCACTCGTTCCCATCTGTCCCCTCAGATACCTCGCTCGTTCCCATCTGTCCCCTCAGACACCTCGCTCGTTCCCATCTGTCCCCTCAGATACCTCGCTGTCCCCTCAGACACCTCGCTGTCCCCTCAGACACCTCACTCGTTCCCATCTGTCCCCTCAGACACCTCGCTGTCCCCTCAGACACCTCGCTTGCTCGTTCCCATCTGTCCTCTTTGTCCCCACATCCCTGCGTCTGTTCAGGGTGGTGCCGCTCGCTGCCCTCTCTGATCCTGTTTGAATGCTGTCCCTGTGCCTCAGGGTGCCCTTGGGCACAGCGTCCCAGCCCCGGGGAAGCAGGGTCATCCGTTATCTGCAATGCCTACGAGGATTGCTGAAGCAGTGACGGGAAGCAGAAATAATGAGGTCATTGTTCCCTGAGCTCCCAACACCCTCTCTTCTTTGGAGACCCTGAGGTGAAGCCGCCAGATCTTGAAAGTCAGGCTTTATCCCAGGAAAAAAGGGGGATTTATAGCCGGCTCTCCATATCAAAGGAGGAACGTCAGACCTCACTGGAGCCCCTAGAATAGAGGGAGAGGCCGAGGCAGGGGTCAGCTCCTTCTTTCTGCAGCGGCTGATGGGATAGCAAAGGGTTTCGGCAGAGAGTAAATAATGTACAGGCTTGGAACGCCCCCTCCCCCATGCCCCCAGGCCCTGCCAGAGACAAGCCTGAAGCAAGTGAAAGTGGCCGCTTCCCAGTCAAGCGTGTGGGCCCTGAAATGTGAATGTAAATCATGTTGACGGGTCACAGAATCTTTTGATGTTTTTAAAGTAACAATTAAAAATATATTTTTTTAAGAAAGCACATTCTCGCTCTGCCCTGCTCCGTGTGGCTCCGTCGGTTGCAGCATCGTCCCACATACCAAAAGGTTGCGGGTTTGATTCTGGGTCAGGGAACATCCTCAGGTTGTGGCTCCCCGCTAAGGGGGGGCTCCAGGCATGGGGAACGCCCGGCCCTCGGGCCGTATGAAGGACCAGGAAATCATTGGGTCTGGCCCCCAGCCCAGGCATGAGGGGTGAGTTCATGTGGTGTGGAGCCAGCTAGAGCAGGCTCGTGTTTAAGCCGATGACTTTGTATGGCCTGAATGATGTCAACATCCAATGGCCCTTGGCAGGAAACAGGGTCCCACCCCAGCACCCATCTCCTCGCTGCCATAACAGAACACTATCTCCTCCCCACCCACCCTCCCAGAGGTCTGCTGCCCTAAGATTTCTGTAAATGGTGCCCCCTGGTGGCGGGAGTGCAGAGCGGCACTCTCTCCTACTGGATGGGGGCACCTCCTGGTGGTGAGAGTGCAGAGCGGCATGCGCTCCTGCTAGATGGGGGCGCCCCCTGGTGCTGGGAGTGCAGAGCAGCATGCTCTCCTCCTGTATGGGTGCACCTCCTGGTGGTGAGAGTGCAGAGCGGCATTCTCGCCTGCTGTATGAGGGCGCCCCTGGTGGTGAGAGCGCAGAGCGGCAAACTTTCCTGCTGGATAACGGCGCCCCCTGGTGGTGAGAGTGCAGAGCTGCATGCTCTCCCACTGTATGAGGGCGCCCCCTACTGGTGAGAGTGCAATGCTCTCCTGCTGTATGAGGGGCGCCCCCTGGTGGTGAGAGTGCAGAGCGGCATGCTCTCCTGCTGTATGGGGGCGCCCCCTGGTGGTGAGAGTGCAGAGCTGCACACTCTCCTGCTGGATGAGGGCGCCCCCTGGGGGTGAGAGTGCAGAGCGGCATGCCCTCCTGCTGGATGGGGGCTCCCCCTGGTGGCAGGAGTGCAGTGCGGCACTCTCTCCTACTGGATGGGGGCACCTCCTGGTGGTGAGAGTGCAGAGTGGCATGCGCTCCTGCTAGATGGGGGTGCCCCTGGTGCTGGGAGTGCAGAGCAGCATGCTCTCCTCCTGTATGGGTGCACCTCCTGGTGGTGAGAGTGCAGAGCGGCATTCTCTCCTGCTGTATGAGGGCGCCCCTGGTGGTGAGAGCGCAGAGCGGCAAACTTTCCTGCTGGATAACGGCGCCCCCTGGTGGTGAGAGCGCAGAGCGGCAAACTTTCCTGCTGGATAACGGCGCCCCCTGGTGGTGAGAGTGCAGAGCTGCATGCTCTCCCGCTGTATGAGGGCGCCCCCTACTGGTGAGAGTGCAGAGCGGCATGCTCTCCCGCTGTATGGGGGCGCCCCCTGGTGGTGAGAGTGCAGAGCGGCAAACTTTCCTGCTGGATAACGGCGCCCCCTGGTGGCTCTTGCTGGAGCATGTGGTCCACAGTGAGGTGTAACTTGGGGGTTAACCATCTGGCCCTTGGAACTCCTTTGCACCACTTGGTCCCTGTTCCCGTGATGATGGAAACCTTGCGTGTGCACCAGGAGAATAATGTTGGGGCACAGTGCTTCCCAGATGCCGGGCTCTGAAACCGTACCTGCAATCAGAGGAGACGCAGCTCAGGGCTCGTGTGCACAGGGACGCACTCGGTGGGTGCAGCAGGGTTTGGGAAACAAGGTAACTCCAGGAGTCAGCAACGATTGCAGTGCTTTCTCCGGAGTCCAGTGTCAGAAATACTCTCTGAATTGGGAACTTAATGGGAAATATATTTCTCTCTCTCCCTGTGTCCCTCCCTCCCTCCCCTCTTCCTCTCTATCCCCCTCTCTCTCCAACTTTTGTAGACTATATATATATATATATATATATATATATATATATATATACACACATACACACACACACACACGAGTGGCACGGTGCATGGATTCATGCACATGGAAAGAAAAATAATTAGAAGAAATATTTTAATATTGCTATTTGCCCTTTCTCTGCAATGGAAATGTCAGAGCCAATGCAGGGCGATCGGCAGGGCGATTGGGCCCCCGCTCACACCCACCTTGGCCTGGCACCGTCCGCTCACCTGCTCCACCATCCCGCCACGGTCCCGCTCTCGTTGGGGCCCACTGGGGCCGGCAGCGCATCCACTGCCACCTGCTGCCAGCATGGCGGCGCCAATGCCCACCATGTTCCACACCGCCCCCTAGTGGTCAGCACATGTCATAGCGAGCAGTTGAATGCCCAGTCAAAGGGACAATTTGCATATTAGGCTTTTATGTATATACTAGAGGCCCGGTGCATGAAATCCGTGCACGGGGGGTGGATGGGGCCCCTCAGCCCAGCCGGCACCCTCTTCAATCCAGGATCCCTCGAGGGATGTCCGACAGCCAGTTTAGGCCCGATCCCTGTGGACATCCCTCTCACAATCTGGGACTGCTGGCTCCTAACCGCTCACCTGCCAGGCTGCCTGATCACCCCTAACTGTCTCTGCCTGTCTGCCTGATCCCCCTAACTGCTCTCCCCTGCTGGCCTGATCGCCTCTAACTGCCTCTGCCTCAGCCCCGCCACCGTGGCTTTGTCCAGAAGGACATCCGGAAGGTTGTCCGGAAGGTGTCCATTCTAATTAGCATATTACCCTTTTATTAGTATAGATATAGATACATTTTTATTGATTTTTGAGAGACAGGAAGTGTGTGTGTGTGAGAGAGAGAGAAACGTGGATGTGAGAGAGAGAGAGACACTGATAGGTGGCCTCCCCTGTGCACTCCAACTAGGGTTCAAACACACACGCGGGGCAGGTGCCCGGATTGGGTGTCGGACCTGCGACCTTGTGGGGCACGGGACGACGTTCCAACCAACTGAGCCACGCCGGCCAGGGCGACGACGGCATTTTTCTCCGTGGAAGCACCTCGATATTTCGCCGAGGTTTCGGGGACACTTACAAACCTCCAGAGAGGAAAACGTGTAGGACATGGCAACTACCAAACTCAGAAACGAGAGAGCCAGTCTATCGCCTTTTCTGCTTAGAAGGTACGCTCATCACGCCCAAGGAAGGGGCCTTCAGAAAAAAAAAACAAAACCTCTTTTTCCCCTACACGAAGGGACGTACTGATTTTTAAGATGGCCGTGGAGATGATGATAAGTAAAGGCCGTGGTGTTTCTTCCGTTAGATACAAAAGACGGATGAATCCTACAGCGTTTCCCGTTGCCAAAGACTGGATAACAGTGTGTCCGGATTAAAAAAAAAAAAAATCACCGAATGATGATCATTTCTTTCTCTCTGCATGCGGCCTCTCACGATTAAAAGGCATCTCTGAGTGGCTATTATGGGCTTAGCGGTGTTCTGTTTTGTTTTTCCAGTAGGGTTGGCATTGTGCTGTGTCCTAAAAAAAATACACCAACTGTTCCCTGGGATCTTGTGTATCAGCGCCCCCTGGTGCACGGAGTACAGAGCTGCGTGCTCTCCGGCTGGATAAGGGCGCCCCCTGGTGGCAGAAGAAGGGGCCGTCAGAAAAAACTCTTTTTCCCCTACACGAAGGGACATACTGATTTTTATGATGGCCGTGGAGATAATAACTAAAGGCCATAGTGTTTCTTCTGTTAGATACAAAAGACGGATGAATCCTACAGCGTTTCCCGTTGCCAAAGACTGGATAACAGTGTGTCCGGATTTAAAAAAAAAAAAAAATCACCGAATGATGATCATTTCTTTCTCCCTGCACGCGGCCTCTCACGATTAAAAGGCATCTCTGAGTGGCTATTATGGGCTTAGCGGTGTTCTGTTTTGTTTTTCCAGTAGGGTTGGCATTGTGCTGTGTCCTAAAAAAAAATACACCAACTGTTCCCAGAGATCTTGTGTATTGACGCCCCCTGGTGCACGGAGTACAGAGCTGCATGCTCTCCTGCTGGATAAGGGTGCCCCCTGGTGGCAGAAGAAGGGGCCGTCAGAAAAAACTCTTTTTCCCCTACATGAAGGGACATACTGATTTTTATGATGGCCGTGGAGATGATGATAACTAAAGGCCATAGTGTTTCTTCCGTTAGATACAAAAGACGGATGAATCCTACAGCGTTTCCAGTTGCCAAAGATTGGATAACAGTGTGTCCGGATTTAAAAAAAAAAAATCACCGAATGATGATCATTTCTTTCTCTCTGCATGCGGCCTCTCACGATTAAAAGGCATCTCTGAGTGGCTATTATGGGCTTAGCGGTGTTCTTTTTTTTTTTTTTTTTTCCAGTAGGGTTGGCATTGTGCTGTGTCCTAAAAAAAATACACCAACTGTTCCCTGGGATCTTGTGTATCAGCGCCCCCTGGTGCACGGAGTACAGAGCTGCGTGCTCTCCGGCTGGATAAGGGCGCCCCCTGGTGCCCGAATGCAGAGTTGCACGGCTGCTGCTGTGGCTCTTGTTCAGGAACTACAGAGAACGGTGTCAGGACGGGAATCTGAGCGTAGCCGAGCTCGGGAGTACGAAGCTAAACACCGACCCCGTGTCAGGCAGACACTGGACAGCACACAGTTGTCCGAAGACAAGATAAGCGGACACATCAGGCAGCAGGCCGGCAGCCGGGGAAGATGGGGTGCCCTCCTTCTGTATGTGGGGGGTCCCATTCAATCAGAGTGGATACAGTCCCGTCTCCAATGAGAGGATCACGGGAGTCCTTATCCTTCTTCTTACATTCTCCTCCTCCTCCTCACACCCTCCTTCCTCCTCCACTTCCCCTTCTTTCTCTTCCTCCTCCTTCCCTCCGCTTCCTCCTCTTCCTTCTTCCCACTGCTCTTCCCCCTCCCTGATCCTCCTCCTTCTCCTCCTCCCCTTCCCCTTCTCCTCCTCTTCCTTCCTTCTCCCCTCCTCTTCCTCCTTCTCTTCCTTCCTCCTACCTTCCCCCCTCTCTCCTCCTCTTCCTTCCTCTTCCTCCTCTTCCTTCCTCTTCCTCCTTCTCTTCCTTCCTCCTCCTTCCCTCCGCTTCCTCCTCTTCCTTCTTCCCCCTGCTCTTCCCCCTCCCTCCTCCTCCTCCTTCTCCTCCCCCTTTCCCTTCTCCTCCTCTTCCTTCCTCCTCCCTTCCTCTTCCTCCTTCTCTTCCTTCTTCCCCCTGCTCTTCCCCCTCCCTGATCCTCCTCCTTCTCCTCCTCCCCTTCCCCTTCTCCTCCTCTTCCTTCCTTCTTCCCTCCTCTTCCTCCTTCTCTTCCTTCCTCCTTCCCTCCCCCTCTCTCCTCCTCTTCCTTCCTCTTCCTCCTCCTCTTCCTTCCTCTTCCTCCTCTTCCTTCCTCTTCCTCCTTCTCTTCCTTCCTCCTTCCCTCCTCTCCCTCCCCTTGCTCCTTCCACTCCCCCTCCTTCCCCTCCCTCTGCTCCTTCCACTCCCCCTCCTCCCCTCCTCTTCATCCTCTTCCTGTGCCTCCTCCCTCTCCTCCTCCCTGTCTTCCTTCTCCTTCTTCATCCTGCTACTCCTCCCCCTTCTCCCTCCTTCTTTTCCTCCTCCTCTTTCTCCTCCCCTTCCCCCTCCTCCCCCTTCCCTTCTTTCTTTTCTTCTTTCTCCTCCTCCTCTCTCTCCTTCCCTCCCCCCTCTTTCTCCTCTCCCCCCTCCTCCTCCGCCTCCTCCACCTCCTCCTCTCCAAGTGTATTCGTTGAGCCACAGCACACGGCCTCCCCTCCTCCAGGAACCACCTCAGCATCTGCTTCGGGCAAACCCCACCCGTGGCACTCACCTTCTACAAAAACGCTGTGTAAGTAGTAGGATTTGGGGTGATCACGTACTTTTTCTTTATTGGCAACCTGTTTGCAAACATCTTCCCTTGCAGAATTTCACTATCCATACCAAGGGTCGAGTAGATGTATGAGATCATTGTCTGTAGAATAGCAGAATGTCTGGGTGGTTTGCTGATAACATTAGCGGCCCGATGCATGAAAATGCGTGCAAGAATGGGCCTTCCTTCCCCGGGCTGCCGGCAACGCCTTTCCACTCCAGCCCTAGAGCCGCCTTTCCACCTTCCCATGCTGCCCAGAGGCCCGGAGCGGCTGGGGCAGTGCAGAAAGCATGCATTGTCCCCATGGCAAGGACGCAAGCATCCTGCCCCACCCCCGGCCGCTCGGCGCCCGTGTATGCAAATTCACCCGCCATCTTTGTTGGGTTAATTTGCATACTCACTCCTGGTTGGCTGTTGGGTGTCGTGAAGGTATGGTCCATTTGCATATTTCTTTTATTAGTGTATTTAACGAAGGTGTTGTTTTAAAGCAGGGACAACTATGCACTCATGCACGGGTCTGTTTTAATTCACCCTCCAATGGCAGGGTTCCCTTCAACGCCATAATGAAGAGAAAGGGCACTTTAATTGGTATCTTTTATTCCTTTATAGGTGGTTTGTGTCTGCTTATTACATCCGGTGGGCAAACAGCTTCCCTTTGTGGACATTTGTATAATGTGCTGTAGTATTTTCTCCTCCTCCTCCTCCTCCTCCTCCTTCTTCTTCTTCTAAATATATTTTATTGATTTTTCACAGAGAGGAAGGGAGAGGAATAGAGAGTTAGAAACATCAATGAGAGAGAAACATCCATCAGCTGCCTCCTGCACACCCCTACTGAGGATGTATCCTCAACCCAGGTACATGCCCTTGACCAGAATCGAACCCGGGACCCTTCAGTCCTCAAACCAACGCCCTATTCACTAAGCCAAACCAGTCAGGGATAGTATTTTCTTCTTAACCTGAAGAGGCCTGGCCGGTGTGGCTCAATGTATAGAGCTTCGGTCTGCGGACTGAGGGGTCCCAAGTTCGATTCCGGTCAAGGGCCTGCACCTTGGTTGTGGGCACATCCCCAGTAGGAGGTGTGCAGGAGGCAGTAAAATATATTTAAAAAATAAAAATAAAAATAAATAAAACCAACCTGAAGATGTGCGTTTCCACGTTGTATGCCATCCGAACGCGTGCTACAGAGATACCGTGAATTCAATGCGCACTATCCTCACAGACTTCGGTTACTTTCTTAGTAACCAGCTCCAAACCCGGGAAGAATCAAGATTTGCTGAAGAGCCTCCTGCGGCACGCAGAGCCCCCGTGGGTCCAGCAGGGGGCGCTGTGCCCTCGCGTAACAGGCCAGCCCCCTCTCCTGCAGGCTTCCTTATGCCCTGCCCTCCGGCTTCATGCAAAGCTTCTTGATTTCATGTTTTAAACTTTTTAAACACTATTTTAAGTTTGTTTGAAATTTAATTTAAATTTAAATTTATTTAAAACAAAATTTTAAAATTTCCCCCAGTGTGACAGCAAACACGCGTGTTCCTGGCAACGTCTCCTGGCGACTCATCTCGTTCCAGTATTTTAGAAAAATAAATCGTTTGAACTTTTCCGGTTGAACATCACATTCTTATTTTCAGTACAGGTTTCTGGATTTTTCTTTATGTTTTTTTAATTTTATATATAGATTTTTTTATGGATTTCAGAGAGGAAGGGAGAGGGAGAAAGAGAGAGAGAAACATCCATGAAGAGAGAGAGAATCATGGATCAGCTGCCTCCTGCACTTCCCCTACTGGGGATCGAGCCCGCGACCCAGGCAGGTGTCCTGACCGGGAATCGAACCGTGACCTTCTGGTTCCTAGGTCAATGCTCAACCACGGAGCCACACTGGCCTGCTCATTCCTGTATTTTAGAGAAATATACCGTTTGAACTTTGGCTGTTGAGCATCAAATTCTTATTTTTAGTACAGTTTTGTTTGTTTTTTTTAAAGGACATCCAAATGGCAAAATAATGCCTTAGCTTTCTGGAGTTTATTTTCATTACTACTACTATTATTATTATTATTATTATTATTATTATTATTATAACTAGAGGCCCCGTGCACTGATTGGTGCACATATAAAGGAAATTAAGTAGAAAGTGGCCAGCGGGGCAGGACTGGGCGAGATGGGCTGGACACGCCCTGGAGCCAACCTCCTGCAGTCCCTCCCCGGCTGGCCATACTGGGGGCTGTGCCATGTCTCTAAGGGCGTCTGCGGAGTGAGCACGGTCCCTCCGGCAGGTGGGGTCCCTCGGCCTGGCCTGTGGGGATCGAGCTGACCCTGGCTCTCCGACGTCCCCCAAGGGGTCCCGGATTGCGAGAGGGCGGTTCTCGGGTGACGCACCCCGGAATCGGGCTCCCTCCTCTCTGGTTCTGGGTGCATCACCTGAGAACCCCATTGCCAAGTCACCGCAGCTCGGCAGCTCCTGCATTGAGCGTCTGCCCCCTGGTGGTCAGTGCACATCATAGTTACTGGTCGGAGCGTCTGCCCCCTGGTGGTCAGTGCACGTCATAGCTACTGGTCAGAGCATCTGCCCCCTGGTGCTCAGTGCACATCATAGCGACCACTGTGAGCGTCTGCTCCCTGGTGGTCAGTGCACGTCATAGCGACCAGTGGGAGCACCTGCCCCCTGGTGGTCAGTGCATGTCATAGCTACCGGTTGGACGGTCGGACAGTTGCTTAGGCTCTTATATGTATAGACTTTTATTATTAGTAGTCCAGCAATGCTCCCCAGGTGTGCTGAGCCCTCCTGAATGTATCTGGATTGTGGCCTGCAGGTACAGACTCCGGGGATGCTGGGATGTCTGGTCCCGGGCAGGAGGCCGCCTCGGGTCAGCTAGAGAGGCAGCCGCTTTGGCTGAGGGCTCGCTCTGGACCCCTCCCAGGACTGGGCAATTTCGTCCTCCCCTGAACCTGGAGTCCATCTGTCTGTCTGTCCCCTGGAAAGACCCGAAGTTCGGGCTCTGTTGCCCGCTTGGATTTCCACTCTACGTGAGCTAAGAGCTGGCCCTTCCCCCGCCCAGGCCCAGGGAGTGGGCCCCGGGGATCCAGGCTCCCAGATGGGGTGGAGACGCATCCTGTCTGCTCTCCTTCCGACCGTCCTCATCCTACGACCCGCTGTTGGTGCAGGCCCAGCTGGTGTGCGCCGGCCCCAGAGCAGCCCAGAAGACACTGGGCCTGTGCCGTGGGCACCTGTCACCTCCGGGCCCATCCGGCCCTCCATCCTCATCCCAATGGGGTCTCTGTCTGGGTGTCGTGCTCGCTACCTGAAGTCTCCAGGCATTCACTTCCATCAGAACACAGCCCAGCCCACCCCACACACCCCCCGCCCCCTGCCCTGCTGCCTGGGTCTGGGCTGCCTTTCCCTGTGACTCACTCTCCTGACTCTCCAGCAGGGGGCGAGCACGGGGCAGCGGATCAATGCTTCATCCTCACATCGATGTTTCTCTCTCCCTCCCTTCCTCCCTCTCTAAAATTAATTTTAAAAATACACATTTTTTTAAAAAAAAAAAGAAATAACATTATTATCCTTCTAAGGCGATTAAAATTTTTTAAATGTATGTTTTTACTAGAGGCCCAGTGCACAAAATTTATGCACATGGTGGGGGGAGGGGGCGTTTCTCAGCCCGGCCTGCACCCTCTCATAGTCCAGGAGCCCTCGGGGGATGTCCGAGTGCCGGCTTAGGCCTGGGGAGCGGGTCTGAGCTGTCAGTCGGACATCCTTAGTGCTGCTGTGGAGGAGGGAGAGGCTCCCGGAGCCCAGCGTCTGGCTGAGCGGCCTTTCCACTGTGGGAGCGCCCTGACCACCAGGGGGGCAGCTCCTGCGTTGAGCGTCTGCCCCCTGGTGGTCACTGCACGTCATAGCAACCGACCATTCCCCCATTTGGTCGATTTGCACATTAGCCTTTTGTTACAGAGGATTGATTTCAGAGAGGGAGAGGGAGAGAGAGAAACATCCATGATGAGAATCATGGGTCAGCGGCCTCCTGCACTCCCCCCTGCCCCGCCTTCACTGGGGATGGATCCCACAACCCAGGCATGTGCCCTTGACCAGGAATCGAACCCGGGACCCTCTGTTCCACAGGCCGAGGCTCTAACCACTGAGCAAGACCAGCCAGGGCACTAATCTGCTTTTTTTTTTTTTCCTACCGGTTCCCCTAGCCTGAACAGCTTATATGCATGGAGTCACGTACACGACCTTTTCGTGTCTGCCTTTTCATGTTTTAGAGACGAAAACGTCGATCCCGCCCCCCCCCGCCTTTAATAGTTGATCAAGGCCCCCAAGCGGTAGAACGGAGAGTGGCACCCTACGCATTTGTCGCCTCTCATCGAGATCTCACCTTGAATTTTGAAATCCACGTGGCCTTTGAAAAGAAACCGAGCGAACGTGGAAGGTTTCTCGTGAAATTTCGCTTAACTCTTCCATCTTTTTTTTCTTTTCCTTTTTCTGGAAAATGCATCACACTGAGATGCCTTTGGAGCAAGAACTGCCTGCTTTTTTATTTATTTTTTTTTTTGGTGTGTGTTTTTTAAAAAAAAAAAAAACAGGAAACCACGTTTTGTAAAAGGATACAGAAATCTTTACTTTCCAAAAGACGGAGTCCTATTCCATATCGGGTATATTCATATTATTCGGAAACGCGAAGACGAAGGGATAGTTCATGTAAATGGAGTCCGGGAGGTACTGCTCCTGTCCCCCATTTGCTCAAAGGCAATCATGCTGCTTGAGCGAATGCTGTTGGCGTTGGGGCTGGGGCGTTGTTTGTGGGGGGACATCCTGAGCCCAATGGGATGTTTAGCTGCGTCTCTGGTCTCCACTCATGACCTGCCAGCGGCATCTCCCAGTCCTGACAAGGAAAATTATTCCCCCCCTCCCCCCATCCAGTGTGGCTCAGGGGTTGGGCCTACACCGGCAGTCGGACATCCCCCGAGGGGTCCCGGATTGGAGAGGGTGCAGGCCAGGCTGAGGGACCACCCCCCCCCCCCAGTGCACAAATTTTCGTGTACCAGGCCTCTAATATATATATATATTTTTTTTTTTAGAGAGACGGAGGGAGAGGGGAAGAGAGCGAAACATCAATGAGCGAGAAACATCGATCAGCTGCCTCCTGCACGATCGAGCTCACAACCCAGGCATGTGCCCTTGACCTGGCATTGAACCCGCCACCTTTCATGGCATGGGTGGATGCTCTATCCACCGAGCCATGCCGGATAGGGCGGGCCACGGAATACTTTTACTCAATTTGCTGTGCATGGAGGGGAGGGGCTGGGGAACCCATAATTGTCTCCGGGGCTTGCTGTGTGTTCTCGGATCGGCTGGCCCTGGGGCAGCCACGGGTGCCGGGAAAGGAATTCGGGGACGTTTCGGAGGGGCTGTTTGCCTGTCCTGCAAGTGTTGGCTTTGTTGAGGCCCTCGACATACCTTTACACATATTTTGTGTTTGGAAATTCCCACTTGGCTTTTAAGATTTGCTCTTATTCGATTATTTACCTAATGGGGCGGCGGGGCGGGGGAAGGGTGCGGGAAATGCATTTCAAGTCAGTGGTCAGCTACCAGCTCTTGGGTCCCTACAAGAAGACATCGGAGGTCGTGGGGGGTGCGAAAATGCCGCGGACCCCGGAGACACCCCGGGGACGTGAGGACACGCCTGCCGGACTGTGAGGTGGAGATGACAGCTCCGGACGGAGAGCTCCGCATTGGACACGATGAATCTGCAGAGAAGGCCTGGAGGGAAGCACAGGCAGATGCGAGAGTGGGGGGCGGGCATCTGATGGGGTGGCGGCTTCTCTTCCCCACGTGTCCTGTCTTGCTGTCAGACGCGATGGGTGGTGTCCCGTTGGATGAGGCTTCAGTGGGGCGAGCAGAGCAGTTTCTGCTCAACTTGCGAGCAAAAGAGAGGGGTCCTAGCTGGTGTGGCTCAGTGGATAGAGCGCCAGCCTGCGGACCCAAGGGTCCCGGGTTCGATTCTGGTCAAGGGCATGGACCTCAGTGGCTGGTTCCTCCCCGCCCCAGGGTCCTGGTCGGGGCACGTGCAGGAGGCAACCCCTCCACATGTTCCTCTCATGTCGATGTTTCTCTCTCTCTTAACACTCTCTCTGAAAATCAATGGGAAAATATCCTCGAGAGATTTCGTGGAAAGTCTCGGTGGAGGAAAAAGAAGCGATGACTCAGCAAGGGCGTGAGTCAGGATGTGGCCGGTGGAAGGGGGATGAGAAACCCACGTGTATTAAGGGCGTGGGCCACCTCGGGGGGGGGGGGGCGATGGATTCCAGGCCCTGGGAGGGCCTTGCCGTTGCATTTCAATATAGATATGTTTTTATTGATTTCAAAGAGAGAGAAACATCCATGAAGAGAGAGAATCATGGACCAGCCGCCTCCTGCACGCCCCACACTGGGGATGGAGCCTGCAACCCGGGCGTGTGTCCTGAGCAGGAATTGAACCCTGACCTCCTGACTCCTAGGCTGATGCTCAACCGCTGAGCCACGCTGTTGGGCCATCTTGTCTACCTTTCATCGCTTGATCAAGCTGCCTCCTTTGTGGCCACGGAACCTTTTAACTTTACGGGCCTTGTCAGTGCCTTTGCTCCCTGCGGTGTGTGGTGGGCTGAGGGCAGGCGCCGGTGGAAGGAGGCTGTGATTGCGAATGGAGAGGCGTGGGTCCCGCTCGCCGAGGTCACCTGAGAACGGCCCCTCATTCCCCGACCCGAGGTGTGAACAGACCCGAGGGTGTGTAAGCCTGGTGGCCCCTCTCGCACAACCGTGTGCATGGCCGTGTCACGTCTGTGCGTATGTCCAGGGGCTGTGGGCACTGCCTGACGCGAGGGGTCGCACTCCGTACACATTCACCGCCGTGAGCTCAAGGAAGGCGGAATTGCACTGTGACCCGCGTGGCTTCCTGATTTAGGGGTGGCGTCTGTCCTCAGCCGGGGAGGGCCTCTCATAGTTAAACCCCTGAGGAATGTGCCTGCCCCCCAAGGCAGCTGTAAGGACCTATTCATGGAGCCGGGAGATGCTGAGCAGGCCTGTCAACAGGGTGTCTGTGGGGACAGAGAGGAATTCTTTCCTCCCTGAAAGGGGATATGGGGCCGCAGCTGGGACACGTGCCTGGCAGCCAGGAATCCCGGGGTGGGAGCCATCCGATGCCCCCCACCCGGATACCACCGGGGTCTTATTGCAGAGTTTCCATCCTGGTGGTGGGAGTGCGGCCACAGCCTGTGTCTTAGTGGGTGAGGACAGGTGGGTGAGTGTGCATGGCTGAGTGCTTTATGCCCTCAGGGCGTAGGGAGCTCATGGTTTAAATGAAAGCTAGCTTCTTTTAAAAAAAAAACAAACAAATAAATATATATATATATATACACACACACATACTGAGTGGCCAGGTTATTATGATCTCTGAACGCATAATCATCTGGCCACTCAGTATATATATATATATGAGAGGCCCGGTGCATGAATGTGTGCATGGGTTAGGTTCCGGCCAGCCTGGCCAGGGGGAGGGGACATGGGCGGTGGGCCGGCCTGCCTGCTGGTCGAACTCCTGGTCGAGGGGACCATGTGAATATTCGCCTTTTACTACGTAGGGTATACACGGAGTGGCCAGATGATGATGCGTTCAGAGATCATCCTCATCTGGCCACTCGGTGTATTTGTAGGTAATTAAATGTATTATCTAGGAGAGCACACCCTGGGCCTGGGTGTTGAGGGGTTTTAAATATGGGGCATTTTCTGCCACATGGCTCCCTGCTCGAGCATCGACCCATGAACCAGGAGGTCACGGTTCGAGTCCCGGTCAAGGGCACCGGCCCAGGTTGCGGGCTCGATCCCCAGTAAGGGGGCGTGCAGTAGGCAGCTGATCCATGACTCTCTCTCACCATGGATGTTTCTCTCTCTCTCTCTTCCGCTCTCTTCTGCTCTGAAATCAATAATATATATATATATATTTTTTAAAAAGATCTTCAGTTATGCTTAAAGGAATAATACAAACATTTGTCAGACTGGATACATGTCCACTTACATATTTTCAAAGTGAAGTAACTTTGGAATGTTCTAAGTGGTCCGTGCCGACATTGCCTGCTTCAGCGTTACAAGAAAAAAAAAAAATAAACTTCAGGGTGTGTTTAATATGGGGCCTTTTCGCCAGGTGCTGAGTATTGCCTTTGGCTTCAGGAAATTTG
Organism: Corynorhinus townsendii; assembly: GCA_026230045.1. Lineage (NCBI taxonomy): Eukaryota > Metazoa > Chordata > Mammalia > Chiroptera > Vespertilionidae > Corynorhinus > Corynorhinus townsendii. The sequence goes on from JAPDVU010000016.1 coordinate 1,655,085, forward strand.
GAATTTTTACGATGGCCGTGGCCGCAGGAAATTTCAAGGGAACCGTTTTATAGTATATATTTTACTTCCTTCTCATAGGCTGGCTTCTAACTCTATATAAAGTCCACTGACGTTTAACTTTGTGAATTAACTTCAAATATTTGCGAAACCCTCTTTTATGTTCCAATTGCTCTTGGCTCCCAGACGTTCCAGCAGAGCCAAGGAGCATAGAAAAGGGAGTCTTACATAAAATTCAGAAAATACTGGATTAGCCAAGTGCCTTCCCCCTTCCCTTTGTTGGGAAATAATATTCTGGATTTGACCAAATTTGAAACACAATTTTCTTGTCCCGCGTCCTCTCTTTTTCAACATTGGATGAGATGGTCAGCATGGCTCACGTGCCTGGGAAGAGAGGGAGGTGTCCACGGGAAGAAAGTCCTTGAGTGTCCCAGTTTCTATGCTTTCCAAGAGCGATGGGACCGAGGTACAGAATCACTGCCTTCTCCTCGTCCAGTGGGCCATGGCATTCGTTTTGCACAGACTAAGCATGAAGAACAACAACAAACATGCACTTTCTAATTCCTGGAACCAGCACACAGCCGGTCCAGAAGATGACTCTCTCCCCGTCAGGGTTTATCACAGGTGTGAGCACATAGTAGGTCCAGAAGATGACTCTCTCCCCCGTAAGGGTCTATCACAGGCACCGGCACACAGTAGGTCCAGAAGATGACTCTCTCCCCATCAGGGTCTATCACAGGTGTGAGCACACAGTAGGTCCAGAAGATGACTCTCTCCCCCATCAGGGTTTATCACAGTCACTGGCACACAGTAGGTCCAGAAGATTACTCTCTCCCCCATCAGGGTTTATCACAGTCACTGGCACACAGTCCAGAAGATGACTCTCCCATCAGGGTTTATCACAGGTGTGAGCACACAGTCAGTCCAGAAGATGACTCTCCCCCATCAGGGTTTATCTCAGGCACCAGCACCCAGTAGGTCCAGAAGATGACTCTCTCCCTATCAGGGTGTATCACAGGCACCAGCACATAGTAGGTCCAGAAGATGGCTCTCTCCCCATCAGGATCTAGCAGAGGTGTGAGCACACAGTAGGTCCAGAAGATGACTCTCTCCCTATCAGGGTCTATCACAGGCACCGGCACATAGTAGGTCCAGAAGATGACTCTCTTCCCCCATCAGGGTTTATCTCGGGCATCAGCACACGGGCAGCTCACTCTGTAACACTGAGGGTGGAAGGCGTCCGTGTGCAATGATAAGGATCAGCTCCTGCACGTGGGAGGGTGTGTAACACCCGGAGGAATTTGGGGTCGGGAACAGAATAGAACGTCAGCACCCAAGCCCAAGCGTCTGTGAAATAAGGCCAGCCCCGTCGAAAGAGGCGGCACTGTCACCCTCAATAAAAGGCGTCGCTGGGATTCGGGCATCTTGGAAAGTGTTGGCATCCGTTTCACGAACCCCAGCGCGGGAGATCCTGCCAGGAAATGTCTCAAGTGGGGAATTCACGGCGTGATGGACGTCGGCTTTGGCACCAGCTACTGGACATCAACCGCAGAGTCTGCTACGGACGTTCCCTCCTCTCTTTTCCTGTCTTCACGTTTGTCTCAGGTTTTGGCAAGTCACGAAGAATTGTATTCGGTTACAACAGCCCTGCCCAGGTAGCTCCCGTTGGGGAGAGCATCATTCTCACGTACAAGCATCCTAGAAGGACTGGGGCTTCCCAATGCTTCACTTTTATATAGATATATAAAATTTTACTGATTTCAGAGAGAAAAAGGAAGGAGGAGAGAGAGAGAAACATCCATGAAGAGAGAGAGAATCATGGATCAGCTGCCTCCCGCACGCCCCCTACTGGGGATCGAGCCCACAACCCGGGCCTGTGCCCTTGACCGGGAATCGAACCTGGACCTCCTGGTCCCCAGGTCGATGCTCAACCCCGCTGAGCCACGCTGGCCGGGCAAGTCACGAGCACACAGTCAGTCCAGAAGATGATTCTGCAATGATTTCAATCTTTTCTCGAGGATATCAAAGTTTCATGATTCCCCCACAGGTGACCCACGGTGGGGTAGGAGGGGAAAGGAGGGTTGAAATGAAGGACAAAATGGGATGTGGGATCTCCAGGGGAAAAAAGAGAGAGAGAGAGAGAGAGAGAGAGAGAGAGAGAGAGAGAGAGAGAGAGAAAAGGCCCTTGTCAGGCCTTACCAGGTTCATTTATTTCTGGGTCTGTCCTGGGAGCAGCAGCCTGCACGCCCCGCAGACACCCTCCCTCTGAAACAGAGTGACCAGGACGTGAAAAATGATGGAACTCCCCCGAAGGGGAAACATGCATCCGTTGAGATAGCTCTTGGCCACGTTCCCGGCGCCTGACGACTTAGGAAAGGTAACGAGGTGTGAGTGCGTGTGGCCGAAACGCAGGGAAGACGTGAATCGTGACCGCCGTGCACACCCAAGGACGCCCAGTGACTCATGCTGTTGGCCGTCGCGGGCCGGCACAGCGAAGAGAAAAAAATATATATATCGTGAATACACGCCTCGCTGTGTGCCTGCAAGTTTCCCCTCTATGGTTCTTTCCTTCCTTCGCCCGCGAGGATACGGCTCGGGGAGGGAGGCATTGAAAAGAAACAGCTGGGACTGGCTGGTGTGGCTCCGTAGTTGAGCGTCGACCTGGGAACCAGGAGGTCAGGGTTCGATTCTGGTCCAGGGCACTTGCCCGGGGGGGTGGGCTCGATCCCCAGTCGGGGGCGTGCAGGAGGCAGCCGGTCCATGATTCCCTCTCTGCATGGACGTTTCTCTCTCTCTCTCTCTCTCTCTCTCCCTCTCCCTTCCTCTCTCTGAAATCAATAAAAATCATCTTTCTTGGTCGGCCTGGATGTGTGCGTCTGCCCCGCCACGTGTGACAGTCTTAGTCTCCACGTCCCCAATGCCCGCGGGGCCGTCTCCCCTTCTTCCCACGCATTTGGGGTGTCCAGGTGGGATGCAGGCCACCCAGGAAATCTGAATTCCGGGCCTACAGGCGTTAGCTCAGCATTGCGCCGACGTTTATCTGAATCGTAAAATTTCCCTCCTGATTTTCGTAAATCTTCATTGTTGAAAGTCTTACAGCTGTCCGCCCCCCCCTTTATTCTCCCCCCTTTTCTCTCCCCGTGTTCCCTCTGGCCTCCGTTTTATTCCTTCTTTCCACATGGGGGGGGGGGGTGTTAAGAAACACTCAAGAAATGGTACACTCGGGGGTAGGTGCTTAAAGACACCGGGAGGGACACATCATTAGAAGTCAGTCCTCCTTTTTTTTTCTTTTTTCTTAAATACTAGAGGCCCGGTGCACGAATTCGTGCCCCCGTGGGGTCCCTCTGCCTGGCCTGCGGGATCGGGCCGAAACCGGCTCTCTGACATCCCCCAAGGGGTCCTGGATTGCAAGAGGGTGCAGGCCAGGCCGAGGGACCCCACCGGTGCCCGATCGGGGGCACAATCAGGGCTGGAAAATGGCATAGGAGGTTGGCGAGCTGGGGAGGGACCGTGGGAGGGCTCCAGGGCATGTCTGGCCCATCTCACGCAGTCCCAGTCTGGACCCCAGCAGCAAGCTAACCTACCAGTCGGAGCATCTGCCCCCTGCTGGTCAGTATGCATCATAGCTACCGGTTATTCCGCCGTTGGGTCTATTTGCATAGTAGCCTTTTATTATATAGGATGTTTCTCTCTCTCTCTCTCTCTCTCTCTCTCTCTCTCTCTCTCTCTCTCTTTCTCTCTCCATCCTCTATGAAATCAATAAAACAATATACACTAAGTGGCCAGATGATGATGGTCTCTGAACGCATAATAATCTGGCCACTCAATGTGTATCCTATAACAATAAAAGGCTCATATGCAAATGGTCCCCTCGACCAGGAGTTCAACCAGCAGGCAGGCCGGCCAACTGCCCATGTCCCCTCCCCCGGGCCAGGCTGGACGGACCCCACCCATCCCATGCACGGATTCATGCACCGGGCCTCATACACACACACACACACACACACACACACACACACACACACACACTGAGTGGCCAGATTATTATGCGTTCAGAGATCCTAATAATCTGGTCACTCAGTGTGTGTGTGTGTGTGTGTGGCCATATATATATATATATATATATATATATATATATATAATTTTTTTAAGAATGAATTATTTAGCTAAGATAAGCACAGGGAAGAAAATGTATGTACCAATAATCTTAGGTATATTTTATATCTAGATTTGATTCACGTTTATTTTCTGGCGAATAGAACGAAGCCAATTCTACATCCTTTCCATATTTGTCATAAATATAACTGTTTATGCCTCTCGTGGTTTGTATGAGTATGTGTCTGGGTAGGTGGGAGAAGCCAAATTGCGTGTGTGTGCGCGCATGTGTGTGTGTGTGTGTGTGTGTGTGTGATTGAGGGCTTTTAGCATGAGCTCGATTGGGTTTGACTTGCACTGGACCTGTTTTAAGTTCCAGCGTGAAGAATAAAACCCAAGTTTGTCAGAGAAGGAACAGCAAAGGCATCTGAGAGGCGTATGGTTTCCAACACGGCCTTCATCCGGACACAAAGTCACAACAATAGTGATTCAAACAGACAGGCAGGCGGATTGGGGTGGGGTGCGGTCCGGTCGGGCAGATTTCAAAGATGCGCAGTCTTTGCTCGACGGGCGGCCTGGGTGCTCATTGCTCAGGGGACCGGGCGCGTCAGAAAAGCAGGAACCGTACCTGCCCGCTGCCCGGCTCCGAAGCCCCGGAGTCTGGGTGCCTCGTGTCCAAATTGCTGGTTTGCACCTGGCTCCCCCGTGCACAGGGGAACCTGAGACCACTGGGGTGGTTTTCATGAGAGCCTTTCTTTCCTTTCATTTTTTAAAAAAATATTTTTTTATTGATTTCAGAGAGGAAGGGAGAGGGAGGGCGAGAGAGAAGCATCCATGATGAGAGAGAACCATGGATCGGCTGCCTCCCGCACGCCCCACGCTGGGGACCGAGCCCGCCACCCGGGCCTGTGTCCTGACCGGGAATCAAACTGTGACCTCCTGGGTCATATAGGTCGATGCTCTCTGATCAGATTCTCTCTGATCATGGATGTTTCTCTCTCTCTCTCTCCCTCTCCCTTCCTCTCTGAAATCAATAAAAATAGACGCGGAGTGTCCAGATGATGATGATCTCTGAACGCATCATCCTCTGGCCACTCCGTGTCCATCCTATAGAATAAAAGGCTCATATGCACATGGTCCCCTGGACCAGGAGTTCGACCAGCAGGCAGGCCGGCCCACCGCCCATGTCCCCTCCCCCTGGCCAGGCTGGCCGGTCCCCACCCATGCACAAATTCATGCACCAGGCCTCTAACATATATGTGTGTGTGTGTAAATATATATATATATATATATATATATATATATATATATATATATATATATGGCCAGGTTATTATGCGTTCAGAGATCATAATAATCCGGCCACTCAGTGTATATTTTTTTAAAAACGTATGACTGTGAAACACGTGGGGTTCCCACCTGATGAAAACCCACTGACATCATAGGACAAACGTGATCGTGGGGACCGTGATCACGCGGAATTAGCACATTCTATTTCTCTGAGGAGCCCGGTCTTTATTGTGGCCCGAAGTCTCCGACAACTGCTTTGAATGCCTGGGGAATCACAATCCCTCAGCTGTTCTTCAGGCCTGTGGCTACTGCCGTGCGTGTGAAGCAACCTCCGTGTTTTCTTAAGCTGGTCCGGAGGGTCACGTGGTCTTCCTACCTGGATGCAGGGTTCCCTCGGATGTGTTATGAACAGGTCCTTTCCCGGAAACCCAGGAAGAGCTGGGACGGACTCCCGGGCCCTGACCCCCATTCCCCGAGAGCCGAACGGTTTTCCTTCAGGCTCTGGAAAGCGAGGGAGAATGTCTGCAGTGGGCTGGCGGGGTTATTAGTTCTAGATGCAATCTCACCCCCACTGCGGGGAACAGCGGACTCAGCGGGAACATGTCACCCGATACACACCGAGTGGCCAGGTTATTGTGATCTCTGAAGGCATATTAACCTGGCCACTCAGTGTATGTGTGTGTATATATATATATATATATATATATATATATATATATATATATATATATTAGATGCCCAGTGCATGAATGCATGCATGGGTGGGGTCCGACCAGCCTGGCCAGGGGGGAGGGGACATGGGCGGTGGGCCGGCCTGCCTGCTGGTCGACCTCCTGGCCGAGGGGACCATGTGCCTAGGAGCCTTTTATTCTATAGGATGGACACGGAGTGGCCCGATGATGATGCGTGCAGAGATCACCCTCATCTGGCCGCTCCGTGTATCTTCACGCCTTCCTCAGAGCAGCGTTCGCGTGGCGGTATCCGGAGGAGAGAGCTTTAATGTTTCCCTCACGTTCCCTGAGTTGTTCCTGGGATGTGTTTCCGAGATGCCTGTGTGGGCAGGAGGGGGACACCTCCGTCCCCTACAGGAGTTAGGCGGGACCTGGGCTCCCCCTGTCCCCAGGGAGGAATTAGGAGGGACAGCGGCCTCGCTGACAGGCGGGTGAGCAATGCTCTTGCAGGATCAGGCTAGGACCCCGAGGTCCTGGCGCGTAAGGTAAACCCGCAGGTGTTAGAATCACTAACAAAAGCATTGGCCGGGCCGGTGTGGCTCCGTGGCTGAGCAGCGACCTAGGAACCAGGAGGTCAGGGTTCAATTCCCAGTCAGGGCAAATGCCTGGGTTGTGGGCTCGATCCCCAATAGGGGGTATGCAGGAGGCAGCTGGTCCATGATTCTCTCTCATCATGGATGTTTCTCTCTCTTCCTCTCCCTTCCTCTTTGAAATCAATAAAAATGTATTTTTTTTTTTAAGAAAGAAAAGAAAAGAACCAGTTCTAGCCGGTTTGGCTCAGTGGATAGAGCATCTGCCCGCGGACTAAAAGGGTCTCGGGTTCGATTCCGGTCTAGGGCACGTACCTCGGTTGCAACCAACCCACGTGTCACTCTGACATCAATGTTTCTCTCTGTCTCTCCCTCTCCCTTCGACTCTCTCTAAAAATCGATGGGGAAAAAAATATCCTCGCATGAGGATTAACAAAAAAATTAAAAAAATAAAATTTGCAAAAGAAAAGGACCAAAATTTTAATTGCTTTTAAATGTGTTTGCAATCGATTTTCAGATGGAAAGATGCTCCATCAAATGGGCAATACTAGGATGGGAGTATTGGGATTTCAATGTGGCTGACCCTTTGACCCCTGCGTGACCGTCGTGAGACTTGGGTGGATGGGGCTGCGTTCTGGCCCGGGAGGGCGTCCGAGCCGCCGACTGCGGTGCAGGGAAGTGTGACTGGTCCGGGCACGCGGGACTCCAGCCATGATTAGTACCCACTGCGCAGGTTTGCTGTGGTCTGAATTAACCTTACGTCCGTCGTTTCATTATTATTACTAGAGGCCCATTGTGTGAAGATTCGTGCAATAGGCCTTCCTTCCCCTGGCTGCCACCTTCAGTCTTCGCTCTGGCCAGAGCAACACTCCTGTTTCTCCCTCTGCCCCCTGCCCTCCGCCTCATAGCAGGCGTCCTGTCCCGCCCGGCTGCTCCACGCCTGCAGGCCTGCTGCCCAGAGACCTGGAGCGGCTGGGGGCGGGGCCACTGCCATCTTTGTTGGGCTGATTTACATACTCACTTCTTATTGGCCTGTGGGCGTCGCGGAGGTACGGTCCATTTGCATGTTTCTCTTTTATTCGTGTAGATTATTGATTTCAGAGAGGAAGGGAGAGAGGGAGAGAGAGAGAGAGAGAGAGAAACATCGATGGGAGAGAGAAACATCAAATAGTTGCCTCCTGCTCGCCTCCTACTGGGAATCAAGCTTACAATCCAGGGATGTGTCCTGACCGGGAATCGAACCTGTGACCTCCTGGTCCCTAGGTCGATGCTCAACCACTGAGCCACACAGGCCGGGGAAAGCGTTGCCATATTTCAAGTGGAGACCACGTATTGGTGAGCAGACGCCTGGCTCCCTCACAGAGGGGCGAGTCCGTGGCAGGCCGGAGCGATGGAGAGAGGGGTGGGAACCGCCCAGCCCCGCCGCCCCCCTGGTTCCTCGAATGAAGAGTGGTCCCCCGTGGCCAGCATCGAGCGTGGACACAGTGTCCTCGATCCCAACCGTGGCTCCGTGAGTGAGGGTGGGGCTGCTGGCCTCCTATCTCCCAGGGGGAGTTCGGGGCAGGGTCTTCCGTTGAGCATGCGTTTGGGGGACCTTGAAGAGAAATCATTTAGACGCACCCAGGAGACACAGCAGGCGGAACCAAGCAGATCGGGGCAACGTTGAGGAGGGGAGCCGGGAATCCTATCCCCAGCTTCGCTGAAAACAAGGACGCAACTTGAGAGGGGCAGAGAGAGAAGAGCGGGGGCCCTCCGGGTCCCGTCCCGAGAGCCGGGATGGCGTTCTTCTGATGCAAGAAGGCACCTGCTCACCTGGCTGGGAGTTGCATGCGGGACCTGGGAGCTCACCTGCACATGCGGCCCAGCCTCCCCATCCGGGAGCTGCCTCTTAGGACGGAAAGACGAACAACCTTGTTGCAGAAACCAGAGCCCCCAGCCCTTTGCAACCCCTCAGCCCTTTGCAGACCCTCAGCTCTGTGCAAACTCCCAGCTCTTTGTATACCCCCCAGCCCTTTGCAAACCCCCAGCCCTTTGCAACCCCTCAGCTCTGTGCAAACTCCCAGCTCTTTGTATACCCCCCAGCCCTTTGCAAACCCCCAGCCCTTTGCAAACCCTCAGCTCTGTGCAAACTCCCAGCTCTTTGTATACCCCTCAGCCCTTTGCAGACCCCTATCCCTTTGCAGACCCCCAGCCCTTTGCAAACCTCCAGCCCTTTGCAGACCCCCAGCCCTTTGCAGACCCCTAGCCCTTTGCAGACCCCCAGCCCTTTGCAAACCCCCAGCCCTTTGCAGACCCCCAGCCCTTTGCAGACCCCCAGCCCTTTGCAGACCTCCAGCCCTTTGCAGACCCCCAGCCCTTTGCAGACCCCCAGCCCTTTGCAGACCCCCAGCCCTTTGCAGACCTCCAGCCCTTTGCAAACCTCCAGCCCTTTGCAAACCTCCAGCCCTTTGCAGACCCCCAGCCCTTTGCAAACCTCCAGCCCTTTGCAGACCCCCAGCCCTTTGCAAACCTCCAGCCTGCATTCCCTGTAAACAGCCCATCTTGCATACCCATTCCTTTCCCCTTTGCCCACTTCCCCATGTCATCTTTCTCCTTCTACCCCACATAAGCAGCTGGCTTACGGGGTGGCTGCAGAGCAGATGTTTGTGGGTCACCTGCTGCTCTCCCAGCTGCCGGCAGGATTGGGATCAATAGTCCTATAGGATTCCACCCCGTCTCTGCTGAATCGGCTCAGGCAGCGACAGGCGGCCCAAATCTCGATGAGCTCAAATTCTGAGAATGATGACTCTAACTTTATTTCTGGGTTCTCTCATGAGGACGTCGCTAAGTGTCTTATCTTCGATCCCCCGAGCACTTTGCGGCCCAGCGGTATTTTCTACCGGGGACGATGGCCTTGTTCTGCTGGGTCTCCCAGGCGTCCTTGGCCTTGGCTCACGCCCGCCCGCGTTTCAGCTCTCCTTCATTTTCCCCGCGTCCCCGCCTCTCTGCCGCCCGGGCATTGTCTCTGTCCCAGTCCCATTCATCAGGCGCCTGCCAACGTCCCGGGCTCCGGACGGATTTTGACTGGGAATGTTTGAGACCAGCATTTCACGGAACTCGGCCATGGCTGACAATGGCGGCCTTGTGGTGGGGATCCCAAAGGGCTGGGGGTTTGCAAAGAGCTGGGGGTTGCAAAGGGCTGGGGGGTTTGCAAAGGGCTGAGGGTCTGCAAAGGGCTGGGGTCTGCAAAGGGCTGGGGGTCTGCAAAGGGCTGGGGGTCTGCAAAGGGCTGGGGTTTTTCAAAGGTCTGAGGGTCTGCAAAGGGCTGGGGGGTATGCAAAGGGCTGGGGGTCTGCAAAGAGCTGGGGGTTTGCAAAGCGCTGGGGGTTTGCACCTCTCCCCACCCCACAGTCACGTTCGGTGCCTTCCTCCCCAGGGTGGAGGGCGAGCCCCCTGGCACACACGCAAAGCCAGGCCATTCCTTCCTGGAGCCGCCTTGCACAAGCAGGACGGAGGCTCCGTCCGTGCGGTGAGCCAGACGTTGGCACACGGTGGGAGAGGTGGGAGGGGAGCCGTGTTCCTGATGGGCGAGCCTGCTGGTCACCCAACAGAGGTTTAATGAGATCCAGCTGGAGTCTACCCAGCGGGCAGGGATGGTGGCACCTGCGGGGGGTCATGTTGGCTCCTGTCATGCAGGGCACCGCCAAGCTCCACAGCCACCCCCCCCCAGGCTCTGAGCCTCCCAGCCAGCACGTCAGCCTCCCTTCCCGTTGGCCTGAACCCCAGAAGTCTGTCTCCCGGCCAGCGGGGCTGAATGGGCGCTGTGTCCGGGTGCTGGCCCGCTCCCCGGTACCCTGACACACTGGTGAGGGGTACAGACAGGCACCCCTTTCATTCACTACCAGGATGGGCATGGGGCACGGGAACACCGCTAGGTGGTACCACACAGGACGTGGAATACGGGTGGTGGGCCCTGGAGGTGAGCAAGGCGGGGAGAGAGAGACTGCAGATGGTGGTGAGGTGGGCATGCGGGCCAGGCATGGGCCACCTTCTGGGAGTCACTGCGGAGGCACAGGCGTGCGAGGGCATCTCCGAGGGCAGGGTGGTGAACATGGCAGAGGCTGTTGGGTGCCTTTCTTTCCTAAATATGTTTTTACTAGAGGCCCGTTGCATGAAGATTCGTGCATGAATAGGCCTTCCTTCCCCTGGCTTCGCTCCTGGCCACTGGGAGCCTGCAAGTCTTCACTCCCGGCTGGAACACCACTCCTGTAGCTCCCTCCACTCCCCCACCATCCTTCCCCTCATAGCAGGCGTCCCAACCCGCCTGGCCGCCCCACACCTGTGTATGCAAATTAACCCACTATCTTTGTTGGGTTAATTTGCATACTCACTCCTGATTGGCTGGTGGGTGTCACGGAGGTATGGTCCATTTGCATATTTCTCTTTTATTAGTGTAGATTGATTTATGAGAGGAAGGGAGAGGGAGAGAGAGAAAGAGAAACATCCATGATGGAGAGAATCATGGACCGACCACCTCCTGCACGCCCCACACTGGGGATCAGGCCCACAACCCAGGCATGTGCCCTTGACGGGGAATCAAACCCTGACCTCCTGGTTCATGGGTCAATGCTCAACCACTGAGTCACACCGGCTGGGCTGTTGAATGACTTTCCATAAGGCTGTTTTCAAAAGAACGGACTCATCCGAGCCCCTGTAGCCCAGGACAAATATGGACTGTGTACGTGTTCATGACGAACGACACTTGGGATGCTGGTCCCATCTACACTAATAAAAGAGTAAGATGCAAATTGACCGTACCTTCGTGACGCCCACCAGCCAATCAGGAGTGCATATGCAAATTAACCCAACAAAGATGCCGGGTTGATTTGCATACGCAGGTGCCGAATGGCCGGGGGCCATTATTAGCGATTATAGTCTCAGTGTGGCTTCTTATACGTGCAGACTCAACGTCATTTCTCTCTGTATTAGTAGGTGTAGGAGAGTAAGGTGCTGGCAGACGAGACGTCTTCGATTGTCAAATAAAAACATGACAACAGCCCAGCCGGTGTGGCTCAGCTATTGAGCATCGACCTATGAACCAGGAGGTCCCGGTTCGATTCCTGGTCAAGGGCACATGCCCAGATTGTAGGCTTGATCCCCAGTAGGAGGCATGCAGGAGGCAGCTGATCCATGATTCTCTCTCATCATGGATGTTTCTCTCTCTCTCTCTCTCTTTCTTTCTTCCCCCCCTCCCTCTCACCCTCTCTCCCTCTTCCTTCCTCTCTGAAATAAATAAAAAAATATATTTTAAAATATGACAACAGCCCTAGCCAGTGTGGCTTAGTGGATAGAGTGTCGACCTGCAGACTGAAGGGTCCTGGGTTCGATTCTGGTCAAGGGCATGTACCTTGGTTGCAGGTTCAATCTCTGGCCCTGGTTCGGGCCCATGCAGGAGGCAACCAATCACTGTGTCCTCTCACATCAATGTCTCGCTCTCTCTCTCTCTCTCTCTCGATGCAAACATCGTCCCCGAGACAAGGGCCTTGGCCATCTGTGGAGGTCCCTGGAGGTGGGCCTGAGAGTGATGGACTGTGTGTGGGGGTTTTTCTACTTCTCACATGTCACTTTCCCAGGAATTTATGTGTCTGGATCGATTCCGGTATTTTGTTCGGGTTTCATTTTTGTTCCTGTTCTTTCTCCGAAGGGAGAGAACACGTGTAGGTCTCCAAGGCGGGTTTTGATGAGACACAGAATCGGTCAAGAAATACCGTGGGGCCCTCACCGGTGTGGCTCAGTGGATAGAGCGTCGGCCTGCAGACTCAAGGGCCCCAGGTTCGATTCCGGTCAAGGGCATGCACCTTGGTTGTGGGCACATCTGCAGTGGGGGGCCATGCAGGAGGCAGCTGATCAATGTTTCTCTAACTCTCCTTCTCCCTCTCCCTTCCTCTCTGTAAAAAAAAATCAATAAAATATATTTTTAAAAAGTGTTTTAAATAAAAAAGAATTACCGTGGGGCCAGCCTCGAGTTTCCAAGCAGGTTCGGCATGGAAACCCAACCCACACGTGGGCCGTAGCGTTGGACAGATTCCTGGCAAACGGAGCCCGCCGTCTGAAAGAAAGCGCACGGAGACCATTTCTGGACATTGAGCCGCTTATGAAAAATACATATATTTCCTGAAAGTCCTCTCCGGCCTGAAGTCCAGGGAATTCCGGCTTTGGCACCACGCGTCTCAGAGCTGGCTGAGCCAAACGCATTTCAGAGACAAATGCTGAAATAATCCTCCTAACACATGTGGGTTGCTCTGTTTCTTTCCACCAGCCTTAACAGACATTTTAATTCTTTTTAAAAAAGTAAACATATCTTTATTGATTTCAGAGAGGAAGGGAGAGGGAGAGAGAGAAACATTGATGCGGGGAGTGAATCATGGGCCGGCTGCCTCCTGCACAGCCCCCACTGGGAACTGAGCCCGCATGCCTGGGAATCGAACCCTGACCACCTGGTCCACAGGTCTGGGTCCCGTGGAACCAGGGTTGGTCTGTCTATATAAGGGAGGAGCTCTTGCTAGGCCAGTGCAGCTCAGTGGTTGAGCATTGACCTATGAACCAGGAGGTCACAGGTTCAATTCCTGCTCAGGGCACAGGCCCGGGTTGCAGGCTGGATCCCCAGTAGGGGGCATGCAGGAGGCAGCCGATCCATGATTCTCTCTCATCATGGATGTTTTTCTCTCTCTCTCTCCCTCTCCCTTCCTCTCTGAAATCTATAAAAATATCTTACCTAATAATAGACAAACATGTAAATTGACTGTACCTCCGCTACGCCCACAGCCAATTAGGAGTGAGTATGCAAATTAACCCGACAAAGATGGCATGTTAATTTGCATATGCAGGCACAGAGCAGCAGGGCGGGTGGGGTGGGATGCATGCTATGGGGTGGGGAGGCCGGAGGGAACTGAAGCCAGGGCCACGGGCACCTCCTGAGATGCTTCCACCACTCAGGGGATGCTGTGATGTTTCTGGCGGTGGCGAGATGAGAAGCGAAGTCTCCCTTGAACGCCTGCTCTGTGGGAATGAATATCCCATTGTCTCGGGATCAGAGGCCCGGCTCAGTCTAAAAACCTTGGAGGGAGGCCTGGACCCAGCCCCGTTCACGTGTGGCCGCTGGGACGGTGACGGGGGCCTGAAGACGCGGCGGCGACATGGAGATGGCGGGTTTGCCCAGGCCTGGGGTCCTGGGAGAGACACACAGCAGCCACTCCCGTACCTGCGGGGCTTCCCTTTCGAGCCCCGTCTCCGGGCCCCGTGTCTCGGCGTCTCCCGGGCAAGCATATCTCCTCCTCCTCAACACAGCATTCCGTTATCCTATAGAATAAAAGCCTAATATGCAAATTGACCCAACGGCGGAACAACTGGTGGAACGACCGGTCGCTATGATGCACGCTGACCACCAGGGGGCAGATGCTCAACACAGGAGCTGTCCCCCGCCCGCAGGCCCCAGGCCGGCCAAGGCGGGTGCCAGTGTGGACCCCTTATGGCCCCAGCGGTCACCCCACAGATCAGTGGCCTAAGGAGCCTACCCGTACATGAATGTCGTGCACTGGGTCTCCAGTCTATAGTATAAAGGGCCAGCGGCTGTAACGCCATAATGACCAAATGACCAGTCACCAGGAGGTGCATTGATGGGTGTCGAGGCGCGGCGGGTCTGGGTCTAGCGTGATTTCGCACGCTGTGCCTCTGGTCCTGTCTGATAAAGAGGGAATATGCTAACTGACCTTCATGCCATCTCAAAGATGGTGGTGCCCACAGCCAATAAGGAGGGAATATGCTAATTGACTGCCCTGTCCTCGAAGATGGCAGCACTCACAGCCAGTAAAGAGGGACTATGCTAATGGACTGCCCCACCCTCAAAGATGGCAGTGCCCACAGCCAATAAGGAAAGAATATGCTAATTGAGTGCCCCGCCCTCAAAGATGGAAGCGCCCACAGCCAGTAAGGAGGGAATATGCTAACTGACTGCCCCACCCTCAAAGATGTTGGTGCCCACAGCCAATAAGGAGGGAATATGCTAATTGACTGCCCTGTCCTCAAAGATGGCAGTGCCCAGAGCCAATAAGGAAAGAATACGCTAATTGAGTGCCCGCCCTCAAAGATGGAAGCGCCCACAGCCAATAAGGAGGGAATATGCTAATTGACTGCCCCACCCTCAAAGATGGCAGCACCTACAGCCAATAAGGAGGGAATATGCTAATTGACTAGCCTGTCCTCAAAGATGGCAGCACCTACAACCAATAAGGAAAGAATATGCTAATTGAGTGCCCGCCCTCAAAGATGGAAGCGCCCACAGCCAATAAGGAGGGAATATGCTAATTGACTGCCCTGTCCTCAAAGATGGCAGTGCCCAGAGCCAATAAGGAAAGAATATGCTAATTGAGTGCCTGCCCTCAAAGATGGAAGCGCCCACAGCCAATAAGGAGGGAATATGCTAATTGACTGCCCCACCCTCAAAGATGGCAGCACCTACAACCAATAAGTAGGGAATATGCTAATTGACTGCCCCGCCCTCAAAGATGGCAATGCCCACAACCACAAGATGGCGGCGCCCAATCCCCTCAGCCCCCCAAACCCCCAGGGCCGGCCCGAGGTGCAGCAAGCCTCAGATGGTGGCTGCCCAGCTGCCCAGGGCCACCCGAGGCCCAGGTAACCAGGGCCGGCCAAGGCTTGCGCTGCCGGCAGTGGCAGCAGCAGAGGTGTGATGGGGTGTCGCCTTTCCCTGATCGCTGGGTCACCTCCCACCCCTGAGGGCTCCTGGATGTGAAAGGGGGCAGGCCGAGCTGAGGGACCCCCCCCTCCAGTGCATGAATTTTCACACACTGGGCCTCTAGTCTATATACTATATAAAAGCGTAATATGCAAATCGACCGAATGACCGAACAGCAGAATGACTGTCTGGATGACCTTCCGGATGACCATGCTATGACACGCACTGGCACCAGGCTGGCCAAGACTGGTGCGATGCGATTGGTTGGGGGGCCCTGCCATTGCCCCATGATCGCCCCACAGAGGGAGGCCCAGGCCAGCCAAGCCATCGCACCCCATGCCTGTCACCTGCAGAGGGAGGCGACCAGTGGGGGGGGGAGGGGGAGCAGTGCCACACAGATGGCAAGCAGTGGCGGCGGTGAGGGCGGGGCCAGCTGCCGGCAGCCGGGGGAAGGAAAACCCCGATAGGCCCTGATCTCCAGCCAGGCCTAGGGACCCTGCCTGAGGGGTTCCCAGATTGTGAGAGGGTGCAGGCCGGGCTCAGCGACAAATTTCATGCCTCTAGTCCTTTGATGAAACATCTGTTTTCCTCTTTTAAGGCCACAAATTACCTTCCACTGTTGTGCTCAGTGTAAACATTATATTCGAGCCTCGGCCAGCTCCGTAAAGGTTGAGCATCGAGCTATGAACCAGGAGGTCAGGGTTCAGATTCCCGGTCCAGGGCACATGCCCGGGTTGCAGGCTCCATCCCCAGTAGGGGGGCATGCAGGAGGCAGCCGATCCATGATTCCCTCTCCTCATGGATGTTTCTCTCTCTCTCTGCCTCTTCCTTTCTCTCTGAAATCAATAAAAAATATTTTTTTTTAAAAAAAATGCTGGTTTTCTCCCCAGAAATCTGTAGAAAAATCTCTCAAGAGAATGGGGTTATGGGGCACATTGTTTAGGTGTTGACTCTGGATGTGTCATCTCTTCCCCAACATCTCGCTCATTCTCCTTGCTGGAAACAACTTCGCCGAATCCCATTCACCTGAGGAGCGTGGTGAGTAAGCCTCGCTAGTGTCCGTGGCTACGGACGCGTTGGCGACCACATGCGGTGAGACAAGGGAAGGACGGGCCTCCACGGACACCGTCCAGTCAGCTTTGTGGGACACGCGATTTCTTCCCGTACAACGTGGCTCTCTGTAGAGAGTCTGGTATATCGCCCACCTGTCTCTCATTCCCCTGTTTTACTTGGAAAAAAGAAATCGGTTCAACTGACATTTATCAGGTGTCTCCCATCATTTCGACCCTGTGATTCCCATCTCGTCTACACAACGCGGGCGGTCGCCGTGCAAGGCATCATCAGGGGTTGCCTTGCACATGGTGGGTACGTGGTGCCCGTGGGCATCCGCTGAGCTGTGAAAATGCCATGATGTCGGTCGCAGGTTCGGGTTCGATTCCCAGTCAGGGCACAGGCCCGGGTTGCAGGGCTCGATCCCCAGGAGGGGGCGTGCAGGAAGCAGCCGATCCGTGATTCTCTCTCATCATGGATGTTTCTCTCCCTCTCTCTCTCCGCCTCCCTCCCTTCCTTCTACTCTCTCTAAAAATCAATGGGGGGGAAAAAATATCCTCGGGTGAGAACTAAGAAAACCAAAATAATTCAGAAAAGAAACGTGTGGAACGTAATGTGGTTTTCAAGAGGATGCCGTAGGACCTCCCAGCCACGTACGATCAAGCTTCATTAAAATCATGTGACATCGTCGGAAACCACGCCGGACACATGGTCCCGTGGACACCCTAGACTGCTCATCGGGAGGGCTCCTTCCCCCAACTCCTCACGTCATTCAACCAGCGTTCCCTCCCCAGCGAAGTCTGCAGCTGACACAAACGACGTGGTGACATGCCCGGCCGACGTGGCTCCGCGGTTGAGCGTCAGCCTGTGAACCAGGGTTCGATTCCCGGTCGAGGACACACGCCTGGGCTGTGGGCTGGATCCCCAGTAGGGGGCCGTGCAGGAGGCAGCCGACCCGTGATTCTCTCTCCTCGTGGATGTTTCTCTTTCCCTCTCCCTCTCCCTTCTTCTCTGAAACCAACAGAACTGCATTGTGCTGGGGCTACGAGTTGGGAGCCTTCGTTCTGCAAACCGCGTAATGTATGTGCCTTACAGGACAGCCCTGTGCTTTCACAGCTCGACGTTCCGCATGCAGCCTGTCGGGCAGCCTTTCTCCGAATCCGCTTGGATGCACGTGCCAGCCCGTCCCCCGTTGAGTGCGTTTTAAGGGGAAGGGAAGAAAGAAGAAGAAAAGCACGTTTGCGGCAGCAAACATGAAAGTCGGTAGAGCAGGCCTAGACGCTGCTGGGTGCTGGCACATCCAAGGCTCACAATCATGTGGCCCCACCCGCTCACGGGCCAGGAGGCCATCTCCACCTTGGCAGTCCCACGGCTGTGTTTCTGCTTAATGACAGGTAGAGCGAGCCGGTTTCGGCCTCTGCCAGACAGAGTCACCCGTGAGCGGGCCCCGGGCCTGCTCAGACTTGGCGTCAGTTTAATCGTGCGGCTGGGACGGCGGCCCCTCAGCAGGTCCCCTGGAAATTCCTTGTTCCCTGAGACCCAGGGTAAGCTCTCCCCCGAGGGGCTGCAAGGTCTGGGTCTCGGTGGTTGCAAAATACCACCTGTCCCTGGCCGGTGTGGCTCCGTTGGCTGGGTGTTGGCCCGCACACCAAAAGGTTGCTGGTTCGATTCCCAATCAGGGTACATGCCTGGGTTGCAGGCTCCCCAGTAAGGGGCATGCAGGAGGCAGCCGATCAGTGATTCTCTCACATCAATGTTTCTCTCACACACCTTCACCCTTCCTCTCTCTCTCTAAAATGAAGCCTATCTACACTAATAAAAGAGAAATATGCAAATTGATTGTATTTCCACAATGCCCATCGGCCAATCAGGAGTGAGTATGCAAATTAACCCAACAAAGATGGTGGGTTAATTTGCATATTGTGGCTTGGAGCAGCTGGGCAGGGCGGGATGCCTGCTATGAAGGGGAGGGTGGGGGGAGGAGGGAGCTACAGAGCAGCACTCCACCGGGAGTGAGGACTTGCAGGCTCCCTGGCGGCCGGGAGCAAAGCCAGGGGAAGGCCTATTCTTGCACGAATCTTCATGCAACAGGCCTCTAGTATAATAAGAGCCTAATAAGCAAACTGACCAGATGGCGGAACGACCAGTCACTCTGACGTGCACTGACCACCAGAGGGCAGACACTCAACACAGGAGCTGCCCCCTGGTGGTCAGTGCACTCCCCCAGGGGGAGCACCGCTCAGCCAGAGGCCGGGCTCACGGCTGGCAAGTGGCAGCGCTAAGGAGCAGGGAGCAGGCAGGCGGTGAGGACCGAGGGGTCCCGAACTGCGTGAGGACACAGGCCAGACTGAGGGCTCCCCTCCCTCCCCCCCAGTGCACGAATCTCATGCACCGGGCCTCTAGCTGAAACATTTCTTTTAGAAGAAGAAGTGCTGTTCTGACTGCAGGGTTTGGTACAGCTCCCAGGACCCAGGGGCCCGTTCCTAGAAGGTTCAAAACCAGGTTCTCCTTTTCCCGCCCTGCAGGGGTGGAGGTGTCTTCTGGGAAAATGTTGGAAATTGGGAAGCCGTGGGAGCCCAGATGTTTGCTGTCTCCGGCAGGAGCTTTGGAGGCGCTGAGATTCTGCCTCAAACATAAAGCCGCCCGTGCCCATTACCCATCTTCACACCTGCGTGTGCGTGCACACGCGGCCGCTCTTGCTCACACGGGTGGAGAAGGAATTGGCATGTTCCGTGGGCTCCAGGGAACTGCAAAAGGGGTCGCCTCGCTCCCGTTCACTCTCCCCCCAGACCTGGGCGGGGTGGGTGCGAGGGCCTCTCTGTTGGAATTCACTTGGAATTGAGTCGTCGTTGGTGTTTCCAGGAACAGGAAGGTGATGGAAAGGTTTATAAAGAAAACGATAACGAGAGAGAGAAACATTGATTGGCTGTTCCCTTATTGACGCACTCATTGGTGGATTCCCGTGTGTGCCCTGACCTGGGCTGGAACCTACAGCCTTGGTGCATCAGGGTGACGCTCTAACCAACTGAGCGATTGGGCCAGGGCGGGAAAGGAACAGTTCTTACATAATGAACTAAGAACAGCCCCCAGCCTCCTCCAATCCCAGCTCTTCATCCTGTGATGGCTCGCCCA
The DNA here is from genome assembly GCA_026230045.1 of Corynorhinus townsendii. Lineage (NCBI taxonomy): Eukaryota > Metazoa > Chordata > Mammalia > Chiroptera > Vespertilionidae > Corynorhinus > Corynorhinus townsendii. The sequence continues at coordinate 1,674,644 of JAPDVU010000016.1, forward strand.
CACAGGACAGCCTCTCCTCCAATCCCAGCTCTTGGTCCCATGGTGGTCTGGCCCACTGGGGTCCGGCCCACACAGGACAGGCCCCGCCTCCAATTCCAGCTATTCAACCTGTGATGGCCCCACCCACACAGGACAGGCCCCACCTCCAACCCCAGCTCTTCATTCTGTGATGGCCCCGCCCACACAGGAAAGGCCCTCCTCCAATTCCAGCTCTTAATCCTGTGATGGTCCCGCCCACACAGAACAGACCCCTCCTCCAATCCCAGCTCTTCATCCCGTGATGGTCCCGCCCACACAGGACAGCCCCTCCTCCAATTGCAGCTCTGTGTTCCATGGTGGTCACGGGGTCCTGCCCACGGGGTCCTGCCAACACAGGACAGGGCCTACCTCCAACCACAGCTCTCATTTTATGATGGTCCCGCCCACACAGGACAGCCTCTCCTCCAATCCCAGCTCTTCATCCTGTGAGGGTCCCACCCACACATGTCACGCCCCTACTCTGTCCAAGCTCTTCATTCTGTGATGGTCCCACCCACGAAAGACAGGGCCTCCTCCAATCCCAGCTCTTCATTCTGTGATAGTCCCGCCCACACAGAACAGGCCCCTCCTCCAATCCCAGCTCTTCATCCTGTGAGGGTCCCGCCCACACAGGACAGCCCTTCCTCCAATCCCAGCTCTTCATTCTGTGATGGTCCTGCCCACACAGGACAGCTCCTCCTCCAATTCCAGCTCTTCATCCTGTGAGGGTCCCGCCCACACTGGACAGCCCCTCCTCCAATCCCAGCTCTTCATCCTGTGAGGGTCCCGCCCACACAGGACAGCCCCTCCTTCAATCCCAGCTCTTCATTCTGTAAAGGTCCCGCCCACACGGGACAATCCTTCCTCCAATCCCAGCTTTTCATCCTGTGATGGTCCCGCCTACACTGGACAAGACCCTCCTCCAATCCCAGCTCTTCATCCTGTGAGGGTCCCGCCCACACAGGACAGCCCCTCCTTCAATCCCAGCTCTTCATTCTGTAAAGGTCCCGCCCACACAGAACAGGCCCTCCTCTAATCCCAGCTCTTCATCCTGTGATGGTCCCGCCCACACAGGTCAGGCCCCTACTCCGTCCAAGCTCTTCATTCTGTGATGGTCCCGCCCATGAAAGACAGGGCCTCCTCCAATCCCAGCTCTTCATTCTGTGATAGTCCCGCCCACACAGGCAGCCCCTCTTCCAATCCCAGCTCTTTATCCTGTGATGGTCCCGCCCACACAGGACAGCCCCTCCTCCAATCCCAGCTCTTCATCCTGTGATGGTCCCGCCCACACAGGACAGGCCCTTCTCCAATACCAGCTCTTCATGGCGTAAATGGACAACACTCTAACCAACGGAGCTACCCGGCCAGGGCACCGTGGCTCATTCCTGTTTTATTTTTAAATTTATTTTTATTGATCTCAGAGGGGAAGGGAGGGGGAGAGAGAAACAGACACATCCATGATGAGAATCATGGACCAGCTGCCTCCTGCACGACCCCACTGGGGATCCAGCCCACAGCCCAGGTATGTGCCCCGATCGGAAATCGAACCTGTCACCCTTGGTCATAGGTGAAGGCTCAACCCCTGAGCCACGCCAGCGGCCTGGACCTACAATCTCAGTGGTTCATTGACGTCTCAGTCCCAAGTGCCTGGCCAGTCACGCTTGGTCTGTGCACTGCTGTGGGAGCGCTGTGTCCATTCCTGCACCGGCTGTGTGGGATCCGGGCGCCGAGCGGCTCCAGGGAGAGAGGGAATGTGGGGACCAGCCTCGGTTCCCGGTTCAACGGCCCAGCTTCAGCCTCATTCCTTGCTGCAATTGGAGGAGGGCCTGCCCCATGGGCGGGACCCTCACAGGATGAAGAGCTGGGATTGGAGGAGGGCCTGTCCTGTGTGGGCGGGACCGTAACAGGATGAAGAGGAGGGGCTTCCCTGTGTGGGCGGGACCATCACAGGATGAAGTGCTGGGATTGGAGGAGGGCCTGTCCTGTGTGGGCGGGACCGTAACAGGATGAAGAGGAGGGGCTTCCCTGTGTGGGCGGGACCATCACAGGATGAAGTGCTGGGATTGGAGGAGGGCCGTCTTGTGTGGGCGGGACCGTCACAGGATGAAGAGCTGGGATTGGAAGAGGGGCCTGTCCTGTGTGGGTGGGACCCTCACAGGATGAAGAACTGGGATTGGAGGAGGGCCTGTCTTGTGTGGGTGGGAACATCACAGAATGAAGAACTGGGATTGGAGGAGGGGCCTGTCCTGTGTGGGTGGGACCCTCACAGGATGAAGAACTGGGATTGGAGGAGGGGCCTGTCCTGTGTGGGTGGGACCGTCACAGGATGAAGAGCTGGGATTGGAGGAGGGCCTGTGCTGTGTGGGCGGGACCCTCACAGGATGAAGAGCTGGAATTGGAGGAGGGACCTGTATTGTGTGGGCGGGGCCATCACAGAATGAAGAGCTGGGATTGGATGAGGGCCTGTCCTGTGTGGGCGGGGCCATCACAGAATGAAGAGCTGGGATTGGATGAGGGCCTGTCCTGTGTGGGCGGGGCCATCACAGGATGAAGAGCTGGGATTGGAGGAGGGGCCTGTCCTGTGTGGGTGGGAACATCACAGGATGAAGAGCTGGGATTGGAGGAGAGGCCTGTCCTGTGTGGGTGGGACCATCACAGGATGAAGAGCTGGGATTGGATGAGGGCCTGTCCTGTGTGGGCGGGGCCATCACAGGATGAAGAGCTGGGATTGGAGGAGGGGCCTGTCCTGTGTGGGTGGGAACATCACAGGATGAAGAGCTGGGATTGGAGGAGAGGCCTGTCCTGTGTGGGTGGGACCATCACAGGATGAAGAGCTGGGATTGGAGGAGAGGCTGTCCTGTGTGGGTGGGAACATCACAGGATGAAGAGCTGGGAGTGGAGGAAGGGCCTGTCCTATGTGGTGGGTGGATCTCATGGGCGGGATCATCACAGGATGGTCGAGAGGGCCCGTGTTTGCCTCCCTGCAGCCGGGCCTGCCTGCATGCTTTGCATGCCCGAGTGTTTGCAGCGAGCCTGGCGCCCTGAGGTGTCTGCAGAGTCCAGAAGCGTGGAGTGGCTATAGGGAGAGAGGGGATGTGGGGACCCGCCTCCGGTTCCCCAGCTTCAGCCTCATTCCTTGCTGGACATCATGGTCAGGTGTGGGGAGGTTGGGGATGATGTGCTTGCCTCCCTGCATGCTTTGCATGCCCACAGCTCAGGAGTGTTTGCAGCAAGCCTGGCGCCCTGAGGTCCCTGCAGGGCTCAGAAGAGGGGCGAAGGCGCGTGCAAAGAGGGCTTTGCACATGCACACGCCCCAAGCCATTGGAAGGAGTCTGTTCGCCTCGGAGCCAGCAGGTCCCAGTGCCGTGGCTCCATTAAACCCGAGGGGCCTCCCCCGGGTCCTCGCAGCTCACAAGCAGTGAGTGGCATTCGCTCCAAGGTGGCTCCCAGCCTGCAGGCGCCCCGTTTGGATGGGGAACGGAGAAATCGGGGACCTGCTCTGCTTGGGAATAGAAAGCATTGGTGCTTCGGAGCCCACCATGTCAGGAAGAAGAAAAAACACCCTAGATTTGTGCCGTAACCCTAAAACCTAAAGACACCTTAGCTGACGTGTTGCATTCATTGAGGTGAATCCTCACCAGAGGATGTTTTTCCATTGATTTTTTTTTTTAGAGAGAGAGTGGAAGGGAGGGGGAGAGGCAGAGAGAGAGAGAGAGAAGCATTGATGGGTGAGCAACACATCGATGGGTGGCCTCCCGCTCACGCCCAAACCAGGGCTGGGGATCAAGCCGGCCCCCAAGATACGTGCCCTTGACCAGAATCGAACCCAGGACCCTTTTGTCTGTCAGCTGACGGTCTATGCACCCAGCCAACCCAGCTGAGGCTGAATTGTTTCATTTTAAACTATTCGTGCCCTGGCCGGTGTGGCTCCATGGATAGAGCGTCGGCCTGTGGATTGAAGGGTCCCAGGTTCGATTCCTGGTCAAGGGCACATGCCCGGGTTTCGGGTTCGATGCCCAGGAGGGGGCGTGCAGGAGACAGCCGGTCCGTGATTCTCTCTCCTCATGGATATTTCTAGCACTCTCTCCCTCTCCCCTCCTCTCTCTCTCTGAAATCAATAAAAATATACACGGAGTGGCCAGATGATGATGATCCCTGAACGCATCATCATCTGGCCACTCTGTGTCTATCCTATAGAATAAATGGCTAATATGCAAATGGTCCCCTCGACCAGGAGTTCGACCAGCAGGCAGGCCGGCCAACCGCCCATGTCCCCTCCCCTGGCCAGGCTGGCTGGACCCCACCCATGCATGAATTCATGCCCCGGGCCTCTAATATATATTATACACACACACACACACACACACACACACACACACACACACACACACTGAGTGGCCAGGTTATTATGCGTTCAGAGATCATCATCATCTGGCTGCTCAGTGTATATTTTTTAACAGTGCAATGAGTGGGCGCACAGGCCTGCCTCTCCCCATCGGTCCCCTGGCTCCCCCATCCTTCCTCCGTCAGGACCTGGTCTTCCTTCTCTGCAGGGGCCTCCTCACCTGGGTTGCTAGGCGACGGGCAGCCTGAATGACTCAGGGGTCGTCTCTCCTGCCCTCACGTGGGGCGTGCCAGGGTGTGTCTCTGAGCACGTGGGGGCCCGGGTTTGGGGGGCCTGTGCCCACCGACAGGGTCTGGAGCCTGGGACCCTGAGAATACGGCTCCCTGGCAAAGGGAAGCCTGGCGGGCAGAGGGGCCAGCTGCTGGCCACGGGCCCCTGACTTCCTGCTCGGACCGGGCACCACGTGGGAAGGTCTCCCTTTGCTTTGATGGACGGGAGGGAACCTGGAGGATTGGAGGCCGGGGCCTCCTCCGACAGCAGAGGGCGAGGGATCAGGCAAACACGGGTGGACAGGGCCGCAGGCGACCGTCCCAGGTCCACGGTGACATGAGGGCCATGCGTCTCGGGTGAATTATTTCCAGGAGGCTGGTTTCCCACATAAGGCCCAAGGGGGCGCGCGGGGGGGGGGGGGGGCCTTGGGAATGCCGCCTGGAGAATGACAGTTTGCAGGGAAATGAATGCTCGTGTGGGGACCAGCTGGCTTGCATTAGACGTGTTTGCACTGCAGACAGCTGGGCCAGCACGCATGGCTGCGAAGGGTGCATGGGGCCTGGTGGCTGGTTTCCGAGGAGGGAAAACAGCGCTGAGTTTTCCTGGCTGCGCTCCTGGGAGCGGGCGGCCTCGGGTGAGGAGACACACTCTGAGCTCGGATGGGAGAATGGAAAAAGCAGGATTCTGAGCGTTGTCGTTTGCTTTTGACAACGTCCTGGACCGCAACCAGCCCCGTGACCCCAGGGACGGGGGCGGGGGGCGGGGGGCGGGGGGCGCCACACAGATCCGGCCGACAAAACTCGCCTGGGTCAAGTTCGTCTGTTTCATTTCGGCCTCAGGTTTGAAAAAAATAAAAAGAACTCTATAATTTGTTTATTTATTTCAAATATTTTTAATGATTTCAGAGAGGAAGGGAGAGAGAGAAACAGCAATGATGAGAGAGAATCATGGATCGGCTGCCTCCTGCACGCCCCCTACTGGGGATGGAGCCCACAACCCAGGCATGTGCCCTGACGGGAATGGAACCTGGGACCCTTCAGGCCCCAGGCCGATGCTCTATCCACTGAGCCAAACAGGCCAGGGAGAAAACTATATAATTTTTAAAAAGTTCGAACCTGGCTGGTGTCGCTCAGGGGTTGAGCATCGACCTATGAACAAGGAGGTCACGGTTCGATTCCCTGTCACAGCACATGCCCCAGTTGCAGGCTCGATCCCTAGTGGGGAGCATGCAGGAGGCAGCCGGTCCACGATTCTCTCTCCTCATGGATGTTCCTCTCTCTCTCTCCCCCCCTCTTCCTTTCTCCCTGAAATCAATAAAGACATTTTTTTAAAGTTTGAAACCAGCTTAGCCCGTGGCTGACCAAGGCAAGGCAGGCTGCTGTGCCCACTGAAACGGCGACCCCAAATATTCTCTTGACGCCGTGAAGCCAGACTTCTCGGGGAGGCAGCCTTGTTTCGAGGAAAGGGCTTCACGTTCCAACTTTTAAACATACTTTACGTGTCACGTCTAACAACCTTCACAATTCATTGCACTTTTTTTTTAGAAAAATGAGTGCCAGAAGCAAAACACAACATGAGCTCATGGGAGCGTTGCCTTCAGTGATCAGCTGCCCCGGCAGCAGAGAGAAGGATCTTTTAAAAATATAACTGGGGGCTGGGGTGGGGGGGGGGGGCAGGATGAGCCAGCCGAGCACAGGCGACTCTCAGGGCCGGGGGACGACTGGTGATGCTGAAAGTCTGGATGTTTGCTCCCACCCCCAAGGGTCAGCTGTGGGCTTGGGGTGAGGAGGACGTGTCCCTGCAGGGGCAGCCTTGGTCACAAATGTGCCATCTAGTGCGGGTGCTGATTATGGGGGAGTTGGCTGTGCATGAGAGGGGGAGGGGCTGTGCATGCATCAGGTAGGGGCTGGACATGAATAGGGGAGGGGGCTGTGCATGTGGGGGAGGGGCTGTGCATGTGAGGGGAGGGAGATATGCATGCATGAGGGAGGGGGCTATGCATGAGTGGGGGAGGGGCCTGTGTATAAGTGGGGGAGTGGGCTGTGCATGAGTGGGGGAGGGGGCTGTGCATGAGTGGGGAGGGGCTGTGCATGAGTGGGGGAGGAGCTGTGCATGAGTGGGGGAGGGGCTGTGCGTGAGTGGGGGAGGGGCCTGTGCATGAGTGAGTGAGGTGTTGTACATAAGGGGGATGTGTCTGAGTGGGGAGGGGCTGTGCATGCATGAGGGAGGGGCTGGACATGAATAGGGGAGGGGGCTGTGCATGTGGGGGAGGGGCTGTGCATGTGGGGGGAGGGAGATATGCATGCATGAGGGAGGGGGCTATGCATGAGTGGGGGAGGGGCTGTGCATGACTGGGGGAGGGGCCTGTGTATAAGTGGGGGAGTGGACTGTGCATGCATTAGGAGGGGCTGTGCATGCATGGGAAGGGGTGTGCTGTGCATGGGGGGAGGGGCTGTGCGTGTGGGGGAGGGGCTGTATATGAGCAGGGGGAGGGGTGTGCATGAGCAGGGGAGGGGCTGTGCATGCGGGGGGAGGGGCTGTGCATGCGGGGGGCGGGGCTGTGCATGCGGGGGCTCTATTTGCTGCTCTGTTTTGCTCTGAGCTAAAACTGCTGTAAAAATAAAGGCGTTTAGACGTGGAGGGGGGGCGCGTGAGGCCGAGGACTGCTCTGTCTGTGAAGCCCCATTGTCCTCAGAACGAGCGACTCCTCGGCGCAGCCAGACCTGCCGTCGTCCTCCCTGTTCCATCTTCCGCAGACGCAGGCGCAGCGCCAGCGCGTGGCCCCGAAAGCGCCGATTCAGGGTCGAACGTGAAACGTGGAGTCTGAAGTCGGGGCGGGTCTCGGACCAGGAGGCGCCCGGAGATCCTCCGTTTCATGGTAAACGCGACGCTGTTTTCAAAGGTGATCTTCCGTCCACGGAGCAGCCAACCCGATGGAGGCAGGCGCCCACCAGCTCCGGGCAGCACCCGGCTCCTCTGCGCCTGAAAGGTCCCCGTGCCCAGAGCCGGCCCGGGCCGCACCCAATGCACCCACCCAATGCACCCACACCCAATGCACCCACACCCAATGCACCCTCACCCAATCCACCCACAACCAATACACACACCCCTAAGCACCCACCCAATGCACCCTCACCCAATGCACCCTCACCCAATGTACCCACACCCAATGCACCCACACCCAATGCACCCACACCTAATGCACCCACAACCAATACACACACCCCTAATGCACCCACCCAATGCACCCACCCCCAATGCACCCTCACCCAATGCACCCACACCCAATGCACCCACACCCAATGCACCCACACCCAATGCACCCACCCCCAATGCACCCACACCCAATGCACCCACCCCCAATGCACCCACACCTAATGCACCCACACCCAATGTTCCCACCCCTAATGCACCCACCCAATGCACCCACACCCAATGTTCCCACCCCTAATGCACCCACCCAATGCACCCACACCCAATGCACCCACCCCCAATGCACCCACCCCCAATGCACCCACACCCAATGCACCCACCCCCAATGCACCCACACCCAATGTTCCCACCCCTAATGCACCCACCCAATGCACCCACCCCCAATGCACCCTCACCCAATGTACCCACATCCAATGCACCCACACCCAATGCACCCACACCTAATGCACCCTCACCCAATGCACCCTCACCCAATGCACCCACACCCAATGCACCCACACCTAATGCACCCACACCCAATGTTCCCACCCCTAATGCACCCACCCAATGCACCCACCCCCAATGCACCCACACCCAATGCACCCACACCCAATGCCACCACACCCAATGCACCCACCCCAGTGCACCTACACCCAATGTTCCCACACCATATACACCCACAACCAATGTACCCAACCATAATGCACCCACACCCAATGCACCCAAACAATGCACCCACCCCCAATGCACCCACACCCAATGGACCCACATCCGCCCGGCGCCCAGGCTGCCAGGGGACCCTGGGTGATTCTGCAACCTCTTCGCGGCACATTAATCAGCTTCGGCCACGTTCTGCCACTTCACATCACTGTTATTCAGATTAGCTTGCCTTACTTTAACTAGGTGACATTGTCAGGTTCTAACAAGTGACATTATGTGAATCACGTGCATCTACGTTAAGTCAGGTCACGTTAATTAGATCACTTTGTGTCATGTCACGTCACTTGACATTAGATTACTTTGCGTTATACCACGTTGCTTTACAATAGTTTCATTTATGTCATGCACGTCATCTTACGTTAATTAAATAATTCACATTAGACCACGTTGCTTTAAGTTAAAGCAGGTTTATTTATGTTGCGTCACGCCACTGTGCATTATTTAGGTTACTTTGCGTTGTCACGTCACTTTACGTCAATTAGATTACTTGTCATTAGGTCCCGTCATTTTACGTTAATTAGATTACTTTGTTATACTACGTTGCTTTACGTGAAAGTAGGTTCATTCACGGTATGTCACACCAATTTATGTATTACTTTACGGCACTATACATCACTTTACGTTAACGTAGGTTTACATTGTGTTATGTCACTTGACGTCAATTAGATTTTTTTCATTAGATCACGTCATTTTACGTTAATAAGATTACTTTTACGGTATGTTATATCACTTTACGTTACGTTATCTTAATTGAGTTCATTTACATGATGTCACATCATTTTATGTTGATTATACTGTTACGTGATGCCGCATCGTTTTACATTAAATTAGGTTCATTTACGTTGTGTTACGTCACTTTACGTCAATTAGATTACTTGTCATTATGTCCCGTCATTTTACGTTAATTAGATTACTTTTACGTTTTGTTATATCACGTGGCTTTAGTTAAGTTGCATCACTTTACGTTTAAGTCACATCGCTTTACGTTAGGTTACTTTACGTTATGTTACATCCCCTTATGTTACTTTACGTCCTGTTAATTAGGTGGCATCAGTTAGGTTGCATTGTGTTGCATTGCATCCCCACGTCGCATGACCTCCCGTTGCATTGCATCATGTTGCATGTCCCCCCATTGCATGGTGTCCCCACGTCGCATGACCCCCCATTGCATGGCCTCCTCACGTCACATGACCCCCACTGCATGGCGTCCCCACGTCGCATGACCTCCCGTTGCATGGTGTCCCCACATTGCATGACCCCCATTGCATGGCGTCCCCACGTCACATGACCTCCTGTTGCATGGTGTCCCCACATTGCATGACCCCCACTGCATGGCGTCCCCACGTCGCATGACCTCCTGTTGCATGGTGTCCCCACATTGCATGACCCCCATTGCATGGCCTCCTCACGTCACATGACCCCCATTGCATGGCGTCCCCGCGTCGCATGACCTCCCGTTGCGTGGCGTCCCCACATTGCATGACCCCCATTGCATGGCGTCCCCACGTCACATGACCTCCCGTTACATTGTGTCACCACGTTGCATGACCCCCCATTGCATGGCGTCCCCACGTCGCATGACCTCCCGTTGCATGCGGGCCTTGGGATGGAACCGTGTGTGCAGGTGGCTGCGTCAGTGCCGGATGTGCCTGCCTGCCCGTTCAGACCCCGTCCCGACTGCCCCTTGCAGAGACCTAGGAGGGTCCAGATTAATGTCGGTCCACAGATTGGGGAGGCTGGTCCTGAGGACACCATCAAGGCCACCGGCTGCGGTCGCCCCTGCGCACTGTGACCTCGGGGAAAGGCCGGCGTTGGTTGGAATTAAGTCCTGGGTGAAATCAGAGGGGCTTCCTGCTTCTTCATTCGGGAGGTGCCCGGGCCTGGAGCTGAGAAGGTCCGAGGAGACCTGCCCTGTTGTCACCCCCGTCCACAGCCCCGGGGACGTGCCGCCATCACACAGTGTCACAGGGGAGTGCGAGGGGTGAGAAAACCACAAGAACTCGCTACTGAGCGGATTCCACGTACACTAAAGTTTCCAGGCCCACATCACACTCGGGAAGAGGAGGCATGCAAGAAACGCTGCTTCCTCGGTACCAAGCACGACCCTGGTATTCCAGGGTTCCCCCTGGCAAGTTCCGCGAGTGGAAACGAGGGTTGGGGCAGAAAGGGAATACTGGGGACGAGCTATGAAGTGAAATAAGACGTGTCCGTCCTGCTCTGCTCACCCCGATGGCCGCGTGCTGGTTACAGAAGGAATATTGTGACCTGGCAGGAAGTTGTACACCCAGGGAACGGGGAGCCAGCCTCGGACCCAGGAGTGAGCCTTGGACCTGAGAGTCAGAGCCTCAGACCTGGGGGTCAGCCTTGAAATTGGGAGTGAGCCTTAAACCTGGGAGCGAGCCTCAGACCTGGGAGTCAGCCTCTTACCTGGGAGTCAGCCTTGAAACCGGAAGTCATCAGCCTCGGACCTATGAGTCATCAGCATTGAACCTGGGAGTCAGCCTCGGACCTGGGAGCCATCAGCATCAGGACGTGGAAGCCGGCTTGGATCTGAAAGTTGGCCTTAGACCTGAGATTTAGCGTTGGATCTGGGAGTAAACGCTGGACCTGGGAGTTAACCTTGGAACTGGGAGTTAGGCTTGGACTTGGGAGTCAGCCTCGGACCCGGGAGTCAGGCTAGGACCCGGGAGTCAGCCTCGGACCTGTTAGCGAGCCTCAGACCTGGGAGTCAGCCTCAGACCTGGGAATCAGCTTGGCCCAGAAAGTCATCAGCCTCAGACCTGTGAGTTATCAGCTTTGAACCTGGGAGTCAGCCTCGGAGCCGGGAGTCAGCCTTGGACCTGTTAGCGAGCCTCAGTCCTGGGAGTCAGCCTCTTACCTGGGAGTCAGCCTTGGACCCGGAAGTCATCAGCCTCAGACCTGTGACTCATCAGCTTTGAACCTGGGAGTCAGCCTTGGACATGGGAGTCATCAGGCTTGTACCTCAGAGTCATCAGCCTTGGACCTGGGAGTCAGCCTTGGACCTTGAAGTCACCTTTGGATCTGGAAGTCAGCATCGGACGTGGGAGTCAGCCTAGGACCTGGGAGTCAGCCTCAGACCTAGGACTCAGCCCAGGAACCGGGAGTCATCGGCCTTGGACCTGGGAGTCGGAGCCTTTACCTTAGAGTCAGCCCTGGACCTCGGAGTCAGTATCGGACTTGGGAGTCATCAGCCATGGACCCAGGAGTCACCCTCAGACCTAGATGTCAGCCCAGGACCCGGGAGTCATCAGGCCTGGAACTGGGAGTCAGAGCCTTTACCTGAGAGTCAGCCCTGGACCTCGGAGTCAGCATGAGACTTTGGAGTCATCAGCCATGGACCTGGGAGTCAGCATTGACCCGGGAGTCGGCCTTGGACCTTGAAGTCAGCCTTGGACCTGGAAGTCAGCCTCGGACCTGTTAGCCAGCCTCAGTCCTGGGAGTCAGCCTCTTGCCTGGGAGTCAGCCTTGGACCCGGAAGTCATCAGCCTTGAACCTGGGAGTCAGCATGGACGCGGGAGTCAGCCTTGGACCTGGGAGTCAGGCTTGGTCCTGGCATTCAGCATTGTACGTGGGAGTCAGCCTAGGACCTTGGAATCAGCCTTGGACCTGGGAGTCAGGCTTGGGCCTGGGAGTCAGCATTGGATGTGGGAGTCAGCCTTGAACCTGGCAGGCAGCTTTGGACCTGTTAGCCAGCCTCAGACCCGGGAGACAGCATCCTACCTGGGAGTCAGCCTTGGACCTGGCAGTCATCAGCCTCGGACGTTGGAGTCAGCCATGGACACGCGACTCAGCCTCGGACCCTAGAGTCAGCTTCTGACCTGGGAGTCAACCTTGGACCTTGGATTCAGCCTTGGACCTGGGAGTCAGCAATGGACATGCAAGTCAGCCTCGGACCTGTTGGCCAGCCTCAGTCCTGGAGTCAGCCTCTTACCTGGGAGTACCCTTGGGCCTGAAGTCATCAGCCTCAGACCTTGAGTCATCAGCTTTGAACCTGGAAGTCAGCTTTGAATCTGGGAGTCCGCCTTGGAACTGGAAGACATCATCTTGGACTTGGGAGTCACCAGCCTTGCACCTGGAAGTCAGCATAGACCCTGGAGTCAGCCTTGGACCTCGAAGTCATCCTTGGACCTGGGAGTCAGCATCGGACCTGTTAGCCAGCCTCAGACCTGTTAGCCAGCCTCGGACCTGTTAGCCAGCCTCAGTCCTGGGAGTCAGCTTCTTACCTGAGAGTCACCCTTGGACCCGGAAGTCATCAGCCTCAGACCTTGAGTCATCAGCCATGGACCTGGAAGTCAGCATGGACCCGAGAATCAGCCTTGGACCTCAAAGTCATCCTTGGACCTGGGAGTCAGCATTGGACCTGTTAGCCAGCCTCAGACCCGTTAGCCAGCCTCGGACCTGTTAGCCAGCCTCAGTCCTGGGAGTCAGTCTTGGACCCGGAAGTCATCAGCCTCAGACCTTGAGTCAACAGCTTTGAACATGGGAGTCAGCTTTGAACCTGGGAGTCACCCTTGGAACTGGGAGACATCGGCCGTGGACCTGGGAGTCATCAGCCTTGATGTGGGAGTCAGCCTTGGACCCGGGAGTCATCAGCCTTGGACCTGGAAGTCATCAGCCTTGGATCTGGGAGTCATCAGCTTTGGATCTGGAAGTCAGTCTCAGAACCAGAAGTCACCTCCTGACCTGAGAGTCAGCCTTGGACCTGGGAATCAACCCTGGACCTGGGAGTCAGCTTTGGACCCAGGTGTCATGAGCCCTGGTCCCAGCAGTCAGCCTCGGAACTGGAGGTCAGCCTCGGATCTGGGATTCATCAGCCTTGGACCTGCGAGTCATCAGCTTTGGCCCTGGGAGTAAGCCTTGGACCTGGGAGTCAGCCTTGGACGTGCAAGTGAGCCCGGACCCTGGAGTTAGCTTCTGAAACGGGAGTCAGCCTCGGACCTGTTAGCCAGCCTCAGTCCTGGGAGTTAGCTTCTTACCTGGCAGTCAGCCTTGGACCCAGAAGTCATTAGCCTCAGACCTTGAGTCATGAGCTTTGAACCTGGGAAACAGCCTTGGACCTGGGAGTCATCAGCCTTGGACCTGGAAGTCAACATGTACCAGGGAGTCAGCCTTGGACCTCTAAGTCATCCTTGGATCTGGGAGTCAGCCTCGTACCTGAGAATCAGCCTCAGACCTTGAAGCCAGCCTCAGTCCTAGGAGTCAGCCTCGGACCTGTTAGCCTGCCTCAGTCCTGGGAGTTAGCTTCTTACCTGGGAGTCAGCCTTGCACCTGGGAATCAGCCTCATACCTGGGAGTCAGCCTTGGACCTTGAAGCCAGCCTCAGTCCTGGGAGTCAGCTTTGAACCTGGGAGTCCGCCTTGGACCTGGGAGACATCATCCTTGGACCTGGAAGTTATCAGCCTTGCACTTGGAAGTCAGCATGAACCCTGGTGTCAGCCTTGGACCTCGAAGTCATCCTTGGACCTGGGAGTCAGCATCGGAGGTGGGAGTCAGCCTTGGACCTGGGAACTGGGAGTCAGCCTTGGACCTTGAAGCCAGCCTCAGCCCTGGGAGTTAGCCTGGGACCTGGAAGTCATCAGCTTCGACCTGGGAGTCATCAGATCTGGCCTGGGAGTCAGCATTTGGCCTGGGATTCATTCTAGGATCTGGGAGTCACCAGCTGGGGCCTCGGACTCAGCCTTGAACCTGGGAGTCAGCCTTGGACCTGGGAATCAACCTTGGACCTGGGTTCATCAGCCTCAGATCTGAGAGTCAGCTTTGGACCTGGGCGTCAGCTTTGGACCCAGGGTCATGAGCCTTGGACCCAGCAGTCAGCCTCGGACCTGGGACTTAGCCTCGGATCTGGGATTCATCAGCCTTGGACCTGGGAGTCATCAGCTTTGGACCTGGGAGTCAGCCTAGGACCTGGGAATCAGCTTTGGACCTGGCAGACAGCTTCTGACCTGGGAGTCAGACTTAGACCCAGGAGTCAGCCTCAGACCTGGGAGTCATCAGCCTCAGACCTGGGAGCCAGCCAAGGACCTGAGAGTCAGCCCCTTACCTGAGAGTCAGCCTTAGCCCCGGAAGTCATCAGCCTCGGACCTGGGAGTCATCAGCTTTGAACCTGGGAGTCAGCATAGACCCGGGAGTCAGCCTTGGACCTGGGAATCAGCCTTGGATCTGGGAGTCACTCTTGGACCTGGTAGTCAGCCATGGACGTGCGAGTCAGCCTCGGACCCTGCAGTCAGCTTCTGACCTGGGAGTCAGTCTCGACCTGGGAGGGATCCTCGGAACTGTTAGTCAGCATCAGACCTGTTAGCTAGCCTCCATCCTGGGAGTCAGCCTCTTACCTGGGAGTCAGCCTTGGACCCCGGAGTCAGCCTTGGACCTTGAAGTCATGCTTGGACCTGGGAGTCAGCATCAGAGGTGTCATCAGCCTCAGACCTGGGAGTCAGCCTTGGACCTGGGATTCATCAGCCTTGGAACTGGGAGTCATCAGCCGTGGACTTGAGAGTCAGCCTCGGACCTGGGAGCCAGTCTCAGACCTGGGAGCCAGCCTCGGACCTGGATTCAGCCATGGACCTGTTAGCCAGCCTCAGACCCGGGAGACAGCCTCTCACCTGGGAGTCAGCCTTGGACCTGGCAGTCATCTGTTCGGACGTTGGAGTCAGCCATGGACACGCGACTCAGCCTCGGACCCTAGAGTCAGCTTCTGACCTGGGAGTCAACCTTGGACCTTGGAATCAGCCTTGGTCCTGGCAGGCCGCCTTGGACCTAGGAGTCAGCCTTGAACCTGGGAGTCAGCCTTGGACCTGAGAGTCAGTCATTAACGGGCAAATCAGGTCCGGACCTGCTAGCCAGCCTCAGTCCTGGGAGTCAGCCTCTTACCTGGGAGTCAGCCTTGGACCATGAAGTCATCAGCCTCATACCTTGAGTCATCAGCTTTGAACCTGGAAGTCAGCTTTGAATCTGGGAGTCCGCCTTGGAACTGGAAGACATCATCTTGGACTTGGGAGTCAACAGCCTTGCACCTGGAAGTCAGCATGGACCCTGGAGTCAGCCTTGGACCTCGAAGTCATCCTTGGACCTGGGAGTCAGCATCGGACCTGTTAGCCAGCCTCGGACCTGTAAGCCAGCCTCAGTCCTGGGAGTCAGCTTCTTACCTGAGAGTCACCCTT
This sequence comes from Corynorhinus townsendii, assembly GCA_026230045.1. Taxonomy (NCBI): domain Eukaryota; kingdom Metazoa; phylum Chordata; class Mammalia; order Chiroptera; family Vespertilionidae; genus Corynorhinus; species Corynorhinus townsendii. The sequence goes on from JAPDVU010000016.1 coordinate 1,690,367, forward strand.
GGACCCGGAAGTCATCAGCCTCAGACCTTGAGTCATCAGCCATGGACCTGGAAGTCAGCATGGACCCGAGAATCAGCCTTGGACCTCAAAGTCATCCTTGGACCTGGGAGTCAGCATTGGACCTGTTAGCCAGCCTCAAACCCGTTAGCCAGCCTCAAACCCGTTAGCCAGCCTCGGACCTGTTAGCCAGCCTCAGTCCTGGGAGTCAGTCTTGGACCCGGAAGTCATCAGCCTCAGACCTTGAGTCAACAGCTTTGAACATGGGAGTCAGCTTTGAACCTGGGAGTCACCCTTGGAACTGGGAGACATCGGCCGTGGACCTGGGAGTCATCAGCCTTGATGTGGGAGTCAGCCTTGGACCCGGGAGTCATCAGCCTTGGACCTGGAAGTCATCAGCCTTGGATCTGGGAGTCATCTGCTTTGGATCTGGAAGTCAGTCTCAGAACCAGAAGTCACCTCCTGACCTGAGAGTCAGCCTTGGACCTGGGAATCAACCCTGGACCTGGGAGTCAGCTTTGGACCCAGGAGTCATGAGCCCTGGTCCCAGCAGTCAGCCTCGGAACTGGAGGTCAGCCTCGGATCTGGGATTCATCAGCCTTGGACCTGGGAGTCATCAGCTTTGGACCTGGGAGTAAGCCTTGGACCTGGGAGTCAGCCTTGGACGTGCAAGTGAGCCCGGACCCTGGAGTTAGCTTCTGAAACGGGAGTCAGCCTCGGACCTGGGAGTCAGCCTCGGACCTGTTAGCCAGCCTCAGTCCTGGGAGTTAGCTTCTTACCTGGCAGTCAGCCTTGGACCCAGAAGTCATTAGCCTCAGACCTTGAGTCATGAGCTTTGAACCTGGGAAACAGCCTTGGACCTGGGAGTCATCAACCTTGGACCTGGGAGTCATCAGCCTTGGACCTGGAAGTCAACATGTACCAGGGAGTCAGCCTTGGACCTCTAAGTCATCCTTGGATCTGGGAGTCAGCCTCATACCTGAGAATCAGCCTCGGACCTTGAAGCCAGCCTCAGTCCTAGGAGTCAGCCTCGGACCTGTTGTCCTGCCTCAGTCCTGGGAGTTAGCTTCTTACCTGGGAGTCAGCCTTGCACCTGGGAATCAGCCTCATACCTGGGAGTCAGCCTTGGACCTTGAAGCCAGCCTCAGTCCTGGGAGTCAGCTTTGAACCTGGGAGTCCACCTTGGACCTGGGAGACATCATCCTTGGACCTGGAAGTTATCAGCCTTGCACTTGGAAGTCAGCATGAACCCTGGTGTCAGCCTTGGACCTCGAAGTCATCCTTGGACCTGGGAGTCAGCATCGGAGGTGGGAGTCAGCCTTGGACCTGGGAACTGGGAGTCAGCCTTGGACCTTGAAGCCAGCCTCAGCCCTGGGAGTTAGCCTGGGACCTGGAAGTCATCTGCTTCGACCTGGGAGTCATCAGATCTGGCCTGGGAGTCAGCATTTGGCCTGGGATTCATTCTAGGATCTGGGAGTCACCAGCTGGGGCCTCGGACTCAGCCTTGAACCTGGGAGTCAGCCTTGGACCTGGGAATCAACCTTGGACCTGTGTTCATCAGCCTCAGATCTGAGAGTCAGCTTTGGACCTGGGCGTCAGCTTTGGACCTGGGAGTCAGCATAGACCCGGGAGTCAGCCTTGGACCTGGGAATCAGCCTTGGATCTGGGAGTCACTCTTGGACCTGGTAGTCAGCCATGGACGTGCGAGTCAGCCTCGGACCCTGCCGTCAGCTTCTGACCTGGGAGTCAGTCTCGGACCTGGGAGGGATCCTCGGAACTGTTAGCCAGCATCAGACCTGTTCGCTAGCCTCCATCCTGGGAGTCAGCCTCTTACCTGGGAGTCAGCCTTGGACCCCGGAGTCAGCCTTGGACCTTGAAGTCATGCTTGGACCTGGGAGTCAGCATCAGAGGTGGGAGTCAGCCTTGGACATGGGTGTCATCAGCCTCAGACCTGGGAGTCAGCCTCGGACCTGGGATTCATCAGCCTTGGAACTGGGAGTCATCAGCCGTGGACTTGAGAGTCAGCCTCGGACCTAGGAGCCAGTCTCAGACCCAGGAGACAGCCTCTCACCTGGGAGTCAGCCTTGGACCTGGCAGTCATCAGCCTCGGACGTTGGAGTCAGCCATGGACACGCGACTCAGCCTCGGACCCTAGAGTCAGCTTCTGACCTGGGAGTCAACCTTGGACCTTGGAATCAGCCTTGGTCCTGGCAGGCCGCCTTGGACCTAGGAGTCAGCCTTGAACCTGGGAGTCAGCCTTGGACCTGAGAGTCAGCCATTAACGGGCAAATCAGGTCCGGACCTGCTAGCCAGCCTCAGTCCTGGGAGTCAGCCTCTTACCTGGGAGTCAGCCTTGGACCATGAAGTCATCAGCCTCATACCTTGAGTCATCAGCTTTGAACCTGGAAGTCAGCTTTGAATCTGGGAGTCCGCCTTGGAACTGGAAGACATCATCTTGGACTTGGGAGTCATCAGCCTTGCACCTGGAAGTCAGCATGGACCCTGGAGTCAGCCTTGGACCTCAAAGTCATCCTTGGACCTGGGAGTCAGCATCGGACCTGTTAGCCAGCCTCAGACCCGTTAGCCAGCCTCGGACCTGTTAGCCAGCCTCAGTCCTAGAGTCAGCTTCTTACCTGAGAGTCACCCTTGGACCCGGAAGTCATCAGCCTCAGACCTTGAGTCAACAGCTTTGAACATGGGAGTCAGCTTTGAACCTGGGAGTCACCCTTGGAACTGGGAGACATCGGCCGTGGACCTGGGAGTCATCAGCCTTGATGTGGGAGTCAGCCTTGGACCCGGGAGTCATCAGCCTTGGACCTGGAAGTCATCAGCCTTGGATCTGGGAGTCATCAGCTTTGGATCTGGAAGTCAGTCTCAGAACCAGAAGTCACCTCCTGACCTGAGAGTCAGCCTTGGACCTGGGAATCAACCCTGGACCTGGGAGTCAGCTTTGGACCCAGGAGTCATGAGCCTTGGTCCCAGCAGTCAGCCTCGGAACTGGAGGTCAGCCTCGGATCTGGGATTCATCAGCCTTGGACCTGCGAGTCATCAGCTTTGGCCCTGGGAGTAAGCCTTGGACCTGGGAGTCAGCCTTGGATGTGCAAGTGAGCCCGGACCCTGGAGTTAGCTTCTGAAACGGGAGTCAGCCTCGGACCTGGGAGTCAGCCTCGGACCTGTTAGCCAGCCTCAGTCCTGGGAGTTAGCTTCTTACCTGGCAGTCAGCCTTGGACCCAGAAGTCATTAGCCTCAGACCTTGAGTCATGAGCTTTGAACCTGGGAAACAGCCTTGGACCTGGGAGTCATCAGCCTTGGACCTGGGAGTCATCAGCCTTGGACCTGGAAGTCAACATGTACCAGGGAGTCAGCCTTGGACCTCTAAGTCATCCTTGGATCTGGGAGTCAGCCTCGTACCTGAGAATCAGCCTCGGACCTTGAAGCCAGCCTCAGTCCTAGGAGTCAGCCTCGGACCTGTTGTCCTGCCTCAGTCCTGGGAGTTAGCTTCTTACCTGGGAGTCAGCCTTGCACCTGGGAATCAGCCTCATACCTGGGAGTCAGCCTTGGACCTTGAAGCCAGCCTCAGTCCTGGGAGTCAGCTTTGAACCTGGGAGTCCGCCTTGGACCTGGGAGACATCATCCTTGGACCTGGAAGTTATCAGCCTTGCACTTGGAAGTCAGCATGAACCCTGGTGTCAGCCTTGGACCTCGAAGTCATCCTTGGACCTGGGAGTCAGCATCAGAGGTGGGAGTCAGCTTTGGTCCTGGGAATCAACCTCGTGCCTGGGAGTCAGTCTTGGACCTTGAAACCAGCCTCAGTCCTAGGAGTCAGCTTTGAACCTGGGAGTCAGCTTAGGACCTGGGAATCAGCTTCGGACCTGGCAGACAGCTTCTGACCTGGGAGTCAGACTTAGACCCGGGAGTCAGCCTCAGACCTGGGAGTCATCAGCCTCAGACCTGGGAGCCAGCCAAGGACGTGAGAGTCAGCCCCTTACCTGAGAGTCAGCCTTAGCCCCGGAAGTCATCAGCCTCGGACCTGGGAGTCATCAGCTTTGAACCTGGGAGTCAGCATAGACCCGGGAGTCAGCCTTGGACCTGGGAATCAGCCTTGGATCTGGGAGTCACTCTTGGACCTGGTAGTCAGCCATGGACGTGCGAGTCAGCCTCGGACCCTGCCGTCAGCTTCTGACCTGGGAGTCAGTCTCGGACCTGGGAGGGATGCTCGGAACTGTTAGCCAGCATCAGACCTGTTAGCTAGCCTCCATCCTGGGAGTCAGCCTCTTACCTGGGAGTCAGCCTTGGACCCCGGAGTCAGCCTTGGACCTTGAAGTCATGCTTGGACCTGGGAGTCAGCATCAGAGGTGGGAGTCAGCCTTGGACATGGGTGTCATCAGCCTCAGACCTGGGAGTCAGCCTCGGACCTGGGATTCATCAGCCTTGGAACTGGGAGTCATCAGCCGTGGACTTGAGAGTCAGCCTCGGACCTAGGAGCCAGTCTCAGACCCAGGAGACAGCCTCTCACCTGGGAGTCAGCCTTGGACCTGGCAGTCATCAGCCTCGGACGTTGGAGTCAGCCATGGACACGCGACTCAGCCTCGGACCCTAGAGTCAGCTTCTGACCTGGGAGTCAACCTTGGACCTTGGAATCAGCCTTGGTCCTGGCAGGCCGCCTTGGACCTAGGAGTCAGCCTTGAACCTGGGAGTCAGCCTTGGACCTGAGAGTCAGCCATTAACGGGCAAATCAGGTCCGGACCTGCTAGCCAGCCTCAGTCCTGGGAGTCAGCCTCTTACCTGGGAGTCAGCCTTGGACCATGAAGTCATCAGCCTCATACCTTGAGTCATCAGCTTTGAACCTGGAAGTCAGCTTTGAATCTGGGAGTCCGCCTTGGAACTGGAAGACATCATCTTGGACTTGGGAGTCATCAGCCTTGCACCTGGAAGTCAGCATGGACCCTGGAGTCAGCCTTGGACCTCAAAGTCATCCTTGGACCTGGGAGTCAGCATCGGACCTGTTAGCCAGCCTCAGACCCGTTAGCCAGCCTCGGACCTGTTAGCCAGCCTCAGTCCTAGAGTCAGCTTCTTACCTGAGAGTCACCCTTGGACCCGGAAGTCATCAGCCTCAGACCTTGAGTCATGAGCTTTGAACCTGGGAAACAGCCTTGGACCTGGGAGTCATCAGCCTTGGACCTGGGAGTCATCAGCCTTGGACCTGGAAGTCAACATGTACCAGGGAGTCAGCCTTGGACCTCTAAGTCATCCTTGGACCTGGGAGTCAGCATCGGAGGTGGGAGTCAGCCTTGGACCTGGGAACTGGGAGTCAGCCTTGGACCTTGAAGCCAGCCTCAGCCCTGGGAGTTAGCCTGGGACCTGGAAGTCATCAGCTTCGACCTGGTAGTCATCAGATCTGGCCTGGGAGTCAGCATTTGGCCTGAGATTCAGCCTAGGATCTGGGAGTCATCAGCTGGGGCCTCGGACTCAGCCTTGAACGTGGGAGTCAGCCTTGGACCTGGGAATCAACCTTGGACCTGGGTTCATCAGCCTCAGATCTGAGAGTCAGCTTTGGACCTGGGCGTCAGCTTTGGACCCAGGGGTCATGAGCCTTGGACCCAGCAGTCAGCCTCGGACCTGGGACTTAGCCTCGGATCTGGGATTCATCAGCCTTGGACCTGGGAGTCATCAGCTTTGGACCTGGGAGTCAGCCTTGGACCTGGGAGTCATCAGCCTTGAACCTGGAAGTCAGCATGGACCCTGGAGTCAGCCTTGGACCTCGAAGTCATCCTTGGACCTGGGAGTCAGTCTTGGACCTTGAAACCAGCCTCAGTCCTAGGAGTCAGCTTTGAACCTGGGAGTCAGCCTAGGACCTGGGAATCAGCTTCGGACCTGGCAGACAGCTTCTGACCTGGGAGTCAGACTTAGACCCGGGAGTCAGCCTCAGACCTGGGAGTCATCAGCCTCAGACCTGGGAGCCAGCCAAGGACCTGAGAGTCAGCCCCTTACCTGAGAGTCAGCCTTAGCCCCGGAAGTCATCAGCCTCGGACCTGGGAGTCATCAGCTTTGAACCTGGGAGTCAGCATAGACCCGGGAGTCACCCTTGGACCTGGGAATCAGCCTTGGATCTGGGAGTCACTCTTGGACCTGGTAGTCAGCCATGGACGTGCGAGTCAGCCTCGGACCCTGCAGTCAGCTTCTGACCTGGGAGTCAGTCTCGGACCTGGGAGGGATCCTCGGAACTGTTAGCCAGCATCAGACCTGTTAGCTAGCCTCCATCCTGGGAGTCAGCCTCTTACCTGGGAGTCAGCCTTGGACCCCGGAGTCAGCCTTGGACCTTGAAGTCATGCTTGGACCTGGGAGTCAGCATCAGAGGTGGGAGTCAGCCTTGGACATGGGTGTCATCAGCCTCAGACCTGGGAGTCAGCCTCGGACCTGGGATTCATCAGCCTTGGAACTGGGCGTCATCAGCCGTGGACTTGAGAGTCAGCCTCGGACCTGGGAGCCAGTCTCAGACCTGGGAGCCAGCCTCGGACCTGGATTCAGCCATGGACCTGTTAGCTAGCCTCAGACCCGGGAGACAGCCTCTCACCTGGGAGTCAGCCTTGGACCTGGCAGTCATCAGCCTCGGACGTTGGAGTCAGCCATGGACACGCGAGTCAGCCTCGGACCCTAGAGTCAGCTTCTGACCTGGGAGTCAACCTTGGACCTTGGAATCAGCCTTGGTCCTGGCAGGCAGCCTTGGACCTAGGAGTCATCCTTGAACTTGGGAGTCAGGCTTGGGCCTGGGAGTCAGCATTGGACATGGGAGTCAGCCTTGAACCTGGGAGTCAGCTTTGGACCTGTTAGCCAGACTCAGACCAGGGAGTCAGCCTCTTACCTGGGAGTCAACCTTGGACCCGAAAGTCATCAGCCTGAGACCTTGAGTCATCAGCTTTGAACCTGGGAGTCAGCCTTGGACCTGGAGACATCAGCCTTGGACCTGGGAGTCAGTCTTGGACCTGAGAGTCAGCCTCGGACCTAAGAGTCAGCCTTGGACCCGGGAGTCTTCAGCCTTGGACCTGGGAGTCAGCCCAAGACCCGGGATTCATCAGCCTTGAACCTGGGAGTCAGAGCCTTTACCTGAGAGTCACCCTTGGACCTCAGAGTCAGCCTCGGACTTGAGAGTCATCAGTCATGGACCTGGGAGTCTGCATGAACCCGGGAGTCAGCCTTGGACCTGGAAGTCAGCCTTTGACCTGGGTGTCAGCATAGGCGTGGGAGTCAGCCTTGCACCTGGGATTCAGCATGACCCGGGAGTCAGCCTTGGACCTGGAAGTCAGCATCGGACCCTGGAGTCAGCCTCGGACCTGTCAGCCAGCCTCGGACCTGTTAGCCAGCCTCAGTCCTGAAGTCAGCCTCTTACCTGGGAGTCAGCCTTGGACCCGGAAGTCATCAGCCTGAGACCCTGAGCCATCAGCTATGAACCTGGGAGTCAGCTTTGAAACTGAAAGTCAGACTCCGACCCTGGAGTCAGCTTCGGACCTGGGAGTCAGCCTTGGACCCAGCAGTCAACCTTGGACATGGGAGTCAGCCTCGGACCTGTTAGCCAGCCTCATCCTGGGAGTCAGCCTCTTACTTGGGAATCAGCCTTGGACCCGGAAGTCATCAGCCTGAGACCTTTAGACATCAGCTTTGAACCTGGGAGTCAGCCTTGGACCTGGGAGACATCAGCCTTGGACCTGAGAGTCATCATCCTTGGTGTGGGAGTCAGCCTCGGACCTAGGAGCAAGCCTCTGACTTGGGAGTCATCCTCCAACCTGGGAGCCAACCTCAGACCTGGGAGTCAGCCTCAGACATGGGAGTCAGCTCCTGACCTGGGAGTCAGCCTTGGACCTGGGAGTCATCAGCCTTGGACCTGGCTGTCAACGCCTTGGACTTGGGAGTCATCAGCCTCAAATCTGAGAGTCAGCTTTGTTCCTGGGAGTCAGCTTTGGACCCATGAGTCAGCCTCGGACCTGGGAGTCATGAGCCTCGGACCTGGCAGTCAGACTTTGACCCGGGAGTCAGACTTGGACCTGGGAGCCAGCCTCGGACCTGGGAGTCATCAGCCTCAGACCTGGGAGCCAGCCTAGGACCTGGGAGTCAGCCCCTTACCTGGGAGTCAGCCTTAACCCCGGAAGTCATCAGCCTCGGACCTGGGAGTCATCAGCCTGAGGACTGGGAGCCAGCCTAGGACCTGAGGAGTCAGCCCCTTACCTGGGAGTCAGCCTTGGAACTGGGAGTCAGCCTCGGACCCAGATTCAGACTTGGACCCGGGAGTCAACACCTGACCTGGGAGCCAGCCTCTTCCCAGGGAGTCAGCCTTGGACCTGGCAGTCATCAGCCTGAGACGTTGGAGTCAGCCATGGACACGTGAGTCAGCCTCGGACCCTAGAGTCAGCTTCTGACCTGGGAGCCAACCTTGGACCTTGGAGTCAGCCTTGGACCTGGGAGTCAGCAATGGACATGCAAGTCAGCCTCGGACCTGTTGGCCAGCCTCAGTCCTGGAGTCAGCCTCTTACCTGGGAGTCACCCTTGGACCCGGAAGTCATCAGCCTCAGACCTTGAGTCATCAGCTTTGAACCTGGAAGTGAGCTTTGAATATGGGAGTCCGCCTTGGACCTGGGAGACATCAGCCTTGGACCTGGGAGTCATCAGCCTTGAACCTGGAAGTCAGCATGGACCCTGGAGTCAGCCTTGGACCTCGAAGTCATCCTTGGACCTGGGAGTCAGCATCGGAGGTGGGAGTCAGCCTTGGACCTGGGAATCAACCTCGTACCTGGGAGTCAGTCTTGGACCTTGAAACCAGCCTCAGTCCTAGGAGTCAGCTTTGAACCTGGGAGTCAGCCTAGGACCTGGGAATCAGCTTCGGACCTGGCAGACAGCTTCTGACCTGGGAGTCAGACTTAGACCCGGGAGTCAGCCTCAGACCTGGGAGTCATCAGCCTCAGACCTGGGAGCCAGCCAAGGACCTGAGAGTCAGCCCCTTACCTGAGAGTCAGCCTTAGCCCCGGAAGACATCAGCCTCGGACCTGGGAGTCATCAGCTTTGAACCTGGGAGTCAGCATAGACCCGGGAGTCAGCCTTGGACCTGGGAATCAGCCTTGGATCTGGGAGTCACTCTTGGACCTGGTAGTCAGCCATGGACGTGCGAGTCAGCCTCGGACCCTGCAGTCAGCTTCTGACCTGGGAGTCAGTCTCGGACCTGGGAGGGATCCTCGGAACTGTTAGCCAGCATCAGACCTGTTAGCTAGCCTCCATCCTGGGAGTCAGCCTCTTACCTGGGAGTCAGCCTTGGACCCCGGAGTCAGCCTTGGACCTTGAAGTCATGCTTGGACCTGGGAGTCAGCATCAGAGGTGGGAGTCAGCCTTGGACATGGGTGTCATCAGCCTCAGACCTGGGAGTCAGCCTCGGACCTGGGATTCATCAGCCTTGGAACTGGGCGTCATCAGCCGTGGACTTGAGAGTCAGCCTCGGACCTGGGAGCCAGTCTCAGACCTGGGAGCCAGCCTCGGACCTGGATTCAGCCATGGACCTGTTAGCTAGCCTCAGACCCGGGAGACAGCCTCTCACCTGGGAGTCAGCCTTGGACCTGGCAGTCATCAGCCTCGGACGTTGGAGTCAGCCATGGACACGCGAGTCAGCCTCGGACCCTAGAGTCAGCTTCTGACCTGGGAGTCAACCTTGGACCTTGGAATCAGCCTTGGTCCTGGCAGGCAGCCTTGGACCTAGGAGTCATCCTTGAACTTGGGAGTCAGGCTTGGGCCTGGGAGTCAGCATTGGACATGGGAGTCAGCCTTGAACCTGGGAGTCAGCTTTGGACCTGTTAGCCAGACTCAGACCAGGGAGTCAGCCTCTTACCTGGGAGTCAACCTTGGACCCGAAAGTCATCAGCCTGAGACCTTGAGTCATCAGCTTTGAACCTGGGAGTCAGCCTTGGACCTGGAGACATCAGCCTTGGACCTGGGAGTCAGTCTTGGACCTGAGAGTCAGCCTCGGACCTAAGAGTCAGCCTTGGACCCGGGAGTCTTCAGCCTTGGACCTGGGAGTCAGCCCAAGACCCGGGATTCATCAGCCTTGAACCTGGGAGTCAGAGCCTTTACCTGAGAGTCACCCTTGGACCTCAGAGTCAGCCTCGGACTTGAGAGTCATCAGTCATGGACCTGGGAGTCTGCATGAACCCGGGAGTCAGCCTTGGACCTGGAAGTCAGCCTTTGACCTGGGTGTCAGCATAGGCGTGGGAGTCAGCCTTGCACCTGGGATTCAGCATGACCCGGGAGTCAGCCTTGGACCTGGAAGTCAGCATCGGACCCTGGAGTCAGCCTCAGACCTGTCAGCCAGCCTCGGACCTGTTAGCCAGCCTCAGTCCTGAAGTCAGCCTCTTACCTGGGAGTCAGCCTTGGACCCGGAAGTCATCAGCCTGAGACCCTGAGCCATCAGCTATGAACCTGGGAGTCAGCTTTGAAACTGAAAGTCAGACTCCGACCCTGGAGTCAGCTTCGGACCTGGGAGTCAGCCTTGGACCCAGCAGTCAACCTTGGACATGGGAGTCAGCCTCGGACCTGTTAGCCAGCCTCATCCTGGGAGTCAGCCTCTTACTTGGGAATCAGCCTTGGACCCGGAAGTCATCAGCCTGAGACCTTTAGACATCAGCTTTGAACCTGGGAGTCAGCCTTGGACCTGGGAGACATCAGCCTTGGACCTGAGAGTCATCATCCTTGGTGTGGGAGTCAGCCTCGGACCTAGGAGCAAGCCTCTGACTTGGGAGTCATCCTCCAACCTGGGAGCCAACCTCAGACCTGGGAGTCAGCCTCAGACATGGGAGTCAGCTCCTGACCTGGGAGTCAGCCTTGGACCTGGGAGTCATCAGCCTTGGACCTGGCTGTCAACGCCTTGGACTTGGGAGTCATCAGCCTCAAATCTGAGAGTCAGCTTTGTTCCTGGGAGTCAGCTTTGGACCCATGAGTCAGCCTCGGACCTGGGAGTCATGAGCCTCGGACCTGGCAGTCAGACTTTGACCCGGGAGTCAGACTTGGACCTGGGAGCCAGCCTCGGACCTGGGAGTCATCAGCCTCAGACCTGGGAGCCAGCCTAGGACCTGGGAGTCAGCCCCTTACCTGGGAGTCAGCCTTAACCCCGGAAGTCATCAGCCTCGGACCTGGGAGTCATCAGCCTGAGGACTGGGAGCCAGCCTAGGACCTGAGGAGTCAGCCCCTTACCTGGGAGTCAGCCTTGGAACTGGGAGTCAGCCTCGGACCCAGATTCAGACTTGGACCCGGGAGTCAACACCTGACCTGGGAGCCAGCCTCTTCCCAGGGAGTCAGCCTTGGACCTGGCAGTCATCAGCCTGAGACGTTGGAGTCAGCCATGGACACGTGAGTCAGCCTCGGACCCTAGAGTCAGCTTCTGACCTGGGAGCCAACCTTGGACCTTGGAGTCAGCCTTGGACCTGGGAGTCAGCAATGGACATGCAAGTCAGCCTCGGACCTGTTGGCCAGCCTCAGTCCTGGAGTCAGCCTCTTACCTGGGAGTCACCCTTGGACCCGGAAGTCATCAGCCTCAGACCTTGAGTCATCAGCTTTGAACCTGGAAGTGAGCTTTGAATATGGGAGTCCGCCTTGGACCTGGGAGACATCAGCCTTGGACCTGGGAGTCATCAGCCTTGAACCTGGAAGTCAGCATGGACCCTGGAGTCAGCCTTGGACCTCGAAGTCATCCTTGGACCTGGGAGTCAGCATCGGAGGTGGGAGTCAGCCTTGGACCTGGGAATCAACCTCGTACCTGGGAGTCAGTCTTGGACCTTGAAACCAGCCTCAGTCCTAGGAGTCAGCTTTGAACCTGGGAGTCAGCCTAGGACCTGGGAATCAGCTTCGGACCTGGCAGACAGCTTCTGACCTGGGAGTCAGACTTAGACCCGGGAGTCAGCCTCAGACCTGGGAGTCATCAGCCTCAGACCTGGGAGCCAGCCAAGGACCTGAGAGTCAGCCCCTTACCTGAGAGTCAGCCTTAGCCCCGGAAGACATCAGCCTCGGACCTGGGAGTCATCAGCTTTGAACCTGGGAGTCAGCATAGACCCGGGAGTCAGCCTTGGACCTGGGAATCAGCCTTGGATCTGGGAGTCACTCTTGGACCTGGTAGTCAGCCATGGACGTGCGAGTCAGCCTCGGACCCTGCAGTCAGCTTCTGACCTGGGAGTCAGTCTCGGACCTGGGAGGGATCCTCGGAACTGTTAGCCAGCATCAGACCTGTTCGCTAGCCTCCATCCTGGGAGTCAGCCTCTTACCTGGGAGTCAGCCTTGGACCCCGGAGTCAGCTTTGGACCTTGAAGTCATGCTTGGACCTGGGAGTCAGCATCAGAGGTGGGAGTCAGCCTTGGACATGGGTGTCATCAGCCTCAGACCTGGGAGTCAGCCTCGGACCTGGGATTCATCATCCTTGGAACTGGGAGTCATGAGCCGTGGACTTGAGAGTCAGCCTCGGACCTGGGAGCCAGTCTCAGACCTGGGAGCCAGCCTCGGACCTGGATTCAGCCATGGACCTGTTAGCCAGCCTCAGACCCGGGAGACAGCCTCTTACCTGGGAGTCAGCTTTGGACCTGTTAGCCAGACTCAGACCAGGGAGTCAGCCTCTTACCTGGGAGTCAACCTTGGACCCGAAAGTCATCAGCCTGAGACCTTGAGTCATCAGCTATGAACCTGGGAGTCAGCTTTGAACCTGGGAGTCAGCCTTGGACCTGGGAGTCAGCCTTGGACCTGGAGACATCAGCCTTGGACCTGGGAGTCAGTCTTGGACCTGGGAGTCAGCCTCGGACCTAAGAGTCAGCCTTGGACCCGGGAGTCTTCAGCCTTGGACCTGGGAGTCAGCCCAAGACCCGGGATTCATCAGCCTTGAACCTGGGAGTCAGAGCCTTTACCTGAGAGTCAGCCTTGGACCTCAGAGTCAGCCTCGGACTTGAGAGTCATCAGTCATGGACCTGGGAGTCTGCATGAACCCGGGAGTCAGCCTTGGACCTGGAAGTCAGCCTTTGACCTGGGTGTCAGCATAGGCGTGGGAGTCAGCCTTGGACCTGGGATTCAGCATGACCCGGGAGTCAGCCTTGGACCTGGAAGTCAGCCTTTGACCTGGGTGTCAGCATAGGCGTGGGAGTCAGCCTTGGACCTGGGATTCAGCATGACCCGGGAGTCAGTCTTGGACCTGGAAGTCAGCATCGGACCCTGGAGTCAGCCTCGGACCTGTCAGCCAGCCTCGGACCTGTTAGCCAGCCTCAGTCCTGGGAGTCAGCCTCTTACCTGGGAGTCAGCCTTGGACCCGGAAGTCATCAGCCTGAGACCCTGATTCATCAGCTATGAACCTGGGAGTCAGCTTTGAAACTGAGAGTCAGACTCGGACCCTGGAGTCAGCTTCGGACCTGGGAGTCAGCCTTGGACTCAGCAGTCAACCTTGGACATGGGAGTCAGCCTCGGACCTGTTAGCCAGCCTCATCCTGGGAGTCAGCCTCTTACTTGGGAATCAGCCTTGGACCAGGAACTCATCATCCTCAGACCTTTAGGCATCAGCTTTGAACCTGGGAGTCAGCCTTGGACCTGGGAGACATCTGCCTTGGACCTGAGAGTCATCATCCTTGGTGTGGGAGTCAGCCTCGGACCTAGGAGCAAGCCTCTGACCTGGGAGTCATCCTCCAACCTGGGAGCCAACCTCAGACACGGGAGTCAGCTCCTGACCTGGGAGTCAGCCTTGGACCTGGCTGTCAACGCCTTGGACCTGGCTGTCAACGCCTTGGACTTGAGAGTCATCAGCCTCAAATCTGAGAGTCAGCTTTGTACCTGGGAGTCAGTTTTGGACCCAGGAGTCAGCCTCGGACCTGGGAGTCATGAGCCTCGGACCTGGCAGTCAGACTTTGACCCGGGAGTCAGACTTGGACCTGGGAGCCAGCCTCGGACCTGGGAGTCATCAGCCTCAGACCTGGGAGCCAGCCTAGGACCTGGGAGTCAGCCCCTTACCTGGGAGTCAGCCTTAACCCCGGAAGTCATCAGCCTCGGACCTGGGAGTCATCAGCCTCAGGACTGGGAGCCAGCATAGGACCTGGGAGTCAGCCCCTTACCTGGGAGTCAGCCTTGGAACTGGGAGTCAGCCTCGGACCCAGATTCAGACTTGGACCCGGGAGTCAGCCCCGGACCTGGGAGCCAGCCTCTTACCTGGGAGTCAGCCTTGGACCTGGCAGTCATCAGCCTGAGACGTTGGAGTCAGCCATGGACACGTGAGTCAGCCTCGGACCCTAGAGTCAGCTTCTGACCTGGGAGCCAACCTTGGACCTTGGAGTCAGCCTTGGACCTGGGAGTCAGCAATGGACATGCAAGTCAGCCTCGGACCTGTTGGCCAGCCTCAGTCCTGGAGTCAGCCTCTTACCTGGGAGTCACCCTTGGACCCGGAAGTCATCAGCCTCAGACCTTGAGTCATCAGCTTTGAACCTGGAAGTGAGCTTTGAATATGGGAGTCCGCCTTGGACCTGGGAGACATCAGCCTTGGACCTGGGAGTCATCAGCCTTGAACCTGGAAGTCAGCATGGACCCTGGAGTCAGCCTTGGACCTCGAAGTCATCCTTGGACCTGGGAGTCAGCATCGGAGGTGGGAGTCAGCCTTGGACCTGGGAATCAACCTCGTACCTGGGAGTCAGTCTTGGACCTTGAAACCAGCCTCAGTCCTAGGAGTCAGCTTTGAACCTGGGAGTCAGCCTAGGACCTGGGAATCAGCTTCGGACCTGGCAGACAGCTTCTGACCTGGGAGTCAGACTTAGACCCGGGAGTCAGCCTCAGACCTGGGAGTCATCAGCCTCAGACCTGGGAGCCAGCCAAGGACCTGAGAGTCAGCCCCTTACCTGAGAGTCAGCCTTAGCCCCGGAAGACATCAGCCTCGGACCTGGGAGTCATCAGCTTTGAACCTGGGAGTCAGCATAGACCCGGGAGTCAGCCTTGGACCTGGGAATCAGCCTTGGATCTGGGAGTCACTCTTGGACCTGGTAGTCAGCCATGGACGTGCGAGTCAGCCTCGGACCCTGCAGTCAGCTTCTGACCTGGGAGTCAGTCTCGGACCTGGGAGGGATCCTCGGAACTGTTAGCCAGCATCAGACCTGTTAGCTAGCCTCCATCCTGGGAGTCAGCCTCTTACCTGGGAGTCAGCCTTGGACCCCGGAGTCAGCCTTGGACCTTGAAGTCATGCTTGGACCTGGGAGTCAGCATCAGAGGTGGGAGTCAGCCTTGGACATGGGTGTCATCAGCCTCAGACCTGGGAGTCAGCCTCGGACCTGGGATTCATCAGCCTTGGAACTGGGCGTCATCAGCCGTGGACTTGAGAGTCAGCCTCGGACCTGGGAGCCAGTCTCAGACCTGGGAGCCAGCCTCGGACCTGGATTCAGCCATGGACCTGTTAGCTAGCCTCAGACCCGGGAGACAGCCTCTCACCTGGGAGTCAGCCTTGGACCTGGCAGTCATCAGCCTCGGACGTTGGAGTCAGCCATGGACACGCGAGTCAGCCTCGGACCCTAGAGTCAGCTTCTGACCTGGGAGTCAACCTTGGACCTTGGAATCAGCCTTGGTCCTGGCAGGCAGCCTTGGACCTAGGAGTCATCCTTGAACTTGGGAGTCAGGCTTGGGCCTGGGAGTCAGCATTGGACATGGGAGTCAGCCTTGAACCTGGGAGTCAGCTTTGGACCTGTTAGCCAGACTCAGACCAGGGAGTCAGCCTCTTACCTGGGAGTCAACCTTGGACCCGAAAGTCATCAGCCTGAGACCTTGAGTCATCAGCTTTGAACCTGGGAGTCAGCCTTGGACCTGGAGACATCAGCCTTGGACCTGGGAGTCAGTCTTGGACCTGAGAGTCAGCCTCGGACCTAAGAGTCAGCCTTGGACCCGGGAGTCTTCAGCCTTGGACCTGGGAGTCAGCCCAAGACCCGGGATTCATCAGCCTTGAACCTGGGAGTCAGAGCCTTTACCTGAGAGTCACCCTTGGACCTCAGAGTCAGCCTCGGACTTGAGAGTCATCAGTCATGGACCTGGGAGTCTGCATGAACCCGGGAGTCAGCCTTGGACCTGGAAGTCAGCCTTTGACCTGGGTGTCAGCATAGGCGTGGGAGTCAGCCTTGCACCTGGGATTCAGCATGACCCGGGAGTCAGCCTTGGACCTGGAAGTCAGCATCGGACCCTGGAGTCAGCCTCGGACCTGTCAGCCAGCCTCGGACCTGTTAGCCAGCCTCAGTCCTGAAGTCAGCCTCTTACCTGGGAGTCAGCCTTGGACCCGGAAGTCATCAGCCTGAGACCCTGAGCCATCAGCTATGAACCTGGGAGTCAGCTTTGAAACTGAAAGTCAGACTCCGACCCTGGAGTCAGCTTCGGACCTGGGAGTCAGCCTTGGACCCAGCAGTCAACCTTGGACATGGGAGTCAGCCTCGGACCTGTTAGCCAGCCTCATCCTGGGAGTCAGCCTCTTACTTGGGAATCAGCCTTGGACCCGGAAGTCATCAGCCTGAGACCTTTAGACATCAGCTTTGAACCTGGGAGTCAGCCTTGGACCTGGGAGACATCAGCCTTGGACCTGAGAGTCATCATCCTTGGTGTGGGAGTCAGCCTCGGACCTAGGAGCAAGCCTCTGACTTGGGAGTCATCCTCCAACCTGGGAGCCAACCTCAGACCTGGGAGTCAGCCTCAGACATGGGAGTCAGCTCCTGACCTGGGAGTCAGCCTTGGACCTGGGAGTCATCAGCCTTGGACCTGGCTGTCAACGCCTTGGACTTGGGAGTCATCAGCCTCAAATCTGAGAGTCAGCTTTGTTCCTGGGAGTCAGCTTTGGACCCATGAGTCAGCCTCGGACCTGGGAGTCATGAGCCTCGGACCTGGCAGTCAGACTTTGACCCGGGAGTCAGACTTGGACCTGGGAGCCAGCCTCGGACCTGGGAGTCATCAGCCTCAGACCTGGGAGCCAGCCTAGGACCTGGGAGTCAGCCCCTTACCTGGGAGTCAGCCTTAACCCCGGAAGTCATCAGCCTCGGACCTGGGAGTCATCAGCCTGAGGACTGGGAGCCAGCCTAGGACCTGAGGAGTCAGCCCCTTACCTGGGAGTCAGCCTTGGAACTGGGAGTCAGCCTCGGACCCAGATTCAGACTTGGACCCGGGAGTCAACACCTGACCTGGGAGCCAGCCTCTTCCCAGGGAGTCAGCCTTGGACCTGGCAGTCATCAGCCTGAGACGTTGGAGTCAGCCATGGACACGTGAGTCAGCCTCGGACCCTAGAGTCAGCTTCTGACCTGGGAGCCAACCTTGGACCTTGGAGTCAGCCTTGGACCTGGGAGTCAGCAATGGACATGCAAGTCAGCCTCGGACCTGTTGGCCAGCCTCAGTCCTGGAGTCAGCCTCTTACCTGGGAGTCACCCTTGGACCCGGAAGTCATCAGCCTCAGACCTTGAGTCATCAGCTTTGAACCTGGAAGTGAGCTTTGAATATGGGAGTCCGCCTTGGACCTGGGAGACATCAGCCTTGGACCTGGGAGTCATCAGCCTTGAACCTGGAAGTCAGCATGGACCCTGGAGTCAGCCTTGGACCTCGAAGTCATCCTTGGACCTGGGAGTCAGCATCGGAGGTGGGAGTCAGCCTTGGACCTGGGAATCAACCTCGTACCTGGGAGTCAGTCTTGGACCTTGAAACCAGCCTCAGTCCTAGGAGTCAGCTTTGAACCTGGGAGTCAGCCTAGGACCTGGGAATCAGCTTCGGACCTGGCAGACAGCTTCTGACCTGGGAGTCAGACTTAGACCCGGGAGTCAGCCTCAGACCTGGGAGTCATCAGCCTCAGACCTGGGAGCCAGCCAAGGACCTGAGAGTCAGCCCCTTACCTGAGAGTCAGCCTTAGCCCCGGAAGACATCAGCCTCGGACCTGGGAGTCATCAGCTTTGAACCTGGGAGTCAGCATAGACCCGGGAGTCAGCCTTGGACCTGGGAATCAGCCTTGGATCTGGGAGTCACTCTTGGACCTGGTAGTCAGCCATGGACGTGCGAGTCAGCCTCGGACCCTGCAGTCAGCTTCTGACCTGGGAGTCAGTCTCGGACCTGGGAGGGATCCTCGGAACTGTTAGCCAGCATCAGACCTGTTCGCTAGCCTCCATCCTGGGAGTCAGCCTCTTACCTGGGAGTCAGCCTTGGACCCCGGAGTCAGCTTTGGACCTTGAAGTCATGCTTGGACCTGGGAGTCAGCATCAGAGGTGGGAGTCAGCCTTGGACATGGGTGTCATCAGCCTCAGACCTGGGAGTCAGCCTCGGACCTGGGATTCATCAGCCTTGGAACGGGGCGTCATCAGCCGTGGACTTGAGAGTCAGCCTCGGACCTGGGAGCCAGTCTCAGACCTGGGAGCCAGCCTCGGACCTGGATTCAGCCATGGACCTGTTAGCTAGCCTCAGACCCGGGAGACAGCCTCTCACCTGGGAGTCAGCCTTGGACCTGGCAGTCATCAGCCTCGGACGTTGGAGTCAGCCATGGACACGCGAGTCAGCCTCGGACCCTAGAGTCAGCTTCTGACCTGGGAGTCAACCTTGGACCTTGGAATCAGTCTTGGTCCTGGCAGGCAGCCTTGGACCTAGGAGTCATCCTTGAACTTGGGAGTCAGGCTTGGGCCTGGGAGTCAGCATTGGACATGGGAGTCAGCCTTGAACCTGGGAGTCAGCTTTGGACCTGTTAGCCAGACTCAGACCAGGGAGTCAGCCTCTTACCTGGGAGTCAACCTTGGACCCGAAAGTCATCAGCCTGAGACCTTGAGTCATCAGCTTTGAACCTGGGAGTCAGCCTTGGACCTGGAGACATCAGCCTTGGACCTGGGAGTCAGTCTTGGACCTGAGAGTCAGCCTCGGACCTAAGAGTCAGCCTTGGACCCGGGAGTCTTCAGCCTTGGACCTGGGAGTCAGCCCAAGACCCGGGATTCATCAGCCTTGAACCTGGGAGTCAGAGCCTTTACCTGAGAGTCACCCTTGGACCTCAGAGTCAGCCTCGGACTTGAGAGTCATCAGTCATGGACCTGGGAGTCTGCATGAACCCGGGAGTCAGCCTTGGACCTGGAAGTCAGCCTTTGACCTGGGTGTCAGCATAGGCGTGGGAGTCAGCCTTGCACCTGGGATTCAGCATGACCCGGGAGTCAGCCTTGGACCTGGAAGTCAGCATCGGACCCTGGAGTCAGCCTCGGACCTGTCAGCCAGCCTCGGACCTGTTAGCCAGCCTCAGTCCTGAAGTCAGCCTCTTACCTGGGAGTCAGCCTTGGACCCGGAAGTCATCAGCCTGAGACCCTGAGCCATCAGCTATGAACCTGGGAGTCAGCTTTGAAACTGAAAGTCAGACTCCGACCCTGGAGTCAGCTTCGGACCTGGGAGTCAGCCTTGGACCCAGCAGTCAACCTTGGACATGGGAGTCAGCCTCGGACCTGTTAGCCAGCCTCATCCTGGGAGTCAGCCTCTTACTTGGGAATCAGCCTTGGACCCGGAAGTCATCAGCCTGAGACCTTTAGACATCAGCTTTGAACCTGGGAGTCAGCCTTGGACCTGGGAGACATCAGCCTTGGACCTGAGAGTCATCATCCTTGGTGTGGGAGTCAGCCTCGGACCTAGGAGCAAGCCTCTGACTTGGGAGTCATCCTCCAACCTGGGAGCCAACCTCAGACCTGGGAGTCAGCCTCAGACATGGGAGTCAGCTCCTGACCTGGGAGTCAGCCTTGGACCTGGGAGTCATCAGCCTTGGACCTGGCTGTCAACGCCTTGGACTTGGGAGTCATCAGCCTCAAATCTGAGAGTCAGCTTTGTTCCTGGGAGTCAGCTTTGGACCCATGAGTCAGCCTCGGACCTGGGAGTCATGAGCCTCGGACCTGGCAGTCAGACTTTGACCCGGGAGTCAGACTTGGACCTGGGAGCCAGCCTCGGACCTGGGAGTCATCAGCCTCAGACCTGGGAGCCAGCCTAGGACCTGGGAGTCAGCCCCTTACCTGGGAGTCAGCCTTAACCCCGGAAGTCATCAGCCTCGGACCTGGGAGTCATCAGCCTGAGGACTGGGAGCCAGCCTAGGACCTGAGGAGTCAGCCCCTTACCTGGGAGTCAGCCTTGGAACTGGGAGTCAGCCTCGGACCCAGATTCAGACTTGGACCCGGGAGTCAACACCTGACCTGGGAGCCAGCCTCTTCCCAGGGAGTCAGCCTTGGACCTGGATTCAGCCATGGACCTGTTAGCCAGCCTCAGACCCGGGAGACAGCCTCTTACCTGGGAGTCAGCTTTGGACCTGTTAGCCAGACTCAGACCAGGGAGTCAGCCTCTTACCTGGGAGTCAACCTTGGACCCGAAAGTCATCAGCCTGAGACCTTGAGTCATCAGCTATGAACCTGGGAGTCAGCTTTGAACCTGGGAGTCAGCCTTGGACCTGGGAGTCAGCCTTGGACCTGGAGACATCAGCCTTGGACCTGGGAGTCAGTCTTGGACCTGGGAGTCAGCCTCGGACCTAAGAGTCAGCCTTGGACCCGGGAGTCTTCAGCCTTGGACCTGGGAGTCAGCCCAAGACCCGGGATTCATCAGCCTTGAACCTGGGAGTCAGAGCCTTTACCTGAGAGTCAGCCTTGGACCTCAGAGTCAGCCTCGGACTTGAGAGTCATCAGTCATGGACCTGGGAGTCTGCATGAACCCGGGAGTCAGCCTTGGACCTGGAAGTCAGCCTTTGACCTGGGTGTCAGCATAGGCGTGGGAGTCAGCCTTGGACCTGGGATTCAGCATGACCCGGGAGTCAGCCTTGGACCTGGAAGTCAGCCTTTGACCTGGGTGTCAGCATAGGCGTGGGAGTCAGCCTTGGACCTGGGATTCAGCATGACCCGGGAGTCAGTCTTGGACCTGGAAGTCAGCATCGGACCCTGGAGTCAGCCTCGGACCTGTCAGCCAGCCTCGGACCTGTTAGCCAGCCTCAGTCCTGGGAGTCAGCCTCTTACCTGGGAGTCAGCCTTGGACCCGGAAGTCATCAGCCTGAGACCCTGATTCATCAGCTATGAACCTGGGAGTCAGCTTTGAAACTGAGAGTCAGACTCGGACCCTGGAGTCAGCTTCGGACCTGGGAGTCAGCCTTGGACTCAGCAGTCAACCTTGGACATGGGAGTCAGCCTCGGACCTGTTAGCCAGCCTCATCCTGGGAGTCAGCCTCTTACTTGGGAATCAACCTTGGACCAGGAACTCATCATCCTCAGACCTTTAGGCATCAGCTTTGAACCTGGGAGTCAGCCTTGGACCTGGGAGACATCTGCCTTGGACCTGAGAGTCATCATCCTTGGTGTGGGAGTCAGCCTCGGACCTAGGAGCAAGCCTCTGACCTGGGAGTCATCCTCCAACCTGGGAGCCAACCTCAGACACGGGAGTCAGCTCCTGACCTGGGAGTCAGCCTTGGACCTGGCTGTCAACGCCTTGGACCTGGCTGTCAACGCCTTGGACTTGAGAGTCATCAGCCTCAAATCTGAGAGTCAGCTTTGTACCTGGGAGTCAGTTTTGGACCCAGGAGTCAGCCTCGGACCTGGGAGTCATGAGCCTCGGACCTGGCAGTCAGACTTTGACCCGGGAGTCAGACTTGGACCTGGGAGCCAGCCTCGGACCTGGGAGTCATCAGCCTCAGACCTGGGAGCCAGCCTAGGACCTGGGAGTCAGCCCCTTACCTGGGAGTCAGCCTTAACCCCGGAAGTCATCAGCCTCGGACCTGGGAGTCATCAGCCTCAGGACTGGGAGCCAGCATAGGACCTGGGAGTCAGCCCCTTACCTGGGAGTCAGCCTTGGAACTGGGAGTCAGCCTCGGACCCAGATTCAGACTTGGACCCGGGAGTCAGCCCCGGACCTGGGAGCCAGCCTCTTCCCAGGGAGTCAGCCTTGGACCTGGCAGTCATCAGCCTGAGACGTTGGAGTCAGCCATGGACACGTGAGTCAGCCTCGGACCCTAGAGTCAGCTTCTGACCTGGGAGCCAACCTTGGACCTTGGAGTCAGCCTTGGACCTGGGAGTCAGCAATGGACATGCAAGTCAGCCTCGGACCTGTTGGCCAGCCTCAGTCCTGGAGTCAGCCTCTTACCTGGGAGTCACCCTTGGACCCGGAAGTCATCAGCCTCAGACCTTGAGTCATCAGCTTTGAACCTGGAAGTGAGCTTTGAATATGGGAGTCCGCCTTGGACCTGGGAGACATCAGCCTTGGACCTGGGAGTCATCAGCCTTGAACCTGGAAGTCAGCATGGACCCTGGAGTCAGCCTTGGACCTCGAAGTCATCCTTGGACCTGGGAGTCAGCATCGGAGGTGGGAGTCAGCCTTGGACCTGGGAATCAACCTCGTACCTGGGAGTCAGTCTTGGACCTTGAAACCAGCCTCAGTCCTAGGAGTCAGCTTTGAACCTGGGAGTCAGCCTAGGACCTGGGAATCAGCTTCGGACCTGGCAGACAGCTTCTGACCTGGGAGTCAGACTTAGACCCGGGAGTCAGCCTCAGACCTGGGAGTCATCAGCCTCAGACCTGGGAGCCAGCCAAGGACCTGAGAGTCAGCCCCTTACCTGAGAGTCAGCCTTAGCCCCGGAAATCATCAGCCTCGGACCTGGGAGTCATCAGCTTTGAACCTGGGAGTCAGCATAGACCCGGGAGTCAGCCTTGGACCTGGGAATCAGCCTTGGATCTGGGAGTCACTCTTGGACCTGGTAGTCAGCCATGGACGTGCGAGTCAGCCTCGGACCCTGCAGTCAGCTTCTGACCTGGGAGTCAGTCTCGGACCTGGGAGGGATCCTCGGAACTGTTAGCCAGCATCAGACCTGTTCGCTAGCCTCCATCCTGGGAGTCAGCCTCTTACCTGGGAGTCAGCCTTGGACCCCGGAGTCAGCCTTGGACCTTGAAGTCATGCTTGGACCTGGGAGTCAGCATCAGAGGTGGGAGTCAGCCTTGGACATGGGTGTCATCAGCCTCAGACCTGGGAGTCAGCCTCGGACCTGGGATTCATCAGCCTTGGAACTGGGCGTCATCAGCCGTGGACTTGAGAGTCAGCCTCGGACCTGGGAGCCAGTCTCAGACCTGGGAGCCAGCCTCGGACCTGGATTCAGCCATGGACCTGTTAGCCAGCCTCAGACCCGGGAGACAGCCTCTTACCTGGGAGTCAGCTTTGGACCTGTTAGCCAGACTCAGACCAGGGAGTCAGCCTCTTACCTGGGAGTCAACCTTGGACCCGAAAGTCATCAGCCTGAGACCTTGAGTCATCAGCTATGAACCTGGGAGTCAGCTTTGAACCTGGGAGTCAGCCTTGGACCTGGGAGTCAGCCTTGGACCTGGAGACATCAGCCTTGGACCTGGGAGTCAGTCTTGGACCTGGGAGTCAGCCTCGGACCTAAGAGTCAGCCTTGGACCCGGGAGTCTTCAGCCTTGGACCTGGGAGTCAGCCCAAGACCCGGGATTCATCAGCCTTGAACCTGGGAGTCAGAGCCTTTACCTGAGAGTCAGCCTTGGACCTCAGAGTCAGCCTCGGACTTGAGAGTCATCAGTCATGGACCTGGGAGTCTGCATGAACCCGGGAGTCAGCCTTGGACCTGGAAGTCAGCCTTTGACCTGGGTGTCAGCATAGGCGTGGGAGTCAGCCTTGGACCTGGGATTCAGCATGACCCGGGAGTCAGCCTTGGACCTGGAAGTCAGCCTTTGACCTGGGTGTCAGCATAGGCGTGGGAGTCAGCCTTGGACCTGGGATTCAGCATGACCCGGGAGTCAGCCTTGGACCTGGAAGTCAGCCTTTGACCTGGGTGTCAGCATAGGCGTGGGAGTCAGCCTTGGACCTGGGATTCAGCATGACCCGGGAGTCAGTCTTGGACCTGGAAGTCAGCATCGGACCCTGGAGTCAGCCTCGGACTTGTCAGCCAGCCTCGGACCTGTTAGCCAGCCTCAGTCCTGGGAGTCAGCCTCTTATCTGGGAGTCAGCCTTGGACCCGGAAGTCATTAGCCTGAGACCCTGATTCATCAGCTATGAACCTGGGAGTCAGCTTTGAAACTGAGAGTCAGACTCGGACCCTGGAGTCAGCTTCGGACCTGGGAGTCAGCCTTGGACTCAGCAGTCAACCTTGGACATGGGAGTCAGCCTCGGACCTGTTAGCCAGCCTCATCCTGGGAGTCAGCCTCTTACTTGGGAATCAGCCTTGGACCAGGAACTCATCATCCTCAGACCTTTAGGCATCAGCTTTGAACCTGGGAGTCAGCCTTGGACCTGGGAGACATCTGCCTTGGACCTGAGAGTCATCATCCTTGGTGTGGGAGTCAGCCTCGGACCTAGGAGCAAGCCTCTGACCTGGGAGTCATCCTCCAACCTGGGAGCCAACCTCAGACACGGGAGTCAGCTCCTGACCTGGGAGTCAGCCTTGGACCTGGCTGTCAACGCCTTGGACCTGGCTGTCAACGCCTTGGACTTGAGAGTCATCAGCCTCAAATCTGAGAGTCAGCTTTGTACCTGGGAGTCAGTTTTGGACCCAGGAGTCAGCCTCGGACCTGGGAGTCATGAGCCTCGGACCTGGCAGTCAGACTTTGACCCGGGAGTCAGACTTGGACCTGGGAGCCAGCCTCGGACCTGGGAGTCATCAGCCTCAGACCTGGGAGCCAGCCTAGGACCTGGGAGTCAGCCCCTTACCTGGGAGTCAGCCTTAACCCCGGAAGTCATCAGCCTCGGACCTGGGAGTCATCAGCCTCAGGACTGGGAGCCAAACGCATAGGACCTGGGAGTCAGCCCCTTACCTGGGAGTCAGCCTTGGAACTGGGAGTCAGCCTCGGACCCAGATTCAGACTTGGACCCGGGAGTCAGCCCCGGACCTGGGAGCCAGCCTCTTACCTGGGAGTCAGCCTTGGACCTGGCAGTCATCAGCCTGAGACGTTGGAGTCAGCCATGGACACGTGAGTCAGCCTCGGACCCTAGAGTCAGCTTCTGACCTGGGAGCCAACCTTGGACCTTGGAGTCAGCCTTGGACCTGGGAGTCAGCAATGGACATGCAAGTCAGCCTCAGACCTGTTGGCCAGGCTCAGTCCTGGAGTCAGCCTCTTACCTGGGAGTCACCCTTGGACCCGGAAGTCATCAGCCTCAGACCTTGAGTCATCAGCTTTGAACCTGGAAGTGAGCTTTGAATATGGGAGTCCGCCTTGGACCTGGGAGACATCAGCCTTGGACCTGGGAGTCATCAGCCTTGAACCTGGAAGTCAGCATGGACCCTGGAGTCAGCCTTGGACCTCAAAGTCATCCTTGGACCTGGGAGTCAGCATCGGAGGTGGGAGTCAGCCTTGGACCTGGGAATCAACCTCGTACCTGGGAGTCAGTCTTGGACCTTGAAACCAGCCTCAGTCCTAGGAGTCAGCTTTGAACCTGGGAGTCAGCCTAGGACCTGAGAGTCATCAGCTTTGGACCTGGGGGTCGCCTGGGACCTGGTACTCAGGCTGGGACCTAGGAGTCAGCCTGGGACCCGGTAGTCATGAACCTTGGACCTGGTAGTCATGAGCCTTGGACCTGGTAGTCATGAGCCTTGGACCTGGGAGTCATCAGCCTTGGATCTGGGAGTCAGCCTGGGAGTCATGATCCTTGGACCCAGCAGTTAGTGTTGTTCCTGGGAGTCAGCTTCTTACCTGGGTTCCAGCCTTTGACCTGAGAGCCAGCCTCGAACCTGGGAGTAGCCTGGGACCTAGGAGTCATCAGCTTCGACCTGGGAGTCATCAGCTCTGGCCTGGGATTCCGCCTTGTACCTGGGAGTCAGCCTAGGTCCTAGGAGTCATCAGCTTCGGACCAGGCTGTCAGCCTGGGGCCTTGGAGTCAGCCTAGGACCTGGGGGTCAGCCTAGGACCTGGGAGTCATCAGTTTTGGACCTGGGGGTCAGCCTTTGACCTGGGCATCATCAGCTCGGGCCTAGGAGTCAGCCTTGTACCTGGGAGTCATCAGCCTGGGACCTGGGAGACATCAGCCTAGGACCTGGGGCCAGGCTGGGACCTGGGGGTCAGCCTGGGACCTGGGAGTCAGCCTAGGACCTGGGAGTCATCAGCTTCTGACCTGAGGGTCAGCCTGGGACCTGGATCAGCCTATGACCTGGGAGTCAGCCTTGTACCTGGGAGTCAGCCTTTGGCCTGGGTGTCAGCCTTTAGCCTGGGGCCAGGCTGGGACCTGGGAGTCAGCTTCTTACCTGGGAGTCAGCCTGGGACCTGGGGGTCATCAGCCTTGGATCTGGGAGTCAGCCTGGGAGTCATGATCCTTGGACCCAGGAGTAAGTGTTGTACCTGGGAGTCAGTTTCTTACCTGGGATCCAGCCTTCGACCTGAGAGCCAGCCTCAGACCTGGGAGTCAGCCTAGGACCTGGCAGTCATCAGCTTTGGACCTGGGTGTCAGCCATGGATGTGCGAGTCAGCCTCGGACCCTGGAGTCGGCCTAGGACCTGGGAGTCATCAGCTTTGGACCTGGGGGTCAAGCCTGGGACCTGGGAGTCGTCAGCTCGGGCCTAGGAGTCAGCCTGGTACCTGGGAGTCATCAGCCTGGGAACTGGGGGTCAGGCTGGGACCCGGGAGTCAGCTTCTTACCTGGGAGTCAGCCTAGGACCTGGGAGTCATCAGCTTCGGACCAGGCTGTCAGCCTGGGGCCTTGGAGCCAGCCTAGGACCTGGCAGTCAGCCTAGGACCTGGCAGTCATCAGCTTTGGACCTGGGTGTCAGCCTGGGACCTGGCAGTCATCAGCTTTGGACCTGGGGGTCAGCCTGGGACCTGGGAGTCATCAGCTCAGGCCTAGGAGTCAGCCTTGTACCTGGGAGTCATCAGCCTGGGACCTGGGGGTCAGGCTGGGACCCGGGAGTCAGCTTCTTACCTGGGAGTCAGCCTGGGACCTGGGAGTCATCAGCTTCGGACCTGGGGGTCAGCCTGGTACCTGGACCAGCCTAGGACCTGGGTCAGCCTTGTACCTGGGAGTCAGCCTTTGGCCTGTGAGTCAGCCTAGGACCTGGGGCCAGGCTGGGACCTGGGGGTCAGCCTGAGACCCGGGAGTCAGCTTCTTACCTGGGAGTCAGCCTCAGACCTGAGAGTCAGAGCCTAGGCCTGTTGTCCATTCTCCTTCAAGAGCTGGCTGTTGTCATGGAAACAGTAACCTTGTTGCCAAACAATGGAATCTGGCCCCAGTCAGCATGGCCTCCTTCCCCAGGCCTGTAATTCCTACTTCCCCTTGTAATCTTTGTCCTTCTGCCCCAGTATAAGCAACTGGCTTCCGGCGGGGTGCGGGGGAGAGCAGATTTTGTGGGTGAATAAACGCGCTTCTAGGATCCAACCCCGTCTCTGCTGAATTGTCTCAGGTCGTGACAGGCGCCCCCCCCAAAGCTGAGGAAGAGCGAGGTGCCTCGGGGAATGGGGGCGTCATTGTCACGGAGGGGGCTCGCTGCTATAAACTGCGGATGCTCCCTAAACTAACTGATAAACATCCTAAACCACAGCAGCAGTTTCCCTCTGTGGGTTTTTATAAATTCATTGGGAGGGAAAAGACAGCTGGAAAAATACTAAAAAGGGATGTGGCGACCCGCAGGGGTGTCCACCTGAAGCGATAAACTCAGGCAAGAATAGACGGGTGAGGAAACCGAGAGCGGCCCGGCTGGTGTGGCTCAGTGGTTGAGCGTCGACCTATGAACCCAGAGGCCAGGGTTCGATTCCCGGTCAGGGCACATGCCGGGGTTGCAGGCTCCATCCCCAGTAGGGGGCGTGCAGGAGGCAGCCTTTCCATGATTCTCTCTCCTCATGGATGTTTCTCTCTCTCTCTCTCTCTCTCTCTCTCTCTCTCTCTCTCTCTCTCCCCCCCCTTCCTCTCTGAAATCAATAAAAATATACACTGAGTGGCCAGATTATTATGATCTCTGAACCCATAATATTCTAGCCGCTCAGTGTATATGTGTGTGTGTGTGTGTGTGTGTGTGTGTGTGTCTATATATATATTAGAGTCCCGGTGCATGAATTCGTGCATGGGTGGGGTCCGGCCAGCCTGGCCAGGGGGAGGGGACATGGGCGGTGGGCCGGCCTGCCTGCTGGTCGAACTCCTGGTCGAGGGGACCATTTGCATATTCGCCTTTTATTCTATAGGATAGACACGGAGTGGCCAGATGATCATGCGTTCAGAGATCACCCTCATCTGGCCACTCCGTGTATTTGTGTTTTTAAAAGAAGAACAGACAGATCTCCGAGGAGAGGGGTTGGGAATCGAAGAGATAAGGACAGCAGGTGGACACAGACAGCGGGGCGGGGAAGGCCTGGGGAGGGGCCGGCGAGGGCTGGAAGGGCCTCATGGGGAACCGCCTGCCATACCTTCAGAATAAAGACATATTTTTAAAAACCGGAATATCCCAGCCTGCCTTCGACTGGCCCCGTGTGTCCGTCTCCCCCTCCATCAGTTCCACCCGCGGGGACACTGAGTGGCCATGTCTGTGTCCGCGCGGCGGTGGTGCCCACACTCAGAGCCGCATCTGGATCATTTAGTGGGGCCCACGGCTGGGGGCGGGCGGGGAGGTCCAGGTCACTGGGGCCCAATGAAACGGCCGCTTCCACGCCACGTGGAGCCTCCTCGGTGGGCAGGGGGATGCGTGTGACAGACGGTCCGTCCCGTATCTCTTCGCCGTCTGCAGCACGGCCCGCGGGTCCCAGTCACCCTGGACCCTTTAGGACAGCCAGGGCTCCACGGGTCCCTCAGAGCTGGAGGAGGCGGGAGTCACCGCTCTTCCTGAGAGCTCCTCCACACGGGCACTGGGCAGGGCTGGGCCGCGGTTTGGGGAGCCTCTGACCCCAGGCCAGGGGTCAGACGTCCACCTTCCAGCGTCACGTGAATGGGAAACTCCAGACCGAGTTCCGGCAGCCATGGGCTATCTCCATTCCTTCTCCCTCCAACCCACGTCTCTGGGGTTTCTCTCGGGGTCTTGGTTTGTTAGATATGACAGCTCTTCAAAAATACGATTTTATTGATGTCAGAGAGGAAGGGAGAGGGGGAGAGAGAGAAACCTCCAGGAGGAGAGAGAATCATGGATCGGCCGCCTCCTGCACGCCCCCCTGCTGGGGATCAAACCCGCAACCCGGGCCTGTGCCCTTGACCGGGGAATCGAACCCTGACCTCCTGGTTCCTAGGTCGATGCTCAGCCCCGGAGCCACACCGGCTGGGCTCTCTGTTTTCTATGTGACTTTCAAATCTACCGATGTCACTTGCACGTAAACCTGGTTTCATGGGGCGAGACAGACTTTTGCTGGCAGCCCTGTGAGGCACGCAGCCGCCTGAGAAAAACAAGGCCCCCCCCCCTTCAGCCGCCCCCCGAGTAAAATTCAAGACAGCGTCCGAGGCACATGGAGGCACTCAATTCTCCAGCCTTAAAGTTCCCATCCGTCCAGCACCAAGGCATTCGGTGGTCGGGAAACGTGCAAAACTACGCAATGGTTCCTTCCAATGAATTTACGTCGCTGCGTGTCTTTTTTTTCATATATAGATTTTTATTGACTTCAGAGAGAGGGAGAGAGAGAGAGAGAGAGACAGAGAGACAGAGAGAGAGAGAGAGACACCCATGAGGAGAGAATCATGGACCAGCTGCCTCCTGCACGCCCCCGAGTGGGGATCGAGCCCACAACATGGGCCTGTGCCCTGAGGGGGAATCGAACGGTGGCCTCCTGGTTCCTAGGTCAACGCCGGACCACTGAGCCACGCCGGGCGGGCGTTTTTGGGGGGCTTTTTAGCCAATAAGTGGATCCAGCCCACCGTGCCGTTGCAGGAGGCTTTATTGGGGCGTCAGCACGTACCAACCCTCTAACGTGAAAATAACGCATCACAGCCCATCGGGCTGTTGACAGGACCTTTTTGGGTTGTGTGGGGTTTTTTTTAGAATTTCTTTTACAAGATTACGTCTCTAGATAACATCACACACACACACACACACACACGCACGCACGCACGCACGCACGCACACACACGAAGCATTCTAATCACAGACATCAATAAATTACGGCGTGTACGTGGCCACGGGGAGGGATGCGAGTCCCGTGGGCCATCTGGGTGAGCGGGTGGCCGGCTGTGACCTGCGCGCCACGGCTCAGTAAAGGCAAAGGAATGACGACATGGAAGGCTCGGTTAGCCGCTCTGTCCACGGGGTCACTGGCCAAGGTATTGGTGAGAAGGAACACTGGGAGCCTGGCCCCAGGGAAGCTCCGAGGAAGTCGCCGTCTCTGAGTTTCGGGGTGTGTTTGTTTGTTGCTGTTGTTTCATATACTCCGAGCGGCCAGATGATGATGATCTCGGAACGCATAATCTGGCCATCAGTGTGTGTGGATATATATATATAGATATATATATATATATATGAGGCCCGGTGCATGAATTCCTGCATGGGTGGGGTCCGGCCAGCCTGGCCAGGGGGAGGGGACATGGGCAGTCAGCTGGCCTGCCTGCTGGTCCAACTCCTGGTCGAGGGGACCATTTGCATCTTAGCCTTTTATTCTATAGGATGGACACGGCGTGGCCAGATGATGATGCATTCAGAGATCATCATCATCTGGCCACTACGTGTGTTTTTTATTGATTTCAGAGAGGAAGGGAGAAGGAGAGAGAGAGAAACATCAACCATGCGAGAGAATCATGGACCGGCTGCCTCCCGCACGCCCCCTCCTGGGGATCGAGCCTGCAACCCGGGCCTGTGCCCTGGACCGGGAATCGAACCGTGACCTCCTGGTGCAGGAGGCAGCCGGTCCCTGATTCTCTCTCATCATGGATGTTTCTCTCTCTCCGTCTCTGATGAATAAAAAAAATATATTTTTTTAAAGGAACAGGCCCCTCTCGGTAACGATGTGAGAACATGCAACCGCTGGGCGGCTTTCCATGCGAGAGAGGGGCTGGGTGAACGCGGAGACACGTGAGCGTGCTCACAGAACCCAGCAGCCGGGGCCTCGTGAGGGGAAGGGGGCGATATAAATAAGAAATCAGGAACATCTCTCGTATTCGAGTGGAATTGTGAAAACGCAGCCGGGAAAGCGTTTTCATTTCTCCAGGGGGCCCTGCGGGGGGCGGTGTGGGGGGGGCAGCGTGGCTCACGGCATCCGTCCTGCGTGGCCTGTTTCGCGTCAGCGATAACGGACAGACCGAACCCTCGCTTGTCGGTCGTCACGTGGGGGCATCTGTAGGTGTGTGTCAGCGGGGTGCATGTCGGGTTAACACGTCCAGTTAGAATTCACGCGCCGTGAAGACCATCTGGTGCGGGACTGGAACCCACGGGGACCACGCGTGGCGCCGTCCTGGCGGCTTTGCGAATGGAATCGGTCTTTCCGTGTCAGAAGCTCCATGGGAGCCCGCCCGGCGTGGCTCCGCAGCTGAGCGCCGACCTCGGAACCAGGAGGTCAGGGTTCGATGCCCGGTCAAGGGCCCAGGCCCGGGTGGCGGGCTCGGTCCCCAGGTTGGGGCGTGCAGGAGGCAGCCGGTCCCTGACTCTCTCTCCTCATGGATGTTTCTCTCTCCCTCCCTCTCCCTTCCTCTCTGAAATAAAGGAATATATTAGAAGGTAAATTAAAACGTGGCCCTGGTTAACGCTACGCCTGGCGTGGGGGTGAACGGGGTGTTGGTCCCAGGGTCCGATCCGAGAGCTCGCTGCTCCCGATCCCGGGAGCCCGCCGTTCTGTGACGATGCGGTGGTCGGCTGGCCACGCCGCACGTGGACACGGAATTGGCACTGGCTGGGCCGCGTGTTCATTCTCTCGGCTCCCGCGGGCTGTGGCTGACGCCGACGCTGACTCCCGTGGGGCACTGTGTCCAGAGGCCTCGGGCGGAGGGAGGGTGCCTGGGGGGGAGGCCGTGGCACACCTGTGCCTGCAGGCCCAGGGCGGCTCAGGGCCTCTGTGGAGCCGAGCGGTGATGGTGTGGGTGGCGGTGTTTCAGGGGGGGCCCTGGGGAGAGACGGGAACTCCAGTCAGTCCCTGCGCCCCCTTGATCCCGCCTGGCCCCGAAAGGACACAGACCCCTCCGTCCCCTCTCCCCGTCCGGTCTCTCCCTGCCCGGGTTTCCCCACGTCCCTTCTTTGTTGGGGAAAAGCCTGAGTCTCAGGAAAAGGGAGCCGGGCTCCTTCCCGGGACCCTACACTTCCATCAGCGACCCCCCAGTTCTCTGTCCGGCTCAGACGTTTCAAAATGAACCAATGTGCAAAAAGCAAATGCAAACTTTTTAATAAAAATGTTTTTATTTCAGAGAAGAAGGGAGAGGGAGAGAGAGAGATAGAAGCATCCATGATGAGAGAGAATCATGGATCGGCTGCCTCCTGCACGCCCCCGACTGGGGATGGAGCCCACAGCCTGGGCGTGTGCCCTTCACCGGGAATGGAACCGTGACACCTGGGGTCATAAGTCGACACTTAACCACTGAGGCACACCGGCCGGACTGGTGCGTCATTTTTAAAACATCAGAAGTTAATCTAGGATTACTTCTCCATTCTTTTAAACAAAATTCGTGCACTCGGGTGGGGGGGTCCCTCTGCCTGGGCTGCACCCTCGGGGAATGTCCGACTGACAGTTACTGCTGCCGCCAGCTCAGGGCTTCTGGCTGAGTGGCGCCCCCCTGTGGGAGGTCCAGGTGCTGACTGCCGCGGGGGAGGGGACTGTCACCCTCCAGACCTTCCGGAGCCCTGACCGCCCTCCCCCGGTGACCACCAGGGGGCAGCTCCTGCGTTGAGCGTCTGCCCCCTGGTGGTCGGTGCGTGTCACAGCGACCGGTCGT
The DNA here is from genome assembly GCA_026230045.1 of Corynorhinus townsendii. NCBI lineage: Eukaryota > Metazoa > Chordata > Mammalia > Chiroptera > Vespertilionidae > Corynorhinus > Corynorhinus townsendii. The sequence goes on from JAPDVU010000016.1 coordinate 1,723,139, forward strand.
TCGGCCGTTCAGTCGATTTGCACATTAGCCTTTTATTATAGAGCCACACACACCGTTAGACCTGGTTTCTAAGGTCAGCTGAATGAAAGCAAAATGTGCATTGAAAAATCAGCCAGATGCTCATTAAATAGTCGGTAACACCATTTAACGACAATGTCACTGGATTCAGCTCACTCAATTGGGGTCATATTTTGAAGAAAACGCACATCGTATATTACAGTAAAATGTACATAATAAAAAAATAAGCTTCTTGGCCAAATATTACTTCCTGTACTTCATATGTGAAAACCTTAATTTCGAGAACATTTCTGATTCATATTGATTATAGATTTTTTTCCATATGTATTTGTAGTTTAAAAGACATGAAAATCCCTGGCCGGTGTGGCTCAGTGGATAGAGCGTCGGCCCGCGGACCAAAGGGTCCCAGGTTCGATTCCCGGTCAGGGCACATGCAGGGTTGCGGGTTCGATCCCCAGGAGGGGGCGTGCAAGTGGCAGCCAATCCATGATTCTCTCTCCTCAGGGATGTTTCTCTCTCTCTCTCTCTCTTCCTCTCTGAAAATCAAGAAAAATACATTTTTTTAAAAAGGCAAAGAAAAGCATGCATCCTATATAAAATGAAAGGAAGGTTGAAAAGGAGAAGAAAGGGAGGAAGAAGAAGAGGGCGGGAAAAAGGAATTAAACTTCGACCCTACGATTTATGCTAAAATAAACCCCCGTGAGCAGAGGCGAATGGAGAGAAGGACTCCCAGGGGACGGGAAGCCCAGCTCCCAGGCCTGCTGCGATGGGTGCTGGGCTTCCCCCAGGGCTGTCCCGGGTGGGGAAGGGAGGCGGCTCTTACCGTGCACCGGGGGCGGGCGGTCGGGGGTCCGGAAGGTCTGGAGGGTGGCCGGGCCCTCCCCCGCGGCGGTCAGCACCTGGACCTCCAGTCGGTACAGGGTGGATGGCCTCAGGTTGGGCACCGTGAGGACGGGGTGGTTCTGAGGGGACACCAAGCGAGAGGCTCGTCTGAGATGCTTGGGAAGGAAGGCCCACCACGGCCCGGCTGGTGCGGCTCCGTGGTTGAGCATGGACCCGGGAACCAGGAGGTCACGGCTCTGTGGGCTTCGCCCCCGGGAGGGGGCGTGCGGGAGGCAGCCGACCACGATTCCCTCTCGTCCTGGATGTTTCTGTCTGTCTCTCCCTTCCTCTCTGCCATCAATAAAAATACATTTAAAAGAAGAAGAAGAAGCCCTCACCGGTGTGGCTCAGTGGATAGAGCGTCGGCCTGCGGACTGAAGGGTCCCAGGTTCGATTCCGGTCAAGGGCATGCACCTTGATTGCAGGCACATCCCCAGTAGGGGGCGTGCAGGAGGCAGCTGATCGATGTCTCTCTCTCATCGATGTTTCTAGCTCTCTCTCCCTCTCCCTTCCTCTCTGTAAAAAAAAAAAATCAATAAAATATATAAAAAAATAAAAGAAGACACACAATGCATGCACGCTGGGTGACACGCTGGGGGACCATCACCTCCCCATAGCACATGGCCTGTGGTGTCTGGCTCCCCAGGTAACGGAGAGTCTGGCCCTGATTTCTGGGGTCCCTTGCTGAGTGGTGTCCCTGCACATCCGGCTCACATCCTGGCGGCCCGACACCCTTGGCAGAGCTCACCCCCGGGGCCCGTCCTGGGTCACCCTTGGACCCCACGGCCCAGCCCTGGACCGGGGGCTTTCCCACGGCCTGTCGCATTCATGGGCAGGTTTCACCATGTGAATTCCTGACCATCCCGACTTCCGGGAAACAGTCTACTGCTTTCCTCAGAATACACGATACCCATCAGCGCCCATCCCAAAGAGAGTGTATTTTTATACAACACCTGCTTCTCAAACTCACCCACACCCAACCCCCTCCCAGCATCCCTGCTTCCTCATGCCTCACCCACACCCAACCCACTCCCAGCATCCCTGCTTCCTCATGCCTCACCCACACCCAACCCACTCCCAGCATCCCTGCTTCCTCATGCCTCACCCACACCCAACCCACTCCCAGCATCCCTTTCTCATGCCTCACCCACACCCAACCCACTCCCAGCATCCCTTTCTCATGCCTCACCCACACCCAACCCACTCCCAGCATCCCTGCTTCCTCATGCCTCACCCACACCCAACCCCCTCCCAGCATCCCTTTCTCATGCCTCACCCACACCCAGCCCCCTCCCAGCATCCCTTTCTCATGCCTCACCCACACCCAACCCACTCCCAGCATCCCTTTCTCATAACTCACCCACACCCAACCCACTCCCAGCATCCCTTCCTCATGCCTCACCCACACCCAACCCACTCCCAGCATCCCTTTCTCATGCCTCACCCACACCCAACCCACTCCCAGCATCCCTTTCTCATGCCTCACCCACACCCAACCCACTCCCAGCATCCCTGCTTTCTCACGCCTCACCCACACCCAACCCACTCCCAGCATTCCTTCCTCATGCCTCACCCACACCCAACCCACTCCCAGCATCCCTGCTTCCTCATGCCTCACCCACACCCAACCCACTCCCAGCATCCCTGCTTCCTCATGCCTCACCCACACCCAACCCACTCCCAGCATCCCTTCCTCATGCCTCACCCACACCCAACCCACTCCCAGCATCCCTTTCTCGTGCCTCACCCACACCCAACCCACTCCCAGCATCCCTGCTTCCTCATTCCTCACCCACACCCAACCCCCTCCCAGCATCCCTTTCTCGTGCCTCACCCACACCCAACCCACTCCCAGCATCCCTGCTTCCTCATGCCTCACCCACACCCAACCCACTCCCAGCATCCCTGCTTCCTCACGCCTGGGACTTTCTTCCGGGATTTGGGTTCTTTCTTTTCATTTGGAGCAGGCCTTGGCAATTCTGAGGGCATTTGTGAAGAGGATGAAAGCCCACCCTGGGGAGCGGGGGGGTGATTTTCTAGCCAAGGCACCGCGTGTGTGGGAGAGAGGCCAGCTCACTAGGGGCTGCGTCAGATCGGAAGGGGGCGCAGGAACAGACACCACAGCTTCTTTTTGCTCTTTTCTCCCCAATTAAGACCACTCGCTGCGTTGTGCCCTCGGGCGGGCGAGAGGGACGCGGGAGAGTAAGGCTAGCAGGCAAGGCTCTGACACTCACTCAGTGACAATGGGGGCAGGGGGCTCCGGTCCCAGAACCTGTCTAGAGGGTAGTTTATTCTTCCAGAAAAAAAAAATATATTTTTTTTATTGATTTCAGAGAGGAAGGGAGAGAGAGAGACATCAATGATGAGAGAGAATCATGGATCGGCTGCTTCCTGCACTCCCCACACTGGGGATCCAGTGTGACCGGGCGTGTGCCCTGACATGGAATCAAACCGTGACCTCCTGGTTCATAGGTAGATGCCCAACCACTGAGCCACGCCAGCCGGCTGGTCCGTTTTCTTGCAAAATAAAACGTTCGTGGCCCTGGATAGCGGTGCTCCATGGTTAGAGCGTCAGCCCATGCAATCAAGGGTCTTGGGTTCCTCCTCCGGTCAAGGGCATGTACCTGGGTTGCAGGCTACAGCCCCGGCCCTGATTGAGGTGCCTGTGGGAGGCCACCAATCCATATGTCTCTCACATCAAAGTGTCTCTCTCTCTCTCTCTCTCTCTCCCCCCCCCCCTCCACTCTCTCTCAATATCAATGGGCTTGGCAGACACGGCTCAGGGGTTGAGCATCATCCTACGTACCAGGAGGTCACGGTTCCATTCCCAGTCAGGGCACATGCCTGGGTTGCAGGCTCAATCCCCAGTAGGAGGCGTGCAGGAGGCAGCCCATCCATGATTCTCTCTCCTCATGGATGTTTCTCTCTCTCTCCCTCTCCCTTTCTCTCCCTAAAATCAATAAAAATATAAATTTTTTAAAAAATCATTGGAATAATACCCTTGGGTGCGGATTATCGACAATAAATAAATAAGTAAAGGAAACACTCACAAGGAGAAAGGTGGGCATAAGATTCCGTCATACAGCAGGAGGTGTGGCGGACATGGCTAACCTTGGCTGCCGTTAGAACCGCGCAGTGGGTGTGGGGGGCAGAGAAATGGGGGGACACGGACGTGCCGGGGGCACCTACCGCCGGCAGGATCTGGGACTGCGAGATGACGCTGCTGGGCAAGCTGTTCTGCCGGCTCTCCGTCGTCACCTCGGCCCACGTGACCTGGAAGCCGGTCACCGGCTGGTAGAGGTTGGCCTTGGCCGTCTTCCAGGCGAAGTGGCCCGTGACGTTCCCCTCCTGGACAGTGAAGGAGGCGGAGAGGTCCTTGGGCGTGGCCAGCACTTTGGGGAGGAAGTGACCTGTAGGGGTGGGAAGGTGGAGCCGGTGAGGTAGGGGGTGTGGGAAGCCACCCACGGTCTTCACTACCAGAGAGCTGTAGACAAGGATTCCCGGAGCGCTGGTGAACCTTGAGCCCCTGGCAAGGGACAGAGCTATGCACCCGATTGTTGAGTAGTCCAGACAATGGGGGCTCAAGCTATTTCCTGACCAAATAGTGTCAGAGTAAATCTTTCTAATCTTCACTGACCTTTAAGATAGTCTGTCTGTTACCGCAATTTCCTGCCTAAGAGCTAGATGTGTATCCAAAATTGAATAAAAGGTTGGCGACGCCTGGGCACTGGTCACAGTCCTTTCTCTTGCACTGGGCTTGCCCGCCTGGCCCCCAATATTTCCCAATTATTATTTCTTGTCTCGTCTCTGTCGTTTGCGTGCGGCCCCTTCTCCAGATCCCGAACCCTGAACCACGCGGGACGTGGGTCTTCACAAGGGGGACCGGGCCCAGCGGGCGCCTTTTGGACGGGGGCGTCTAGGTGGCCTTGTGTGGGGAAGGCTGATGTGGTGTGCCCTGCGTCTCGGCTCGGCTGTCAGCACGGTCTCCAAGGACCAGCTCTGTGGTGGACAGGGATTGCGATGGAGCCGGCCCCGCGTCACACCACACCCCGTGCAAAGTGCTGCCGATCCCCTGGACGTTACTCTCAAATAAATAACATAAAATAAATAAATAACAATAATTAAATAAGTAAACCATGGGATGGTTGTCTGCCTACAGGACATATGCCCGGGTTGCAGGCTGCATCGCCCGTAGGGGGCGTGCGGGAGGCAGCCAATGCATGATTCTCTCTCATCATGGATGTTTTACCGCTCTCTCCCTCTCTCTTCCTCTCTGAGGTCAATACAAAGATATATATATGCTAGAGGCCCACTGCATGAAATTTGTGCACTGGGTGGGGGGTCCCTCAGCCCAGCCTGCACCCTCATGCAGTCCGGGACCCCCTCAGGGGATGTCCGACTGTCAGGGAGGAGGGAGAGGCTCCCACCACCGCCGCTGTGCTCGCCAGCTGTGAGCCCGGTTTCTGGCTGAGCGGTGCTCCCCCTGTGGGAGCGCACTGACCACCAGAGGGGCAGCTCCTGCATTGAGCGTCTGCCCCCTGGTGGTCAGTGCGCGTCATAGCGACCGGTTGTTCTGTCGTTCAGTCGATTTGCATATTAGCCTTTTGTGATATAGGATATTTAAAAGCGTGTGTATACATTTTTGGGGACAGCCTATACACGGCACCTCCCACGTACACAGAGGGTACTGCCTGGGTTTCGGGCGCTGTGCGAAGCAAAGTGGCCGACCTCGCGGCCTGCACCTGGGAGCTCCGGTCCACGCACCTGCTTCCCTGGGGCAGCTGACGTGCGTGCGGCTCTTCCCCTGCAGCGCGGCGCAGGGCGGGGTCCTGAAGAAAAGCGTCTCGGCCTTGGAGTGGCCCCTCGGCCGCGTCGGCTGCACGGTCACCTTGTACTTGCAGGCAAACGCCAGGTCTCGGAGGATCATGTAGTTTTCCTGGAGCGAGAGAGAGGAACGTGGCAGTGATACCTCTCACCGGATGTAGAAACCGCGGCAGGAGACGAGAGGGTCCCCCCACCGGGGTGTTGCCCGACATCGGGGGGGGAGGGGAGTGTCCACGTGGCTTCTGCAAGGAGCACAGGGCTCCCTGTCCAGGCTTTTTATTTTATTAATGTACTAGAGGCCCGGTGCACGGATTCGTGCACTGGAGGGGGTGTGGCCTGCGGGGATCGGCCCGCTGTGGGAGCGCACTGACCACCAGGGGGCAGCTCCTGCATTGAGCGTCTGCCCCCTGGTGGTCGGTGCGTGTCATAGCATCTGGTCCTCTGGTCGTTTTGGTCATTCCGCCGTTTGGTCTCTGGGCTTTTATATATATAGAGAGAGATGGATTTTTATTGATCTCAGAGAGGAAGGGAGACGGAGAGAGAGATAGAAACATCCGTGATGAAAGAGAACCATGGATCGGCTGCCTCCCGCATGCCCCCTACTGAGGACCGAGCCTACAACCTGAGCACGTGCCCTTGACCGGAATCGAGCCCGGGGCCCTTCGGTCCGCAGGCCAACGCTCTATCCACTGAGCCACACCGGCCAGGGCCCGGTCCAGGCGTTGACGAGTCACAACGAAGCCCTCCCCAGCCTGGGCCACCGCCTCTGGAAGCCAGCAGCGTGGCCGGCATCGCACGGAAGCAGCCGCTGCGCACCTTCCCGCGAGCGTGGGCCGTGGGTGCTGACCCTTTGGAACGGAAGAGAGCCAGGCTGCGTGCACGCACATGCTTCTTATTTTTTTTAAAAAAATGAGGATCTCTCTCGTCCTATTTTTCCCCCTTTCCGGAGCTCCGCTGCTCCTTCTTGCCCAACATGGTCCTGAAGCAGAAACACAAACAGCTGACGTCCCGAGGATCCAGAGGCTCGGAGGTGACTGTCCGGCCCCGGGACAGGTGGCCCCGAGGGCGGGCGTCAGTGAAGCTCACCCACTCTCGTGGGCGGTCCCCAGGGCTGGGGTGTGGAAGAGGCAGGTGGGGGCCTGGCACCACTGCCTTTTGTGGGGGACGGCAGGGACCGCTGCCGCCGGACAGCAGCGCGGATGCGTGAAAAGTGCGGCACAGGAAGTCACAGAAAGCTCGGCCGGCGTGGCTCAGCGGTTGGTTGTCGACCGATGAACCAGGAGGTCACGGTTCGATTCCCGGTCAGCACACGTTGCGGGCTCGGTCCCCAGTAGCGGGCGTGCAGGAGGCAGCCGATCCGTGATTCTCTCGCATCAGTAATGTTTCTCTCTCTCTCCCCCTCTCCCTTCCTCTCTGAGATCAATATATATATATATATCATACTAGAGGCCCAATGCACGAAATTCGCGCACGGCGGTGGGGGAGGGGGCACCCCCTCAGCCCGGCCTGCACCATCTCCAAACCGAGACCCCCCTCTAAGGATGTCTGACTGACAGTTTAGGCCCGATCCGCCTGCACCCTCTCACAACCGGGGACCGCTGGCTCCTAAACTGCTCACCTGCTTGCCTGCCTGATTGCCCCTAACTGCCCCACCCGCCGGCCTGGTTGCCCCCAACTGCGCACCTGCCGGCCTGGTCACCCCACACAGCCTGCTGTTCGGTCGTTACTGTGATGGCGTCCTGGGAAATTTGCATATTCCTCTATTATTAGTATAGATACGAATTACTAGTATATATCATACTAGAGACCCAATGCACGAATTTGGCTCGGCCCTCACAGCCCTGGCTTCGTCCACAAGGTCGTCCGGAAGGTCATCCAGCTGTCTGGTCTAATTAGCATATTATGCTTTTATTGTTATAGATATGACATCTATACATAATAAGTGAATAACAGGAATCATAAAAGACTAAATGAAGTGAAGGGCCACGCCACTGGTGCGTGGCATGGACAGGTAACGCCTGTCACTGCTGGGTGGCTTGGTGGCACGTAGGGACGCGGCCACGTGAAGCGCTCAGTCACAGGACCGTATAGAAGGTCCCTGGGAAGGCGACACCTTTAGAGGTGTAGCCAAGTCAGCATGCAGAGGACAACTCCAAGCTTTTGTCCCATTACATGGAACGCCGAGCCCTTCCGGGTGGGCTGGGTGTCCCTGAAGGTCGGGCCTCGCGTCTGCCCGTGGACCGGCGTGAGTGACACGTCGGCGAGCTCTCGAGGGGACGCTGCCGGGTGAGAGGAGGCGCGAACGGGGACCCTTACCTGTTCGGTCTTCGCCTGGCATCTGCTCGGGAGGGGGTTTGTGAGAACGCCATACCCACGGGACGGACGACTTACACCTCTCTCGGTCCAATTCCATACGCACGCCGGATGAGTCTAATGCCTATTCGAGATGGAGCCACGGGGCCGCGGACTCACCTGCGTCGTGGCGGATGCCGCCGCCGCCGGCCGGGCGGTGTCATTGTGGGCACAGGCTTCCGGGACCCACTGCACGTGGTAGCCACTGGCGCCAGGGTCTGCAACGGAGAACAGCCCGGGGTCACATCTCACGCAGTCCCAGATCCCCAACAGGTGGCCGAACAGGAAGGAAGGAACTGAAACCCCCACACGCATGCGTGCAGCAAAGGGGGCCTGTGGGTATTGCAGATCCCGACTATTATTTCGGGATATAGTGGTTGAGCATCCACCTGTGAACCAGGAGGTCAGGGTTCGATTCCCGGTCGGGGCACAGGCCCGGGGTTGCAGGCTGCATCCCCAGTAGGGGGCGTGCAGGAGGCAGCCGATCCGTGATTCTCTCTCATCATGGGTGTTTCTCTCTCTCTCCCTTCTGCCGGAAGCCAGTGCCAGCACGTCGTAATTGCAAGAGTTTCATCAAAAGGTTGATGAAACTTGAGGACTCAACGAGGGCCGAGTCACGTATGTTATCGCCTGTTGGGAAGGGCTACAGGCATTTCCCCAAAAAGATTGATTGCTGCTGCTAGACAGCTCAGGGCATCTTAACCTACCTGTTACTGCCTCCTGCGCAGCCGTCGGCAATTCCCCCATCTGACAACGACTCTGTACGAAACCCTACCCTCTGACGTGTCTCTCCACCTTGCCTCGGGACAAACGGTGTGAATAAAAAGCATAGGGTCCTGAGACAAGGAGAACTTGGTCTCTTCAGCCAGGCTCCGCTGCCTCCCCCAGTATGCCTTTCAACATTATCTTTCGTCTCTGGGACTCTTACTTAATCTACACACAGCCTTTCTCCAGATTCCAGAACCCTTCTAGATGCCCGATCGAGACCCACCGGCGTTAAATGGCGCCCAACGCCCAGCGCCCTTCCTCTCTGAAATCAATTTAAATTTTTTTTTTTAAATGAGCCTGCTCTCTGGGGTCACACATGTGACGAACTCGGCCCTGACGTGACTTCCCTGGACCTCCTATGGCTGGAGAGCTGGACCTGCCCTGCCCCCCGCTCTGTACACCCACATATTCCGGTCGGGGCCTCCATGGGGGCGTCGGGAAGAAAGAAGAGGGGGTGGTGAAGGAGGCGGGGAGCCCCAGGGTGCGAGTCGCCCCAGGGCATCGAGGGGAAGAGGGGTCCTTCCACGCTCATGCCCAGCGTCTGACGGGGCTTCCGAGGGGAGAGCGTTTGATGGAACCGGGCGCCTGACCGGGCACTGGAGCCTGCTCTGGGCTCTTTGGGAGGAAAAAGGAACTCGTATCAGAGAGCTAAAGGGACAGCAGGCAGGCCCCGACCGTGTTGGGTTAGGGCAGTGGTCGGCAAACTGCGGCTCACGAGTTTGCCGCTCTGTTGACTAATGAGTTTGCCGACCACTGGGATCGGGGCTTAGTCACAAGGAACAGCAACAGCCTGTAGTTATTGGAATCGAGGGTCTAGGTCAGTGGTCGGCAAACTCATTGGTCAACAGAGCGGCAAACCGCGGCTTGCCGACCGCTGCGTTAGGGGAACCGCCAAGGGAGCCTTTAGTTTGTGGTGGTTGTATTTTTCCTTTGATTCTTTTAGGGAGAGTGGAAGGAGGGGGAGAGGCAGAGAGAGAAACATCGATGAGAGAGACGCGTCAATGGGTGGCCTCCTGCACGCGCCCCGCGACCGGGGCCGGGGATCGAGCCTGCCACCGAGGTGCGTGTCCCTGGCCAGAATCGAACCCGGGACCCCTCGGTCCTCCGGCGGATGCTCCATCCACTGAGCCACACCGGCCGGGGCAGAAGGCTTTGCTCTGATGCACGCCCATCCGGGGCGGTTGGCTGGTTTTTTTATGAAAAGGTTTACGGACTACGCACCAGCAAGGAGTGCGTGCAGGTCCCTCCCCTCAGCGATGCTGTTTCAGGCACCGGCCGGTGTGAGGTCACCTCCCAGGAGCAGCGGCTTTGCTGGGGCGCAAACAGGATGGAGCAGCCCCGGCCAGTGCGGCTCAGTGGTCAGAGCACCGGCTGCATACCAAAGGGTCCTGGGTTCGACTGCCGGCCAAGGGCACAGACGCAGGTTGCAGGTTGGATCCCTGCCCCCAGCCAGGGCGCCTGCAGGAGGCAACCAATGCATGTGCCTCTCTCACATCTGTGTTTCTCTCTCTCTCCCTCTCTCTCTCTCTCTCTCTCCCCCCCCCCTCCGCCCCCTGCACTGTGTGTAAGAAGCAACGGAGCCGATATCCCTGGGTGAGGACGACAAGGAAAAAGGCAGCGTTGTAAGGAGCAGCTGCATCCCTCAATAGCCGTCCTGTGGCCCGACGGGCGTCCGTCCCGAGGACCCTGACAGCCTGTGGGACAGCAAGCGGCAAGGAGCAGGCCCACGTACCTGCCGTCCTTTTCCAGTAGACCTTGGCCTGCAGCCGGCTGTCCTGGAAAAAGGGGGCGCCCATCTCCAGCAGGCGGGCGGGCCGGCGCCGCTGAGGCGCAGGGGGCTGCGGCCGAGTCTCCCCTTCTCCGCTCTTCCCAAGTGGCTCTTCTACAATCAAGGACAATGGTCTACCTGACGCGTCAGAAATAACGCCGAGCCTGGCCGGCCGGCCAGCCGGCCGGCGGGGCTCAGGGGGTGAGCGTCGACCTGGGAACCAGGAGGTCACGGTTCGATTCCCGGTCAAGGGCACACGCCCGGGTTGTGGGCTCGATCCCCAGTAGGAGGCGTGCAGGAGGCAGCTGGTCCATGATTCTCTCTCCTCATGGATGTGTCTCTCTCTCTCTCTCTCTCTCTCTCTCTCTCTCTCTCTCTCTCTCTCTCCCTCTCTCTCTCTCTCTCTCTCCCTCCCTCTCTCTAAAAATGAATAAAAATAGATTTTAAAAAACAGACAGGGGCAGGATTTGGCCTGAGGGCCAGGCTTGCAGAGAGAGAGAGAGAGATTGAGGCTTCGGTCCCAATGGAGGCAGAAATGCAGCTGGGACCAGCCCCGGCCCCCAGGCCACCAGCATGTTCCTGCTGACCTCGCTCCCTTCCTTTCGGAGGTCCAGGTGGGCTCACAGCCAGGACGCCAGCAAGCGCCCCGGCCTCCCCTGCTCCCCATGCCCGCCCCCCCCCCATCTCCCCACACCCGGCCCCCCCCCCCCCCATCTCCCCACACCCGCCCGGGTCCAGGAGCTGCACAGTCCAGAAGCCTGCCAGGTGGCGTAAGACGTGGCTGAGGGCCGGGCCCCAAGTGGCCCTTGGAGAGGTGAGGGGTTGCGCTGTGTTGATCGAATGCCGATAAGAAATGGGCCGTGGCCCTGACCGGTTTGGCTCAGTGGACAGAGCGTCGGCCTGCGGACGGAAGGGTCCCGGGTTCGATCCCGGTCAAGGGCATGCACCTTGGTGGCGAGCACATCCTCAGTAGGGGGGCGTGCAGGAGGCAGCGGATGGATGTTTCTAACTCTCTCTCCCTCTCCCTTCCTCTCTGTTAAAAAATCAATAAAATATATTTTTAAAATATTTAAAAAAAAAAACGAGAAGTGGGCTGTGGGAATTTTCTGATGGCGCTGAGAGGGTCGCCTCGCTGGGGTGGAGGTGGGAAGAGGGCGAGGTGGGGATGGGGGGGGCCGCCCGCCCTGGGGGAGGCCGGAGGCGGCGGGGAATCTGCAGGGAGAGGGGGAGCCCAGAAGAAAGCCCGCAGACGCCTGCTTGGAATATTTCAGCTTAAATAGCTCACGGGCACGTTTGCGAAGCCCAGGAGCATGTATTCGGCTTGAGGGCCCTTCACCCGGAAGCTGGGTGTCACAGGGTGTCTCCCGCAGCCCCAGGCGGGTCTGCACCCCAGCTGGTGCCCTGCCATTCACCTCAGCTCTGACGTGTCCCCCTGCAGAGGGCGGGAGGTCTCACGGGCGAGGGGCTCGGTCCCCATCCCACACCGCCACGCCCCCATCCTGGGACCCAGGGCTGTCAATCTGAGGCCCCCAGACCTGGGTGCTGGACCCCACGCACTTGCTGGGGCGGCTCCCAGAACCCAGGGACCCTTTCCTCACCAGGTCACAGGTTTATTATAAAGGAGAAAGCTCAGTGGGTGAGCATCGACCTCTGAACCAGCAGCTCAGGGTTCGAATCCCAGTCAGGGCACAGGCCCGGGTTGCGGGCTCCATCCCCAGTAGGGGGCGCGCGGGAGGCAGCCGGTCCGTGATTCTCTCTCATCACGGATGTTTCTACCTCTCTCTCCCTCTCCCTTCCTCTCTGACATCCATAAACATGTATTTTTTAAGAAATTAAACGAACAACAGAAAAAAGAAACAAGAAAACTCAGGAACAGGCAGATGGGAGAGATACATAGCCAAAGGGGTGGGGAGCTGGGGTGGGGGGGCGGCGGGGGGAAGAGGCGGGGAGTACAGCTCCTCGTCCTCGCCAGGCACCCCACGGGCCCCCAGTCGGCTCCCGGGCACCCACCCCAAGCTCTCCAAGCCCCTCCTCTGTGTGCTTAAGGAGGCTGTCTGATGCAGGTGCGACTGATTGCCATTGGTCATCCGAGGTGCCACTCCCTACGGAGCCCCGCCCCCTGCCTCCAGCTGGGGCTGACAGCCTGGATCCTCTAATGCCCGGTTGGGTGCAGACCAGCCCCCCCCCCCCCCCCCCCCCGCACCCAGCTTCCAGAAGCCCCGGCATTAACATAACAAAGGCGCCTTCATCCTCCCCACCCACCCCCACACCCCTCAGGGAATTCCAGGAGTGGTTGGCACACAGTTCTTATCCTAAGTCACCACCTGGTGGGAGAGGCAGCCGCGCCCTGCAAACAGCTGGAGAGCCAGCAGCTGGGCTGGAGGAGGCTGGGAGGTGGAGGGTGGGGACTGGGGCGGGGGGAGGGGCAGACAATCACCCAGCTGGGTGCCAGGGGCAAAGAGCAGCCCTCTCCCCAGCCTCCGTGGAGCTAGAGTGAGTCCGCCTGGGTACTCCGCCTGGGTACCCCCCAAGCCTGCTTTTCAGTTAGGGGGCCTGTGAGGGGCACCCGGGTTTGGGGGGAGGGGGAGGGCTCGGACCACCCTGCTCAGTGTGGGTGAAGGTGGGAGAGAGGCTCCTGCTCAGATGTGAGAGATGGCAGGGGCCTCAGCGTCTGGCGGGCTGTGAGGAGACGCCCCCAGGAGAAGAAGGAAGAGGAGCTCAGATGGGCCGGGAGGCAGCTGTGTCCCGGCCAAGTCCCGTCTGTGGTCTGTGGGCCCACACCCGCTGGGGTGGGGAAGGTCCGGCCCGCGGGACCTAGGAGGCTGCTGACATCATGGGGAGTTAATCCACCGTCTGTCCAAAGGCCACAGGCTCGTTTTTTAAGTGGGTCGTTGCGCGCGGCCTGCGAATGGAGTTATAAATACCCAGTGGCCCTGGCCAGTGTTGCTCAGTGGGCAGCGCATCGGCCCTGAGACTGAAGGGTCCCAGGTTTGATTTGGGGCAAGGGCAGGTACCATGGTGGCAGGTTTCCCGGCCCTGCTCAGGGTGCGTGCAAGAGGCAACCCATCCATGTCTCTCTCACATCGATGTCTCTCTCTGTCTTTCCCTCTCTCTTCCACTCGCTCTAAAAATCAATGGAAAAATAGCCTCGGGTGAGAATTAAAAACAACAACAACAAATCTATATATATAAAAGCCTAAGCAACCATCCGACCGTTTGACCGTCTGACCGGTAGCTATGACGTGCACTGACCACCAGGGAGCAGACGCTCCGACCGGTAGTTATGACGTGCACTGACCACCAGGGAGCAGATGCTCTGACTGGTAGTTATGACATACACTGACCACCAGGAGGCAGACACTCAAAGCAGGAACTGCTGAGCTGCAGTGACTTGGCAGCTGTGGTTCTCGAGTGACACACCCAGAACCAGAGAGGAGGGGGCCCGATTCTGGGGTGCGTTACCCAAGAACCGCCTTCTCGTAATCCGGGATCCCTCAAGGGATGTCAGAGAGCCGGTTTTGGCCCGATCCCTGCAGGCCAGGCCGAGGGACCCCACCAGCGCATGAATCCGTGCATCAGGCCAAGAATCTATCTATATAAAAGGCTACTATGCAAACTGTCCGCTCGGGAGTTCGACCGGGAGGGCGGGAGTTCGATCGCTCGCTATGGCGTGCGCTGACCACCAGGGGGCGGCGCAGACCATGGCGGGCGACCAGCGGCGGTGGCGGGGTGCTGAGGGAGCCAAGGAAGGAGGCAGCGGGGAGACGGGGTGGCCAGGCCTCGGGACCTTGCCCTGCACGGATTTCACGCACCGGGCCTCTAGGACATAAATCAGAAAATACCCCAATGGAGGGGGTTTCCCTCCTTGCTCCTCGCTGTGGGGAGAAATACATGACACTATGGGAGTCGGCAATCCCATTCCAGTTTCTCACCGGGAAGGAATGTGGTTTGTAGGTTGGAAAAAAGCAGAAGGAGAGAGGAGAAGGCGGACAGTTTGCATAGTAGCCTTTTATATACATGTGTCACACCCGTGAACATACACCCAGGGCTGGGGCCTCCGAGGCCGAGAGGCTGGGTCTGAGGAGGAGGCGGGCGGAGGGAGGGCGAGCAGTGAGGCGGGAAGACGGACAGCTGGGGAGGTGGTGGGCGGAACTCAAAAGAGGGAGGAATCTCATGTACGATTCACGTCTCCCAAAGGACATTCGGTCCCAAATGGGTCTGTGAGAAGCAGTCGGCACAGAATGCCTAGTTTGGATATTATTTTAATTTTACAAAAAAGAGGTGGCAGGCTCGTCCGGCACGCCTCCATGGGCGAGCGTCGACCTAGGAACCAGGAGGTCATGGTTGGATTCATGGTCAAGGGCACAGGCCCGGGTTGTGGGCTGAATCCCCAGTAGGGGGCGTACAGGAGGCAGCCGATCCATGATTCTCTCTCCTCATGGATGTCTCTGTCTCTCTCTCCCTCTCCCTTCCTCTGTGAAATAAAAATATATGCACTGACCGGCCAGATTATGATGATCTCTGAATGCATAATCATCTGGCCACTCAGTGTATATCCTATATAATAAAAGGCTAATATGCAAATTGTCCCCTCAACCAGGAGTTCGACCAGCAGGCAGGCTGGCCAACCGCCCATGTCCCCTCCCCCTGGCCAGGCTGGCTGGACCCCACCCATGCACGAATTCATGCACCAGGCCTCTAACATATACACACACACACACACACACACACACACACACACACACACATATACACAAACACACACACACACTGAGTGGCCAGATGATTATGCATTCAGAGATCATAATCATCTGGCCACTCCGTGTATATATATTATAAAAAATTGGCCACGTGCTGGTTGCAAATGAAATACTCTCTGTGCATGGTAACCCCCGTGGTTGCTGGGCAGGTGGGCGAGTGGCCGATGAGCCCGGGAGACACTTACTGTTGTTGGCGGCGGGCGTGGATGTGAAGTGCAGGGGGACCTTGGCGCTTTTGAGGCGCGTCTGCCCCCAGTAGGCCACGGCCTGAAGCTCCACGCTGTAGTCGGTGTCTGGCTGCAGGTTCTCCAGGACCACGGAATTCTGGGACTGGGGACAGATAGAGGGGCACCCCGGTCACAGGCCGCCCCAGTCACATGCCACCCGGCCTCCCAGCGCCCCCTGCAAGCTCACCCCTTTTTTACATTTTTATTTTTAGTATATACAATATATCTACACAAATAAAAGGGTAAGATGCATGGAGGCATGCAGGAGGCAGCCGATCTATGATTCTATCATTGATGTTTCTCTCCCGCCCCCTTCTCTTTTCCTCTCTGAAATCCATAAAAATGCATTTAAAAAATAAATAACCACATGGCACAGATCATGCATCTTCGGTGCAAAAATAAATAAATAAAAATAGAGAAATGGTGTTGCTCTCCTTGTTGACTTTCAAAACGTGCGTGTGTTTACTTATGGCATTCCGCTTTGTAACCATGGGAACCGCGTTTATGCAACTTTGTCTCAACTCCATGCAACACTGTATCAGCCGCAAGGAAAGGAAGTTACGGCTCCCGCCACGCCAGGCACTGGGTCGGAGAGCAAGCCCCCCACGCTGCCCTCCTGGAGGAGGCGACTGAGCCATGGCACCTGCGTGGGCTCCGCTCCGCACTGGCCCACGGACGGGGTTCCGCGTGAGAACACCTGGCCGGACGCACAGACCTGAGCGTAAGGGACACGGAGCCGGGGCCTGTCTGGGACCGGATGGGAGGCGTGGCATCATGCCTGTCCCCATAAGCGCCGGCGGTTCCGCCGCCTGTTGGGCGCGAGTGGCTCAGTGGGCTAAATCCAGGCGTCCCCACCGGCAACGTCAGAGGCATTGTCCTTGCCGTGAGCAGCGGCCGTACCGTAGCCGATGAGGTTTATCCGAGGCACGGTTATTGCGAATTGTTTAAAAAAAATAATAAGGCATCGGGACTCTCTGACCCCCCAGGGTGAGAATATAAGGGGGGCGGGGAGCCCTCCCTCCATCCACCTTTATCTCTCTCTCTCTTTTTTATTATTATTATTATTATTATTTTGCTGTAAAAATATATACACTGAGTGGCCAGGTTATGATGATCTCTGAACGCATAATCACCTGGCCACTCCGTGTCTGTCCTATAGAATAAAAGGTTCATATGCAAATGGTCCCCTCGACCAGGAGTTCGACCAGCAGGCAGGCTGGCCAACCACCCATGTCCCCTCCCCCTGGCCAGGCTGGCCGGACCCCACCCATGCACAAATTCATGCACCGGGCCTCTAATATAAATACACACACACACACACACACACACACACACACACACACTGAGTGGCCAGATTATGATGATCTCTGAGCACATAATAATGTGGCCACTGAGTGTACTTTTTCCTTTAAATCTTTGTTGCTGAAGGTATTACCTAGGTCGTCCTCCTTCTCCCCCACCCTTGGCCTCGTCCAGCCGCTCCTGTTCCCCCCGCCCAGGCCCTCCCCACCCTACCGGCTGTGTATCTCTCCCCTCCCACCCTCCCCTGCCTTCCCTCTGGCGATCAGAAACAGACCCAGGGGCCCAGAAGCATGAGCGGACGGTGGAACAGCCACCGGGCGTCCGCTCAGCGGGCAGCGGCTCAGAGCGTCAGCCTGGAGCTGGCGTCGCCCCCGCAGGGCGCGCAGCCGCTGGATCCCCCTTACCCCGTCCGCCGTCTTCCTGCGCTTCTTCCTTGTGGGGACCGGCGAGCCGCGGGCGGCCCAGCTCCAGAAGACCTTGTAGTGGTGCACCGGGACGTCCGGCTCCTCGGGCCCGTCCCAGGCCAGTGTGACCGTCACGCTCCCGTCACTGTTGCTGGTGGCATTGGCCAGCCGGAGGTGGGCGGGAGCCGCAGGGGCCGACGGATCTGAAATCCCAGGAGAGGGGCGGCCGTGGGGCCTCACGCACCGAGTGGGACACAGAATGGCGGGTCTGTGTGCCCGTGCTGACCACAGGGCACGGGCCACCGTCCTTTCCATATGGCGTCCTCCCCAAAATGTGTTCACACGCTTTGAATAATCAGGAAGGCCATATTTATTAAACTAGAGGCCCGGTGCATGAAATTCGTGCACTCGGGTGGGGGGGGTCCCTCAGCCCGGATTGCGAGAGGGCGCAGGCCAGGACGAGGGACCCCACCGGTGTACCATCAGGGCTGGGGAGGGACGCGGAAGGTTGGCCAGACAGGGAGGGCCTATGGGAGGGCTCCAGGGTGTGTCCGGCCCGTCTCGCTCAGTCCCGATTGGCCGGACCCCAGCACCAAGCTCACCTACTGGTCAGAGCATCTGCCCCCTGGTGGTCAGTGCACCTCATAGCGACTGGTCAACCTGTCGACCATCTGCCCCCTGGTGGTCAGTGCACGTCATAGCGAGCAGTTGAGCGGCCTTAGCCTATCATTAGCATATTACGCTTTGATTGGTTGAACGGCCGACTGGTCAACGGGACACTTAGCCTAGCAGGCTTTTATTCTATAGGATACATTTCATTCTCAAAATTGAACTCACAGATGTGAAAGCGTGTATACCTTTTGCGGGGACACGCTGTATGTTCAATACCGCCTGGAAACCAGTCATAAATAAGAACCGTCTTGCCCGACTGGTGAGGCTCAGGGGTTGAGCATTGACCTAGGAACCTGGAGGTCACGGGTTCCATTCCCGGTCAGGGCACATGCCCGGGTGGCAGGCTCGATCCCCAGTCGGGGGCGTGCAGGAGGCAGCCGGTCCCTGATTCTCTCTCCTCTTGGATGTTTCTCTCTCTCCCCCTCTCCCTTCCTCGCTGAAACCAATAAAAATACATTTTTAAAAAAAATATCCACCAATGGAATTAACCTCGAAAAGAAAAAGCGTGAAACCACTTCACCAATCGGTGACAAGTGAGACGTCTCTGTAACAACAGGTGTTCTGGGTGCTGGGAAAGGAAATGCGGTAAAAGGGAATTAACTCACTGGGTCGCCAGCGTGGCTCGCCGTGTATTGAAACGTGCCCGCGAAGGAGAGAGCTACAGGAATTCTGGGGTTTTCCCATGAAGATCGGGGTTAGGGCCCGGGAACGCCGGGCAGCAAGGCTGAGCTTAACGAGAGCCCTTTCATCCAGTTGCTTTTCCTTTTCCTACGCAATCTTACGGTTATTTTCAGGGCTGTTCCGGAAAGTCGGCAAAACCCTTCCCCCTCGGCCTTTAAGGCCAGGGCTGGCCCTCCTCCCGCCCGGCCAGGCCGGGCCGCTCCTCCAACTGTGCGCAGAGACTCCAGCTGCGGGATGAGTCCCGTGAGAAGGCCTCTCAGAAAAGGGGAGATGCCCTAGCCCCGTGGTCGGCAAACCGCGGCTCGCGAGCCACAGGCGGCCCTTTGGCCCCTTGAGCGTGGCTCTTCCACAAAAGACCACGGCCTGGGCGAGTCTCTCTTGAAGAAGTGGCGTTAGAGGAAGCTGAAGTTTAACAAATGTGGCTCTCCAAAAGAAATGTCCGTCGTCGTGCTGTGGATATTGGGCTCTGGGGGCTAATGAGTTTGCCAACCACTGCCCTAGCCGGTGTGGCTCAGTGGCTAGAGCGTCGGCCTGCAGACAGAGGGGTCCTGGGTTCGATTCCGGTCAAGGGCATGTGCCTTGGTTGCGGGCACATCCCCAGCAGGGGGGCGTGCAGAAGGCAGCTGATGGATGTTTCTCTCTCATCGATGTTTCTAACTCTCTCTCCGTCTCCCTTCCTCTATGTAAAAAATCAATGAAATATATATTTTTTTAAAATAATTTTAAAGAAAGAAAAGGGGAGAGGGACAGCTCTGGGCAAGAGGGATGCCTGGGAAGGCCCTGCCCCGGAACCTCTGCCCGACCCTCAAGGCATCCGTGTGCGTCTCCAGAGGCACAGCTGCCCGCAGCTGCCGGTCCGCCTGGGAACCGGGGCCCCGGGGTGAGCTGTTCCGGGGCCTTTGACGGATCCTGGCGGCCGGGCCGGCCGTGAATGGTTTAACGTTCCCTGGGCAGTTCTGAGACCAGGTGGAGACGGGCTGAAGACCCGGTTTGGCTGTCCCTATCCTGTCCATGCGGGGAAAATGCACCTCCTTTAAAAAGACCTTTTTCTGTTGTCGTTGATCCTCACCCGAGGCTATTTTTCCCCACTGGTTTTTTTTTCAGAGCGCGAGGGAGAGAGGAGAGCGAGGGGGAACAGCCATGGATGGGTTGCCTCCCACATGCACTCCGACGGGCGCCCAGGATCAAACCCGCAGCCCAGGCACATCCCCTTGACGGGGCATCGAACCCGCAACCCTTTGGGGGCGACACCCTAACCACCGTGCAACTCCGGGCAGGACTTTTTTAAAAAAGAGTTAAAAGTCCACAACAGGCCCTGGCTGGTGTCGCTCAGTGGGTAGAGCGTCGGCCTGCGGACGGAAGGGTCCCGGGTTCGATTCCGGTCAAGGGCACAGGCCCGGGTTGCGGGCTCGATCCCCACTGGGGGGCGTGCAGGAGGCAGCCGATCCATGATTCTCTCTCCTCATGGATGTTTCTCTCTCTCTCTCTCACACCTTCTCTCTTCCTCTCTCTCTAAAGACCAGTAAAAATACATTTTAAACAATTAAAAGGAAACACCTAAATGAGCATTCCCGAAGAGGCTGGCACCCGGTGAGTGAGTGAGCAACGGGACTGAGCTACGTCAGGGAGCCGGGAATTCACAGGGGGCCGGGCAGACGCAGGACTAACCCCCGGGGAAGCCCCCGGCGCCCGGGGCCGTGAGACGAACGTGGACGTGTGGTGTGTGTCTCGTGAGATCTGCCCAGCTATCACGGACCAGCACACGGAAACGGGGCCTCAGGCCTTCACCAGTCACCGGGCTGTAAAAGGGCCAGGACCCTGGCCTGGAGGAGGGGGTAGGCAGGGAATGGCTCCCAGACACGCGTGAATTCACACTCCCCGTGACCGCCCTTCACGGAGCCGCCACGGGCCCAGCGAGACCTTCCTCTCCAAGTTAACTGGCCGCCACCGGACGCAGGCTACCCACAAGCTGGCCACGGACACCCTGCGTCAGGGCCCAGAAAACTCCAGGACGCTGCATCCTGCGAAGTCTCGGAGGAGGGCAGGGATGGGAGACGTCCCTGGGCACCGGCAGAAACCCTGTCCCATCGCCGGGGACAGCCGGCATGCCAGCCACCCATAAGCACGGCACACAGAGCCATGAGTGTGTCCCAGTGCGCAGGGAGGAGGGGGTGCAGGAGGGGGAGGGGGTGCAGGAGGAGGAGGGGGTGCAGGAGAGGGATGGGGTGCAGGGGGGTACAGGAGGAGGAGAGGGGTTGTAGGAGGGGGAGGGGGTGCAGGAGGGGGAGGGGGTGCAGGAGGAGGAGGGGGTGCAGGAGAGGGATGGGGTGCAGGGGGGTACAGGAGGAGGAGAGGGGTTGCAGGAGGGGGAGGGGGTGCAGGAGGGGGCACTCTCACCCCTGGAGGAACGGAAGTGCTTGCTTGGGGCCCTGGGAGGAGGGGGGTGCAGGAGGAGGGGGGTGCAGGAGGAGGAGGGGGGTGCAGGAGGAGGGGGATGCGGGAGGAGGAGGGGGGTGTAAGAGGAGGAGGGGTGCAGGAAGAAGAGGGGGTGCAGGAGGAGGTGGGGTACAGGAGGAGGTGGGGTGCAGGAGGAGGAGGGGGGTGCAGGACAGGGCACACTCACCCCTGGAGGAGCGGAAGTGCTTGCTGGGGGCCCCTGCGAGGATGGGGGTGCAGGAGGAGGAGGGGTGCAGGAGGAGGAGGGGGTGCAGGAGGAGGAGGGGTGCAGGAGGAGGTGGGGTGCAGGAGGAAGAGGGGGTGCAGGAGGAGGAGGGGATGCAGGAGGAGGGGGGTGCAGGAGGAGGTGGGATACAGGAGGAGGTGGGGTGCAGGAGGAGGAGGGGGTGCAGGAGGAGGAGGGTGCAGGAGGAGGAGGGGGTGCAGGAGGAGGTGGGGTGCAGGAGGAGGAGGGGGTGCAGGAGGAGGGGGGTGCAGGAGGAGGAGGGAGTGCAGGAAGAGGGGGTGCAGGAGGAGGAGGGGTGCAGGAGGAGGTGGGGTGCAGGAGGAGGTGGGGTGCAGGAGGAGGAGGGGGTGCAAGAGGAGGTGGGGTGCAGGAGGAGGAGGGGCTGCAGGAGGAGGGGGGTGCATTGGAAGACGGGGGTGCAGGAGGAGGGGGGGTGAATTGGAAGACGGGGGTGCAGGATGGGGCACATTCACCCCTGGACGAGCAGAAGTGCTTGCTGGGGGCCCCTGGGAGGATGGGAGTGCAGGAGGAGGAGGGGGTGCAGGAAGAAGAGGGGGTACAGGAGAAGGTGGGGTGCAGGAGGAGGTGGGGTGCAGGAGGAGGAGGGAGTGTAGGAGGAGGGGGGGTGCAGGAGGATGAGGGGTGCAGGAAGAAGAGGGGGTACAGGAGAAGGTGGGGTGCAGGAGGAGGTGGGGTGCAGGAGGAGGAGGGAGTGTAGGAGGAGGGGGGGTGCAGGAGGATGAGGGGTGCAGGAAGAAGAGGGGGTACAGGAGAAGGTGGGGTGCAGGAGGAGGAGGGAGTGTAGGAGGAGGGGGGGTGCAGGAGGAGGAGGGTGCAGGAGGAGGGAGGTGCAGGAGGAGGAGGGGTGCATTGGAAGACGGGGTGCAGGACGGGGCACACTCACCCCTGGACGAGCGGAAGTGCTTGCTGGGGGCCGTGAAGCCCCGGGTCCCATGCACGTTGACGGCCGCCACTCGGAACTGGTACCACCGGCTGGGCCGCACGTCCGCCAGCCGCGCCCGCTCCTCCGTGGTCTGAGGGGTCACAGGCACACAGAGCCCGTTTTTCTCACACGTCAGGGGTCAGCTTTCAAAGACAGCATCGAGGGCCCGCCCACTGCTGGGGAAGGGGGTCCCACGCCCCCCACCCCGACTCTGGGGAAGGGGGTCCCATGCCCCCCGCCCCGACTCTGGGGAAGGGGGTCCCACGCCCCCTACCCTGGCTCTGCCCCCCCCGACTCTGGGGAAGGGTGTCCAACGCCCCCCACCCCGACTCTGGGGAAGGGGGTCCCACGCCCCCTACCCTGGCTCTGCCCCCCCCCGACTCTGGGGAAGGGTGTCCGACGCCCCCACCCCGACTCTGGGGAAGGGTGTCCGACGCCCAGCTGTGGGCAGAGCTGGGGCGACCAGAGGTCTCAGTGGTATGTTCTTGTCTGTCTGTCTCTCTCTCTCTCTCTCTCTCTCTCTCTCTCTCTGTCTCTCTCTCTCTCTGTCTCTCTCTCTCTCTGTCTCTCTCTCTCTCTCTCTCACACACACACACACACACACTCACACGCCCCAGGAGCTGAGGGTCCCTGCCGCAGTGCGCGGGCCACGCTTCAGTCCGGGGACTAACCAGCGCCGTGGCGGCCTGGCATCCGGCAGGGAGGCAGGGCGGCAAAACCGGGGACGGAAGAGGGGCCATGGTCCGCCGCTGTCCTCCCTCTTAAAATGACGCAGAAGATGTGCAGAGGCCGCCGTTCTGGCGAGGCTGGAGGGAGCACGCCGTGTAGGCAGGGGAGGGTTTTAGGCTGGATTCGGAGCAGCTCGGCTGTATTAAGGCCATATTTTCATTTCTTACTTCTATGTATTTTTTTAGGAAGAGGAGGGAGAGAGAGAGAGAGAGAGAGAGAGAGAGAGAGAGAGAGAGAAACATGGGTATGAGAGAGACACCGCGATGGGTTGCCTCCTCGCACCCCAACAGGAGCTGGGGGTCGAGCCCGCAGACAAGGTCCGTGCCCCTGACCGGGAAGCGAACCCAGGACCCTTCGGTCCGCAGGCTGGCACGCTAACCACTGAGCAACACCGGCCAGGGTCTTTTTTTACAGAATGGGTATAGAGCAGGATTACCCATCCCTGGCGGAGGTGCCCGTCGGGACAGGGTGTGGACTTCTGAAAAGCACATTTCAGACAGAGACTTTATTCTCTTTCTTTTTTTTAAAAAATATACACTGATTGGCCAGATGATGATGATGATCTCTGAACGCATAATCATCTGGCCACTCAGTGTGTGTGTGTGTGTGTGTATAGTCGGGGTGGGGGGCGTCGGACACCCTTCCCCAGAGTCAGGGTGGGGGGCATATGTGTATGTGTGTGTGTGTGTATATATATATATATATATATGTATATATGTATATATGTGTGTGTGTGTATATATATATGTATATATGTATATATGTGTGTGTGTGTGTGTGTGTGTATATATATATATATATATATGGGGAATGGTGCATGAATTCGTGCATGGGTGGGGTCCGGCCAGACTGGCCAGGGGGAGGGGACATGGGCGGTTGGCTGGCCTGCCTGCTGGTCGAACTCCTGGTCGAGGGGACCACTTGCATATTCGTCTTTTATTCTATAGGATCTACACGGAGTGGCCAGATGATTATGCGTTCAGGGATCATCCTCATCTGGCCGCTCCGTGTAAATGTACTGATTTCAGAGAGGGGGAGAGAGACACATCCATGATGAGAGAGGATCACAGATCAGCTTCCTCCTGCACGCCCCCTACTGGGGATCGAGCCGGTAACCCGGGCCTGGGCCCTGACCGGGAATCGAACCCTGACCTCCTGGCCCGTAGGTCGATGCCCAACCACTGAGCCACCCGGCCGGCCTATTTTATTCTCTCTCTATCTTGGGGTGTTTGTCTTGCACCCGGCATCCATTTAACAGCTTTATAAAGAAAGGGGATATTGTGCCCCCCGCCCCCACCGGCCCGGGACAGAGAGGCAGGGGCCAGGCTGAGATAAACGCGGCCGATTGCCTTGTCCATGGACCGAGACGGAGCGGACAGCACTTGGCAGGGTTGGTGAGCCGTCGCTGAGCGCCCCCCCCAGCCGGCTGCTCCCCCTGAGCCGGTTGATAGGCGGCTGCCCGGGCACTCGGGTCCGGGGCGGAATAAAGGCTCACATTCAGGAGAGACAGAGAGAAGTCATTTCCTGATCACATATCGGATGAACTGGTCCTGGCCAGCGGCTTGGCCTGGCTCTCGGCGGCCGCCGGCTTATCTCAAGGAAGGGCAGGGCTTGGAGGAAGTGGATTAGAAAATCATCTCCTTCCACCAGGGTTTGGAGCAGAAGGAGCCCAGAGTCAAGTTTCGAGAGGAACTGGCCACCCCGTCTCCGGCAGACACACACGCTATGCCCACACAGACGCTACTTCAGGCTGCTGGATGGCAGGGTAGCTTGCTGATTTATAGAAATATATATTTCTACCAGAGGCCCGATGCACAAAGATTCGTGCAAGAATGGGCCTTCCTTCCCCCGGCTGCCGGCACTGCCTTTGCTCCAGCCCGCAGCCGCCTTCCCGCCTTCCCATGCTGCCCAGAGGCCCGGAGCGGCTGGGGCGGTGTGGAACGCCTGCGTCGTCACCATGGTGAGGACACAAGCATCCCGCCCACCCCCGCCTGCTCTGCGCCTGCACATGCAAATTAACCCGCCATCTTTGTTGGGTTAATTTGCGTACTCGCTCCTGATTGGCTGGTGGTTGTCACGAAGGTACGGTCAATTTGCATCTTACACTTTTCTTAGTGTAGATTGATTTCCGAGAGGAAGGGAGAGGGAGAGAGGGATAGGAACATTCATGAGAGAGAATCGTGATCGGCTGCCTCCTGCACGCCCCACACTGGGGATGGAGCCCACAGCCCAGGCCTGTGCCCCGACCGGAAATGGAACCCTGACCTCCTGGTTCCTAGGGCGACGCTCAGCCACCGAGCCCCGCCGGCCGGGTGTTCCTGTCGCCCCTGCAGGTGCGTGGGAGGCAGGGCCCGGCCGGGCACTCACCTGCGCCACCGTCTGCCAGGGCGTGGCATCGTCCTCGCTGGGGTGCAGGCCCGTGTTCCACCTCCTCTGCACCACGTAGGTCACCGGCTCGATGGAGATGTTGAACCGCGAGGACCACCTGACCTCCAGGTGCCCTGAGGCCAGTTCCGCGAACCGCAGCTCCTTCCTGGGCTTCAGGGGGACCCCTGCAACGGGACCACGCCCATGACCGCCGCCGCGGGGGGCTCAGACCGAGGCCAATGCGGGGGGAGGACTGGGGGGGAACCACAGGAGGCAAATCTCGTCTGCCTCCCTTCTTTAAAAAAAATACTTTCTTTTTCATTGCTTTCAGAGAGGAAGGGAGAGGGAGAGAGAGAATCGTGGCCCAGCTGCCTCCTGCACGCCCCCTCCTGGGGATGGAGCACCCTGACAAGGAACTGAACCGGGACCTCCTGGTTCATAGGTCGACGCTCAACCACGGAGCCATCCCCGTGTCATCCCCGGGCCCTGCCTCCTTTCCCATCAAGGATTCGCGTTGGTGACCTCCAGGGACGGAGGTCAGGCCAGCCCGTTTCCCAGGGGCCTCGGCCCATGGTTCCAGCTTCCTCACTTTCCCAACAGGGTCGGCATGGACCCCTGCTTCTGGACATGCTTCCCCCCAGTATTCTCCGGGGCCTTTTCTTTCTTTCTTTTTTCTTCCTGAAGCCTCACCCAAGGATATTTCTCCGTTGATTTTGAGAGAGAGTGAAAGAGAGAGAGGGAGAGGCAGAGAGAAACATCGATGTGAGAGAAACACTTCAATGGGCTGCCTCCTGCCTGAGCCTCGTCCAGGGCCCGGGCCGGAGAGGAGCCTGCCACTGAGGTACATGCCCTTGACCGGAATCGAACCGGAACCCTGCGGTCCACAGGCCGACGCTCTAACCACTGAGCCACACCGGCCAGGGCTGCAGGGCCTTTTCTCTGTGTGTGTTCTTCAGGCGGCCGGGGCGTCCCATGAGGCTGCTGTGGGACTCACAGGAGGGACACCCTACAGCGTTCCCAGTCCTTTGCCCACGCAGCCAGCTCCGTCCTGACAGCACGGCCCCCGCCTGCTCCCCCCGTTGGGGCTCGGGGGTTTCCCTTTTACGGAAATGCTGTCAACTCCATGATCCTGGGGGGGGGCACACCTGACAACACGGAGCTCCAAGGCCTGAGTCTCGCAGACGCCCCCGATGCCGGGCGGCTGGGCTCTGCGCTGCCGACGCGGGGTTCGCAGCGGGGAAAACGGCGGGTTTGTCACGTTGGCGTCGGGCACGGGGGAGGGCGTGGTTGCTAGGCGTCCCCCACCGGTGTCTCACGGTGAGGTGGCGAACCGTTCTGGTTCCGGTTCCCTCCTCGGACGCGTGGGAGCTGCCCGGCGAGGGAACGATTTCAGAGTCAAACTAGCAGCCACCACAGAAGATAAAGGGAGAGCCCGGCCGGCGTGGCTGCTGTCTGCGGCAGGCGCTGTGCGGAGAGCGAGGCACAGGTGTCCACACGTACATATGCATGAGAGGCTCGACACACGAATTTCGGCTTTGTCCGGAAGGTCGTCCGGAAGGATGTCCGGTCTAATTAGCATATTATGCTTTTGTTATTTTAGATTATTATAGACGAGAGGCCCGTTACACGAAGATTCATGCAATAATAGGCCTTCCTTGCAAGTCTTCGTTCCAGGCCGCCCAGGAGCCTTTGCAAGTCTCGGCTCCCGGCCGGAGCACCGCTCCTGTAGCTCTCTCCACCCCCCTGCCCTCCCCCTCATAGCAGGTGACCCGCCCCACCCAGCCGCTCTGCGTCTGCATATGCAAATCAACCCACCATCTTTGTTGGGTTAATTTGCATACTCGCTCCTGATTGGCTGGTGGGTGTCGTGGGGGTGCGGTCAATTCGCATATTTCTCTTGTATTCGTGTAGATTGCATATACATTCAAAATGACATTTTGCAAAGGTGATTGTCAGGCCAACAGACTGTTCCTTCTGTTTGTGGCAAGTTCTCCGTGAGCTGCATGCGCGCTCTCTCTCTCTCTCTCTGCAAAAGTCCAGGCTAGCGGCTATGCTGACGTCAGCACCTCCGAACCTGTCATCTCGTTAGGGGAGCACGGGCGTAAATCGCAGGAGCCTTTCTGAATGAGTCCTCCTGGCCCCTTCCCCCAGCTCGGTGCCCAGGGATCCCGCACGGCTGAAATGAGTGCGGCTCTCCCACGCTTTTATGTAAAAAGCACCTTTCAATGTATCATCCCCCTTCGGAACGCCCCCCCGCCCCCCGCCCCCGGTTAGAGCACTAAAGGTTTTACACAGGCGGATTCAAGGGTCACGATGAAAGGGACGCATTTTTATGGGAAACGCTGGGGTGGATGAGGTC
Organism: Corynorhinus townsendii; assembly: GCA_026230045.1. Lineage (NCBI taxonomy): Eukaryota > Metazoa > Chordata > Mammalia > Chiroptera > Vespertilionidae > Corynorhinus > Corynorhinus townsendii. The sequence goes on from JAPDVU010000016.1 coordinate 1,750,878, forward strand.
GTGGTGGGGGAGCGTGTGTCCAGGTGAGAAGGAGGGGAAATGGGGAGGGTCCGGGGCATCCGGGAGCCGTGAATGGGGGGGAGGGTAGGAACGGACGTCTGAAAATCGTTGGTCAGCCCGATTCAACACTGGCATTGCTGGGCTATGCCGTTTTATGCCGAGTTGTTCTTTAGGCTTCCCTAGATCTAGGGGGTCCCCCCAAAAAATGTATACACTCACTTTGACTAATTATAACGGCAGTGTTTATTGAAAAAAACATTTCATTTTTGCCCAACCAGCGTGGCTCAGGAGTTGAGGGTTGACCTATGAACCAGGAGGCCACGGTTCGATTCCCAGTCAAGACACGTGCCCGGGTTGCAGGCTCCATCCCCAGTTGGGGGGGGGGGGCGGAGGCGTGCAGGAGGGAGCTGATCCATGATTCTCTCTCATCATGGATGATGCTTCCTTCTCTCTCTCTCTCTCTCTCTCTCTCTCTCTCTCTCTCTCTCTCCCTCCCCCCCCTACCTCTCGGAAATCAATAAAATAATATTTCAAAAGAAATTTTAAAATACCATTTGATTCTCAACATTGAGCTATCAGCTGTTGACGTGTGTATAACATTGTTATGTGTCAATGAGAGAGAGAGAGAAAGAAAGAGAGAGAGAGAGAGAGATTTTACTTCCTACTTGTGATGAATAAATAAACGGCTAGTGATTGAGTGTCTTTCACTCGGCCAATTAGACCCCGCTAGGCGGAAAGAGCATTGGCCGGCCTGTGGACTGAAGGGTACCGGGTTCGATTCTGGTCAAGGGCACGTACCTCAGTCACAGGCTCCCAGGCACCCATGCGTGTCTCTCTCACATTGGTGTTTCTCCCTCTCTCTCTCTCTCTCTCTCTCTCTCTCTCTCTCTCTCTCTCTCCCTGCCCCCTTCCACTCTCTCTAAAAATCAATGGGAAAATACCCTCGGGTGAGGATTAACCGGAAAGTGAAAAACACACTCAGGAAATAGTCACATGAAGGTTTTGCAACGGGCTTGCTCCGCTCCAATAGGAGTTCACTGCGGCCGATTTCTACAATCTCTTCCTATTGTCAGATGCTTGTACGATGGTACCGAGCACATTTTTAAAAAAAATAAATAAATAAAGATGTCTTGTTGTTGTTGATTTTTAGAGAGGCGGGAAGGAAAAGGGAGAGAGAGAAACTTGGATGTGAGAGCGAGGCATCCGTCGGTGCCTCCTGCACACCGCCGGCTGGGGACCGAGCCCACAGCCCGGGCCTGTGCCCTGACTGGGAATCGAACCAACCGGTGACCGCTTGTGCACAGGAGGATGCCCAAGCAGCTAAGCCACACCGGCCAGGGCTTGAGTAAATTTTCTTTTTTTAAAAAAAAAAGATATATACACTTTATTGTGGATAGTATCAGATCTCCCTCATTCCCCCCCCCAATTTCTGCCCCTCCTCCCAGCTCCTCCCCCCCGCCCCCCAGGTCTTCACCACCCTATTGCCCGTGTCCATGGACTGTGCATGTCAGTATACACGTTCTCCGGTTTGTCTCTTCTGGCCTGCCCACCCCCACATCGAGGCCTGTCTGTCTGTTCCATGCCTCACGCTTCACGTCTTACTTTGTTTCTGTTGTAGTTGTTACTTTGTGTATTTTTTTTAAATATACTTTTATTGATTTCAAAGAGGAAGAGAGAAAGAGAGAGAAACATCCTATATCATAACGGCCTCATATGCAAATCAACCCAATGGCGGATGGCGGAAGGACCGGTCACCGGGGTGCGCCCTGACCACCAGGGGGCAGACGCTCAACGCAGGAGCTGCCCCCAGCCCGCAGGCCCCAGGCCGGCCAAGGCGGGTGCCAACGGGGCCCCTCCGATCGCCCTGCTGGTTGCCCTCACAGATCGGCCCTGATCGCCGGCCAGGCCTAGGGACCCTACCCGTGCACGAATTTCGTGCACCGGGCCTCTAGCCAACGATGAGAGAGAATCACGGATCGGCTGCCTCCCTGCACGCCCCACGCTGGGGATCGAGTCCGCAACCCAGGCCTGTGCCCTCCTGGTTCCGAGGTCGGCGCTCCACCGCTGAGCCACGCGGGCCGGACTCGGGTCTTATTTTGCTGGCTAATTCGTTCTGTCCGTCAGATTCTCCGAGTAAATTTCCTCACGGTTCCCACCTTTCTGTGCGGTCGGGCCCCTGGGCTGACCCCTCCCCCGCACGCAGGGACCCCCGTGGGGGGTGGGGGGATGGCACCCGCCCACGCCGACAGGCTCCTACCTTTGTACAGGGTCTTGGGCACCTGACAGGTGTGCCCACAGCCGTTGGGACAGCACTTCTTCACCCCCGGGCACTCGCCGTCCCGCTCACAGCTCTCCACGCAGGCGGCCGCGAAGCCGCTGGCCCTCTCGGGCGCCGGGCAGCCCCCCTGCTTGACGGCCAGCACGTGCTGCAGGAACTCACAGCTGGTCAGGCACTCGTGGCTCCGCTTGGGGAACAGGGGCTGCGAGGGAGACCAGGACAATTCCGCTCGGCCCCGCACGCACGTACGTACGCGGCGTTGCCGAGAGACAGCTCAGCACCGCGCTCCCGTCCCAATGCCCCCTGAGCGGGGAGGGGGTGGGGTTGACAAAGCAAATGTGCTCCCTTCCTTCCCACCGCGGACGTCGTATGCAGCCCCGGCCGGCCTGGCTCCGTGGACAGAGCGCCGGCCTGCGGGCCCCAGGGTCCTGGGTTCGATTCCGGTCAAGGGCACGTACCTCCATTGCAGGCTCCTCCCCAGCCTGGGCCGCGGTCGAGGAGCGTGCAGGAGGCAACCCACCGATGCGTTTCTCTCACATCCATGTTCCTCTCTCTCTCTCTCTTTCTCTCTCTCTCTCTCTCTCTCCTCTCTCTTCCACTCTCTCTAAACACCAATGGGAAAATAACCTCGGGTGAGGATTTAAAAAAAAGAAGTCATATTTATGCTAATGTCCTACAGGATGATGACCCACAAGTTACACCCAGCAGACACGTCGTTCATTTGCACACACGCGTCCGTCGAATAACGTAGGTTAAATATTCGTAAAACGCGGTTGGGACCCTTCCGTCGACAGCCCCTTTGGACGGCTGTATGGACACCTACAATCTCTTTCTCTCGTCTTTTTTTGTTTTGTTTTGTTTTTGCCCCTGTATGCCGTCAGCACTAAGCACAGCAGGTTAGCGGTAACCCCAGGGAGTCCTTGCTGCTGCAGGAACCCCGAGCACTTCGGTCAGCTGGGGACTGGGGGCCCCTCCCGGAACCGCAGCTCCCGAGGCCGGCCACGGCCAGCCGTGGACAAGGGGGTTCCCAGGAGAGGTCTCAGGCTTGGGGGGCAGCTCTCACGCACAGCTCCCCGGGGCGACTCTGAACCCAGGATTTGAGGTAACGGTCTGCAGTTACTCATACTAACTCCAGGTGGTCATACTAATTCCCTTTTCTTCTTCACGTGGTTTTATTGATGTCAGAGAGGGAGGGAGAGGGAGACAGAGAGAGAGACATCCGTGATGAGACAGAATCGTGGATCGGCTGCCTCCTGCACGCCCCCTACTGGGGATCCAGCCCGCAACCCTGGCCTGTGCCCTTGACCGGGAGTCGAACCCGGGACCCTTCCGTCCGCAGGTCGATGCTCTATCCATTGAGTCAAACCGGCCTGGGCATACTAATTTCTTTTTAATCCTCACCCGATGATATATTTTTCCATTGGTTTTCAGACAGAGTGGAAGGGAAGGAGGGTGGGGGAGGGAGGGAGAGAGACACATCCAAGGGAGAGAGACACATCGGTTGGTTGCCTCCTGCATGAACCCTACAGGGGCTGGGGATCGAGCCCGCAACCCAGGCACGTGCCCTTGATCGGGAGTCGAACCCGGGACCCTTCCGTCCGCAGGTCGATGCTCTATCCACTGAGCCACACCGGCCAGGGCAGTATTTTTGTTTTTTATCTGCATTCTCCCTCTCTCTCTCTCTCTCTCACACACACACACACACACACACACAGTAACTGACCCCCCAGCTGCAGAGGGACGGTGACCCCCTGTTGGTCTCTCTCAGCCGGCGTGCCGGCACACGCAGGCACCTGGGCGGCCGCCCCGCTTACCTCGCAGAAGCTCAGACACCCCTCCTTCCGCAGGTCCCCGGCCTCCTTGCAGGGCGCCAGGCACTGGGAGACGAACAGTGAGAGTCATGAGCAACACGGGGACAAACCGACAAGGGGGCAATGTGAGAATGACTTAGGAGCAGCGGCATTTTCGCATTTCTTACGGCCCTGGGGGCCTCCTAGACCGCATCCTGTACAATGACAGCGTAGTATGCCAATGGTCCCCTCGACCGGGAGGTCGTCCGTCCGGGAGTTCGGCCAGGGGGTGGGGCCAGCCAGGGGAAGGGAGGGAGGCCCCGGCCGGCAGCAAGCAGCCGCTAGGGGCCCTACCAGTGCACGGATTTCATGCACCGGGCCTCTAGTGTAAATATACACGGGGACCCATTTATGCATTTCAGGTCTCTAGTCTATGTGTTTTGAAACTTTATTGGCTACTTTTCCCTATCACTTCATATTATTATTATTATTATTATTATTTTAACCATTTCTTAGAGATTTCTTCCTCAGGACTTCCACGGTCCTTCTGTGCTTTCCTTTTTCTCCCTCGCGGATGGCATGTTCTTTGGACGCATGTGCAGACCAAGTGAATGGCCTTTGGGGCTTCCTCCATGTGAACAGGAGTTTACTTTTTAAAAAAATTTTTTTAAATATGTATTTTATTGATTTTTTTACAGAGAGGAAGGGAGAGGAGAGGTAGAAACATCGATGACAGAGAAACATCCATCAGCCGCCTCCTCCGTGCCCCCTACTGGGGATGTGCCCGCCACCCAGGTACACGCCCTTCACCAGAATCGAACCCGGGACCCTTCCGTCCGCAGGCCAACGCTCTATCCACTGAGCCACACCGGTCAGGGCTAATGTTTTTATTTATTTATTTGTTTGTTTGTTTGTTTGTTTTTACAGGAGTAGCTATCTTTTTTTAAAAAAATACATTTTTATTGATTTCAGAGAGGAAGGAAGAGGAGGAGAGAGAAACGTCAATGATGAGAGAGAATCATGGATGGGCTGCCCCTGGCACGCACCACACTGGGGGATCGAGCCTGCAACCCAGGTAGGTGCCCTCGGCTGGCTGGAGTCGAACCCGGGACCCTTCCGTCTGCAGGCCGACGCTCCATCCGCTGAGCCACACCGGCCAGGGCTGTAATGCTCGCTTCCCGTCACGGCAGAGAGTGTGTGAAAAGCACGCTACGCCACACGTAGGTGCGTGCTTGCACTTTGACGCCGACAGACACCCACGGGTGGAAGTCCCCGCCTTCTGGGGAGGGATGCGCAGTCCCGGGCAGCCCGTCCTCATGGCGCGGCGGGACAGCCACGCGCCCCTCTCAGCACAAGGATCGCGTACCCACGGGGCGTGTGTCCGAGCCGCTGATGCCAGCCGTCCGTAGCGCGCGTGTCCCGTTCATCGTGAATCTCCGACTGCCCGCCCGGCGCTGGCCTGCGCTATTCATTTTGAGGTCCATTTTAGCTGCCTGCGTGCCCCGCTCCCAATAACCACTCATCAGCCGTGCCTCCCGCTACGTCTCACAATCCTATGTAATAAAAGGCGAACATGCAAATAGACCAAACGGCCAAACGGCCGGTCGCTATGCCGTGCACTGACCACCAGGGGGCAGACGCTCAACGCAGGAGCTGCCCCCCGGTGGTCAGTGCGCTCCCACGGGGGAGCCCCGCTCAGCCAGAAGCCGGGCTCACGGCTGGTGAGCGCGGGTGGCGGTGGCGGGAGCCTCTGCCGCCTCCGAGGCAGTCGGACATCCCCCGAGGGGTCCCGGACTGCGAGAGGGCGCAGGCCGAGCTGAGGGACCCCCCGCCCAGTGCATGAATGTCGTGCACCGGGCCTCCAGTGGTATTAAGGACGCACAACCTTTTCCGTCCACGACGGCTCTGGGGGAGCGGCCTGATAGGACAGCCAAACGTAGACCAGGGTGCACCTTTGCGGAGTCCACACGCCAAAGCTCGGTTCCCTGCCGTGCTAGCTCTCCGCCGGCTAAATTATCTCCAAGCGATCATGCTGATGTTTTTTAAATGTATATTTATTTTTATTGATGTCAGAGAGGAAGGGAGAGGGAGAGAGACACATCCATGAGGAGAGAGGATCATGGACCGGCTGCCTCCTGCACGCCCCCTACTGGGGATGGAGCCCACAACCCGAGCACGTGCCCTTGACCGGGAATCGAACTGTGACCTCCTGGTTCAAAGGTCGATGCTCAGCCACTGAGCCACGCTGGCCAGACCCTTCAACTTATTTTTATTTATTTATTTTTTATGTGTATTTTATTGATTTCTTTTTACAGAGAGGAAGGGAGAGGGATAGAGAGTTAGAAACATCGATGAGAGAGAAACATCGATCCGCTGCCTCCTGCACGCCCCCACCTGGGGATGTGCCCGCAACCCAGGTGCATGCCCTTGACCGGAACCGAACCCAGGACCCTTGAGTCCGCAGGCCAATGCTCTATCCACGGAGCCACGCCGGTTAGAGCGCGACTTATTTTTAAATGGTGTGTGTGTGTGGGCGGGGAGGGAGGAGAGAGACAATAAGTATATAACAATTATTATCTATTATCTATATATATGAAAGCCAAGTGACCAGACGACCGGAATGACTGAAATGCTATGACATGCACTGCAGCTAGCCAACAGGCCCATTCGGGGGCGAGGCCAGCTGGTCAACCTCCAGTGGCCCCCTTCCCTGGCCGGCCCGGTCCCCATCAGCCCCCTCCCACCCTGATCGGGGCTGCCCGGACCGCACCTGTGCATGAATTCATGCACCGGGCCTCTAGTATAATATAATCTATACGAATAAAAGGGTAATATGCTAATTAGACTGAGAGACCTTCTGGACGTCCTTCCGGACAAAGCCATGGTGGTGGGGCCGAGGCAGAGGCAGTTAGGGGTGATCAGGCCAGGAAGGAAGGGCAGTTGGGGGTGATCAAGTTGGGGGGGGGGCAGTTGGGGGCGAGCAGATCAGCAGGCAGAGTGGTTAGGGGTGATCAGGTAGGCAGACAGGTGAGCGGTTAGAAGTGGTCCCGGATTGCGAGAGGGATGTCCAATTGCCAGTTTAGGCCTGATCCCCAGGAATCGGGCTTAAACCAAGGGGTCCCAGATTGAAAAGGGTGCAGGCTGGGCTGAGGGACATCCCCCCACCCTGGCACAAATTTCATGCACCGGGCCTCTAGTATATAATAATTATCATGTATAAGTATATATAACATATGCTTATGACTGTTTTTATGGTTATAGTGTTAGTATATTATTGTTTTAATACCAACATATTTAATGTACTGTTGTTATATCAGTTATATATAATTAAATGGACGTATTACTTTGTACTCTTCTCGTAACTTTTCCAAAGTGTCGTAAACCAAGGTCAAAACTTAAAAATGCACCGTCACGTCATCTCAAAATGACAGGAAATCTTAGCGGCCGCGCATTTCTCCAGCGGGCATCCTGACAAAGCGACGCTGGGCACGTGTGTGCAGGCAGAGGAGATGGGCACTGACCGAGTGGCCGTCGAGGAGAAGAAAGGATGGAGGGGCGAGCGCTTTGGAGGGGCGGCCTCCTGCGCCCGGATGGCGTGTCCCCCACAAGCCGCCGAGCCCGCCTCGCGCAGGCTTTCTGACGCTGCGCCTAAGCATCCTGTGAGTGAGTGGGTCAAGCACAGCTTGGGAGCCCCCCAGTCCAGGGCCAGGCAATATTGGGGGCCCCCAAGTCTGGGGCCAGGCAGTCCTGGGAATCTCCGGTCTGTCCTGGGACCCTCCAGACAGCCGACTGCCCAGCCCCAAATTGGGGGCTCCCGGGATTTCAGAAGGGAAGGGAGAGCGAGGGGGAGAGGTCACCTCCCCATGGCTGCGTGATGCCCCCAGTTCTCATGACATAACAGGAACTACGCTCACCCGGCCAGGGGTGCCATAAATCTCCGGCCATGCCCCTCCCTGCTTTGCACCCCATAAACCCTCTTCCAACATCAAAGCAAAGCCTTTCCCACCGTGAAGGGAGGAAATGAGTCTCCCCTCCTTCCTCTGCAGGGAGATGGGCCTCCCTCCTTCCTCTGCAGGAAGATGGGCCTCCCTCCTTCCTCTGCAGGGAGATGGGCCTCCCTCCTTCCTCTGCAGGAAGATGGGCCTCCCTCCTTCCTCTGCAGGAAGATGGGCCTCCCTCCTTCCTCTGCAGGAAGATGGGCCTCCCTCCTTCCTCTGCAGGGAGATGGGCCACCCTCCCTCCTCTGCAGGGAGATGGGCCTGCCTCCTTCCTCTGCAGGGAGATGGGCCTCCCTCCCTCCTTCCTCTGCAGGGAGATGGGCCTCCCTCCTTCCTCTGCAGGGAGATGGGCCTCCCTCCCTCCTCTGCAGGGAGATGGGCCTCCCTCTTTCCTCTGCAGGGAGATGGGCCTCCCTCTTTCCTCTGCAGGAAGATGGGCCTCCCTCCTTCCTCTGCAGGGAGATGGGCCTCCCTCCTTCCTCTGCAGGGAGATGGGCCTCCCTCCTTCCTCTGCAGGGAGATGGGCCTCCCTCCCTCCTCTGCAGGGAGATGGGCCTCCCTCTTTCCTCTGCAGGAAGATGGGCCTCCCTCCTTCCTCTGCAGGGAGATGGGCCACCCTCCCTCCTCTGCAGGGAGATGGGCCTGCCTCCCTCCTTCCTCTGCAGGAAGATGGGCCTCCCTCCCTCCCTCCTCTGCAGGAAGATGGGCCTCCCTCCCTCCCTCCTCTGCAGGGAGATGGGCCTCCCTCCTTCCTCTGCAGGGAGATGGGCCTCCCTCTTTCCTCTGCAGGAAGATGGGCCTCCCTCCTTCCTCTGCAGGGAGATGGGCCTCCCTCCTTCCTCTGCAGGGAGATGGGCCTCCCTCCTTCCTCTGCAGGGAGATGGGCCTCCCTCCCTCCTCTGCAGGGAGATGGGCCTCCCTCTTTCCTCTGCAGGAAGATGGGCCTCCCTCCTTCCTCTGCAGGGAGATGGGCCACCCTCCCTCCTCTGCAGGGAGATGGGCCTGCCTCCCTCCTTCCTCTGCAGGGAGATGGGCCTCCCTCCCTCCTTCCTCTGCAGGGAGATGGGCCTCCCTCCTTCCTCTGCAGGGAGATGGGCCTCCCTCCTTCCTCTGCAGGGAGATGGGCCTCCCTCCTTCCTCTGCAGGAAGATGGGCCTCCCTCCCTCCCTCCTCTGCAGGGAGATGGGCCTCCCTCCCTCCTTCCTCTGCAGGGAGATGGGCCTCCCTCCCTCCTTCCTCTGCAGGGAGATGGGCCTCCCTCCCTCCTTCCTCTGCAGGGAGATGGGCCTCCCTCCTTCCTCTGCAGGAAGATGGGCCTCCCTCCCTCCCTCCTCTGCAGGGAGATGGGCCTCCCTCCCTCCTTCCTCTGCAGGGAGATGGGCCTCCCTCCCTCCTTCCTCTGCAGGGAGATGGGCCTCCCTCCCTCCTCTGCAGGGAGATGGGCCTCCCTCCCTCTTTCCTCTGCAGGGAGATGGGCCTCCCTCCTTCCTCTGCAGGGAGATGGGCCTCCCTCCTTCCTCTGCAGGAAGATGGGCCTCCCTCCTTCCTCTGCAGGGAGATGGGCCTCCCTCCTTCCTCTGCATTTACAAACCAGTGGGTAGCACGCCCTTGGGAATGATTAGCTGAGGTGGTGTCTGCAGGCCCTGCCTCCCCTCACACATTAACGCTGGTTCCCAGCCCCGGCGGAGTTGGGGGGGGGGGGGCGGGGCGTGGACGCTGTGGCTGGCCGGGGAGGAGAGGGGTCCCAGGAGGAGGCTTGCAGCCTAACAGGAACATCTGCCTACAGACACCTAAGGACCGGCCGGCGGGGCTCAGTGGTTGAGCGTTGACCTGTGAACCAGGAGGTCACGGTTCTATTCCCGGTCAGGGCACATGCCTGGGTTGCGGGCTTGATCCCCCATAGGAGTGCAGGAGGCGGCCAATCAATGATTCTCTCTCCTCATGGATGCTTCTCTCTCTCTCTCTCTCTCTCTCTCTCCCCCTCGCTCTCCCTTCCCTTCTGAAATCCATAAAAGTATATTAAAGAGGAGGAGGAGGAGGAGGAGGAGGAGGAGGAGGAGGGCGGACTCCTTGCCGCCGGAAATTAAAGGCGTGAGTGTGGTTCCGCGGGCGCCCAGGTGGATCCCAGCAAGACGGTGTGTGGACACGGATCCCGCAGGCCCCCGGGAGGCCCTGAGCGCTGGGAAGGCCGGGAGCTGGGAACCCAGGCCTGGTGCTGCCCGCCAGCCCTGCGGGCCCACAACGCGGCTGGGAACACACCCGTGCACCCCTGACCGACCCCGCTGGGCTGGGCCCGTGGGGCCGCTCTGCTCCGGGAAATGGGGCGTCCTCTCCACGGCTCCCCCAGAAATGGGGCGGGACAGGGGGTGGTGGGGACGTGCGCGTGATGGATGGGGACCCTGCTCGGGGGCGATAGGGAGCTGCGGGTGGGCAGGGCCACCCCAGGATCGTTCACTCGCCCCCGCTGGGGCTGTGTGGGGATCAGCAATTGCTTTTTTCTTTTTTAATGTATTTTACTGATTTTTTTACAGAGAGGAAGGGAGAGGGATAGAGAGTCAGAAACATCGATGAGAGAGAACCATCGATCAGCTGCCTCCTGCACACCCCCTACTGGGGATGTGCCCGCCACCCAGGTCCATGCCCTTGGCCGGAATCGAACGCGGGACCCTTCCGTCCGCAAGCTGACGCTCTATCCACTGAGCCACACCAGCGAGGGCTGCTTTTTTTTTTTTTTTTTAATTCTCACCCGAGGATATTTTTCCCACTGATTTTTAGAGAGAGAGTGGGCGAGAGAGAAACACCGATGGGAGAGAGATGCACCGATGGGCTGTGTCCTCCTGCATGCCCCCAACCAGGGCCGGGGAGGAGCCGGCCACCGAGGTGCGTGCCCCGGACCGGAATCGAACCCGGGACCCTTCCGTCTGCAGGCTGATGCTCTACCCACTGAGCCACTCCAGCCGGGGGCCCGATTTCTTTGTTTAAGAGCGAGGGGAAGGCAGGGAGGGAGGGAGGGAGGGGGAGAGAGAGAGAGAGAAACATGGAGGTGAGAGAGAAACGGTGATGTGAGAGACACCTGGATGGGTTGCCTCCCACGGGCGTCGAATCTACCTCCGGGGAGCGGGCCTCGACCGGAAATGGAACCCATGGCCCTTGGGCGTGTGGGCCGGTGCGCTACCCACTGAGCCACCCAGCCAGGGCTGGCTCAGCGCGATCGCCTCTGAGCACAGGGGCGTTCAAGGCCCCGGGGACAGCTGCAGGAGCGGGTCCGAGACAGCGGGAACTGCCCCCCCCCGTGCTCCTTAAACGGGAAAGCGAGCCACTCCCGTGTGCCTGAGGCCACGCGTGTTCGCAGACTCCACGCGTGACCCACAGGCGAGGCCGTCTGTGCGTACCTTCCAGGCGCTGCTGTTTCTTAAGGAGCAAACCCAGCGGCCCCTCTGGGCCCAGGGGACTGCCCAGGCCCCTCACCTGCGTCCCCACCAGAAGTCGTGGGGCGGTTATGGGGGGGGTCCCAGAGCCCCTGAGAGTCCCCCACGGAGGGGCCTTCATGAACGCTTTGCTACCTCTCTCGTGGGCTCTGTGCTCTCCAAGCCCCCCATTCCCACGGGCTCAGCCCCACGCGGCCAGGGGTCAGCACCCCTCCCCAGAGCTCAGCACCCCTCCCCAGGGCTCAGCACCCCTCCCCAGAGCTCAGCACCCCTCCCCAGGGCTCAGCACCCCCACCCCAGGGCTCAACATCCCCTCCCCAGAGCTCAGCACCCCTCCCCAGGGCTCAGCACCCCTCCCCAGGGCTCAGCACCCCCACCCCAGGGCTCAACATCCCCTCCCCAGGGCTCAGCACCCCTCCCCAGGGCTCAGCACCCCTCCCCAGAGCTCAGCCCCCCCCCCCCAGGGCTCAGCACCCCATGGCTCAGCAGTCCTCCCCAGGGCTCAGCCCCCCTCCCCAGGGCTCAGCCCCCCCTCCTCAGGGCTCAGCACCCCCACCCCAGGGCTCAGCACCCCATGGCTCAGCAGTCCTCCCCAGGGCTCAGCCCCCCTCCCCAGGGCTCAGCACCCCTCCCCAGGGCTCAGCACCCCTCCCCAGAGCTCAGACCCCCCCCCCCAGGGCTCAGCACCCCATGGCTCAGCAGTCCTCCCCAGGGCTCAGCCCCCCTCCCCAGTGCTCAGCACCCCCACCCCAGGGCTCAGCATCCCCTCCCCAGGGCTCAGCCCCCCACCCACCCTGGCAGGGCCTCTCAGTGCGATTTCACGCTGTGATGAAAGGCAGGCTGTTCCCTGGGGACCTGAAAGCCCGGCTTTGTCAGCAGGTGGAGGCCTGGGGCGGCATCCGTCTGTCTCCCGCCCAGGTCTCCTCAGGGAGGGAGGAGGGGCAGGGAGGAGGGGAGAGGACACAGAGGAGGCCTGTTCCAGCCGGGCCTCCCAGGCGTGTCCCTCCGGCCCTCCCCGTCCTCCAGGGCCGCCCGCCACCCTGATGCCCCCACCGATTCCCCAGAGCCCGGCCGCCCCTTCCTGCTGGCTTGTCTCACTTGTTGCTCAGCCAACAACATAAAAAAAAAGAACAGGTTTAATCAGCAGGTGCCTGACCGACCAACCCAGCGACCCGGAATCCAACTGGCGACCTTATGACCCTCACATCCACGGAGTCACCCGCCTGTGGAGTCAGCGTTGGTTTGTTTTTTTATTTTTACTTTTTATTGATTTCAGAGAGGAAGGGAGAGAGAGAGAGAGACACATCCATGAGGAGAGAGAATCATGGACCAGCTGCCTCCTGCACGGCCCCCGCTGGGGATCGAGTCCGCAACCCGGGCCTGTGCCCTTGACCGGGAATTGAACCCGGGACCCTGAGCCTGTCTGCCGATGCCCCGCCTGCCCTGGGGGACACACCCCGGAGGCTTCCTGGAGGAGGAGGCCCTGGGAGCCAGAGCGGCAGGTCCCGCTCTGTGTGTACGAGAGAGGACAGTGCCGGGAGGGTGTGCAGAGCGCCACACACCGGGCTGAATTCGAAAAGGAGAAACGCGGCCCGGCCCGGGTGGCCCAGCGGCGGAGCGTCGACCCAGGATCCAGGAGGTCAGGGTTCGAGTCCCGGTCAGGGCACACGCCCGGGTTGCGGGCTCGATCCCCAGCGTGGGGCGTGCAGGAGGCAGCCGGTCCATGATTCTCTCTCATCGTGGATGTTCCTCTCTCTCTCTCCCTCTCCCTTCCTCTCTGAAGCCAATAAACATATTTGATTTAAAAGTCGGCATGGCCCTAGCTGATGTGGCTCAGTGGACAGAGCATCGGCCTGCGGACTGAAGGGTCCCGGGTTCGATTCTGGTCAAGGGCACATGCCCGGGTTGCGGGCTCCATCCCCAGCGGGGAGCATGCAGGAGGCCGCCGGTCCACGATTCTCTCTCCTCATAGATGCTTCCATCTCTCTGTCTCTCTTCCTCGCTGAAACCAATGAAAGTATTTTTTTTAAGAAAAGTAAAAAGAGAAACAGCACAGGAGGGACAAAGGGATGCCTGTAACAGAGTCGGAGAAGCAGGCCCAGGCTACCGGGGCGCGTGTCAGCACCTGTGTTTTGAAAAGAATTTGGCATCCTCTGGAAACGCGGGATGTTTCTTCTTGTTTGTTATGAAATATTTCAAGTATATAAAAAAGTGGGGGAAACAGAGCAAGCACCTGTGTATCTCCCACCCACTGTGGAAAGGCACACTGAAATGCCTCCTTGCTCCTTTTTTAAAAAACGTATTTTTTAAAATATATTTTATTGATTTTTTTACAGAGGAAGGGAGAGAGAGTTAGAAACATCAATGATGAGAGAGAAGCATCCATCAGCTGCCTCCCGCACACCCCCTACTGGGGATGTGCTCGCAACCAAGGTCCATGCCCTTGGCCGGAATCGACCCTGGGACCCTTCAGTCCGCAGGCCGACGCTCTATCCACTGAGCCAAACTGGCTAGGGCTTTAATATATTTTATTGATTTTTTTACAGAGAGGAAGGGAGAGAGAGTTAGAAACATCAATGATGAGAGAGAAACATCCATCAGCTGCCTCCCGCACACCCCCTACTGGGGATGTGCCCGCCACCCAGGTCCATGCCCTTGGCCGGAATCGAACCCGGGACCCTTCCGTCTGCAGGTCGACGCGCTACCCACTGAACCACACCGGCCAGGGCCAGCTCATCATTCTTACCAGATTCCTGTGGGCAAGGCCGTGGGGCTCGCCTTTGGCAAACCAGCCCTCTTCCCTCCAACACCGTCCCCCCTTCCGCCGTCACTTTGTCCCCGTCCCCACCCCCTCCCCCCGCCCCCCCCCCCCTCCGCTCTCCTCGCCCACGACCACATTGCCATTTGCTTCTTGTGATTCTTGTGTGTGCCCCCCACCACCCCCCACCCCCCAGTCACACGGCTCCGTGACCGTGTCCACTTATCCTCCTGGCATCACCCGAATCCGTCACAGTCCTGGGCACATAGTAGGCGCTCAAACAAAAGTAGGCACATAGTAGGTGCTCAGAGTAGGTGCAGGGCGTGAGGGAAGGAGGAGCCGTGGCCGCGGCTCTGTATCCAGGGAAGTTACGGGGAGTGCCAGGCCTGTGTCAGGCATGGGGAAGAGGGGGGGCGGGGGGGGGAGGGGTTCGCTGCTGCCCGAAACAGAGGGGCTGTTGC